>CM067217.1:21519230-21926085 GCA_034190945.1 Octodonta nipae
GTTATAAAATTCTTGCGAATGTAATAAATTTTATATTGGAGAAACCTCTAACCTATAAATGTTCGAACCAATAAACCAAAATTATATAAAGGAAATTCGAAAAGTTCAAAAATTTGTAAACAGGCCTGGAACCTTAGTCATAACATACAATATCAGGATTCAACCATTTTACACAAAGAACATTATACAAAACGAAAGCTGAAACAGTCCGCTTTAATTTTATTAAATGTGATTGTATCGCTAATATATCTATAGAATTCAGCCGTTCCAGGTTACCAATAATCAAGGCAGAAATTATTTATGGTAATATTCTTTTGAACAACCCTGTATAGGGATAGTTCATGAGGATTATCCTAGGTTTTACCTTTTGACTTTAATGGAATCTCTGGAACATTTGAATTCTTTTATCTCATTGGGGAATGACATTAATTATCTAGTTTCAACTAGGGTGTCGCATGAATTATTGAAATTCTGAGCAGGAAGATTGGTTTATCATATTGTAGATGTTTCTATCAATCAGAATACTCGTAAGGAAGACATCTTGCATAGAACAATAAGTAATCAGGTCAAAATTGCCCAGATATTGTCTGAGTTATGAAATCCAAATCTATTATAGAAAGAAGAAGAAAAGAAAATGTCAAAGACAAAGAGAATACAGACAGTCTTATAGGTGCAAGCAGCCATAACTAGGGACACGAAAAAAGTATCGATACTTTCTGGTATTGAGTACTTTCTTTTTCGATATCGATACTTTTGCACTTGATACGTTGTCTTCGATATTTTTACTCATTAAGTACATTTAGGTAGGTATCGAATCGAATATTTTAAAAACTTGGCTTTATGGCTAATGTTTACGGCTTAGGAGATCTACTTCCAGAGAGAGCTTGCAATGGAAAGAGAGGGCAATAGAGAGGGCAAGAGGCTATTCCACTTGCCAGACTCTCTATCCAGCTCTGCAATCCATCGAAATCGAAAATTTGTTAATATTACATTGATATTTGACAATAAAATAAATCCATATGTGGTACTCTATAGATGTATTCTTAATTATTTTATTCCTGTAATTTCAATTGGGGAAGAGACACAACATCACTGGTAAGTATAGATAACGCGCGCACATTTAAAAACAAAGGCTTTGCAATGAAATAATCCCAAAAACTCATTTGGCTTTTTGGGCATTCAAAAATGATAATGTTTATCCGAGTTATGGAGCTTTGAAATGTTCATTTCTGGGTTTTTTAACTAATTAAATCGCGATTAACTTTGGGGAAAAATCATAAGAGACCCTTGTTGTTGAGAATGATCCAAAAAACCTAAAAACGGTTTTTGACGCGGAAAAGTTTTTTTTTATTTGTCAGAAAGTTGCTTAAACAATTTCTCGACCAGGTTGCCGCCCGGAAACCTTCGTATTTGTTTTTAGGAGACCATTTTGCATCAGACTCAGCTAAAAACAACTCGTAATAATTTTGCTATCGGAAGCGAAGCTCCTGCCTAGATAGACTACTAACTTAGAGCTTGTACCTTCTGGATATAGCCTGCAATGCACAAATGTCGTGTTAAGACCAAAGAGAGAGATAGGGGAATAGTGAGGGCAAGAGGCTATTTCACTCGGATGGGAGCTGCTACCAATGAAATGCGCTTAGCATGTTGTTCATTGGCTGCTTCCAACTACCAAGTAAAATAGCCTGTTCCTGTCTCTATTGCCCTCTGTTTCTAGCCTAGCCACGATTTTGAGCATTGAAGGCTATATTTTCCGAAGATACAAGGTCTAAGATTATTAAAACTGAACTGACGTTACGGAAACTGAGTCATGATGTCTAGTTGTGTGAGAATTAGACTCTAACATAAATACATTTTTTAAAAAAACAAAAACCAACTTCAAAAGAAAATTAACTAAAAAGCATGAAATAATATTTTGCTACAATTAAATACTTTTTATGAAGTCGGTGCCAAGCGAAAGTGAAAATATTTTGTGAGGTACATTGATGAGTTATACTTCGCAACTTCGCTGTTCAAATTTGCACCGACTTCATAAAAATATTTAATTGTAGCAAAATATTATTTCATGCTTTTTAGTTAATTTTCTTTTGAAGTCGGTTTTTGTGGTTTTAAAAAATGTATTTATTTTACAATTTTCAGTGATGCAATGTCTGTAATTGTTAATGATTTATCCTACAGCTGTAACATTCTATTAACATTTTTTTTACCATCCTTCATAACAATATTTGTACTCCGCCCTGTATGTCAGCTATCATAAATTTCCAACTGCTATGAGCTACCTTATATAATTATTTTTGCTTGCTTTTTACTAACCATCCTGTATGATATAATTACATTGGACGTTATATTTTAACCATCTTGCATAGAAAATCTTATGGATCACCAACATTTTAATAACTACTCTATATAATTTTATTTTACACCACATATGTATATTTATATGCGTGAAATTAATATGCAAATTCATAAGATTTTAGTCATCCAAAAATCGCCCGCCTCGGCAATTTTATCACTTTGAAAAGTTGAATTCTCCAGGTGTAAAAATATAATGCTAGGTAAATATGAGGTAGGCATTAAATAGTTACTTGTTCGGAACATACAAGTACATTTTGTATTGGAGAAATGATTACAAGAGCAGTTTCACTCTCAAATCACCCTGTATTGAAATAATTTTTTCAAGGCGAATCTCACTCTTACGTAGGTTACTAAATCCCCTGTATTGAACACATTTAAATTAAAATCAGCTATCTTGATTGTCGCAAACTGCCAATAACTTTTTTAATTATTTAATTTCTCTGGAAAACAATTTTCCCAAATATGAGACCCTAACCAATCGATATCTATCTATTGAAACTTCTAAATAAGAAAATTTCATCGAATCGTTAGAGCTTTGTTCCACAACTCATTTATTATATATATATATATATATATATATATATATATATATATAATATAATAAACCACCTTGTTCGTTATATAGTATTAGATTATTTGTATTTGATAACTTTTTATATCTTAACAGAAATGAAGATACTTTAATTTTAATTAAAAGCCCTCTTGGAAGGCAAACTTTGTCTACAGTTAATAAAATTGACATGGAATGATTACTGTTTATGTTTTAGCCCATGTAAAAAAATCTCTTTGTGAAGAATAACTTTTTCTCTGAAAATTATGAATAAAAAGAAATCGTTTAATTTATGAATACACACTGTATATTCATATTAACTGACACTTATTTTGATTAATTCATCCATCCATCTAATCTTATAATACCCGCGACTCCACCAAGACATAGAATATAAGAAAATAGGTAAAAAGTTTTTCCCCATTCTATAAGAAACGATAGAAGCTATGTTATTTGAAAAAAAGTTCTGACCACTT
Source organism: Octodonta nipae (assembly GCA_034190945.1). Lineage (NCBI taxonomy): Eukaryota > Metazoa > Arthropoda > Insecta > Coleoptera > Chrysomelidae > Octodonta > Octodonta nipae. Next base: position 21,522,612 of record CM067217.1, read on the forward strand.
TGAGATATCTTGGCACTAATCTAATCCCTTTTCAATTTGCCCCACGTTCCGAATAACGTTTTTCAAATTTTATATAATAATACCGGCTCCTCCACCATGGCATAGAGTATATGAGAATAGGTAAAAATTTTTTTTTTCCCCATTTTCTAAGAAACGGTAAAAGCTATTTTTATGAAAAAAATATGGGACCACTTCGCTTTACCGCCAAACAGGATCCAGTAAAATGGTTGAAATCCCTCAAGCTGTTTCCTAGTAATCGGTGAACAAACATAAAAAAAAGCAACATAGATACAGACGAATTGAGAACCTCCTTCTTTTTGAAGTCGGTTAAAAAGTACTCGATACTTTGAAGTATCGCTACTTTTGTTTCGATACATTTACGAGTACGATACTTTTTTTTCGATACTACTCATGACTACAGTAGAGATATTTTCTATTCGATATCGTGTCCCTAGTCATAACCCAGGTTATTTCAATACAACATAATTGTTGTTGTTTGTTGTATAAAATAATTGAACATGCAAGCTTTCCAAGCTTAGAATTACGTTTTTTAGTCACCATTAATGCTTATTTATATAACAATCACGTGCAACTGCAAACAAGTTCCCATTCAACAATGTAAGCAACAGTTCGTTAAAAATTGCTAGAAAACTGACAGGAAGCTCTAATGTTTCCTGATAAATTTCATGAACAAAATCAATAAAAAAATGTTATAAGCTAATCTAGCGTATGTATAATAATTACAATAATCTAACAGTAACAATTTAAAATCTGTGGTAAACTCGTCGGTTTACTTCCATGCTGTTCTTGACGAACAGCAATCGTTCTTTCCAATCGATGCGTTATCAAGGTTAATGACGCATCCAAGAAAACGATAGTAATTGTACACCGTTCTAACTATATTTATTGTAAAACCTTGTTCGGTGTTAACAACCGCTTATTTAACTCAGGATGTGACAAACAAAAGAATGCAAGTGTAAATGAATATTCCTGTGGAGGTGCTTTTGTATAATAATTTCGAAGTTCTTTGGCGAAAGCTACAGAGAAAATGGTTTTGAGTACAACATAAAAGTTGTAAACAATTGAAATAATTTAAAAATGGGTTTTTGATCAATCTGATCAATGCATATTTCAAGAAGATCCAAAATAGCATGTCTTATTTTAACATTTTGTAATCTCCACAACTTTGAAGCTATAACATCAGAACACTATTACTGATATCGAAAATCAAAAAACTGTCCGACTAACACCAATATTTATAATTTTAAATTAGAAATGAAAATTAGGCCAAAAACTTGTTAAGGATATTTTAGGGTAATTGTTAACAGAAATCATATTTTTTGTAAATGATAAATTTAAAAAAAAATGTTAAATAGCAAAGTTGTAGGTAATAAAAATGTCTACAACTTTTGTATTTACATTTTTTTCACATAACGTCAAAAAGTATGTGAAAAATTAAAAAAAAAACCAAGTTTTGGTTTTTTTATTTCTTTTACAAAATATTTTTTTTTCGCGAAATTTGGGGAAAACCTACGTTTTTATGTCCCAAACACACTGTAATTTTTTTTATTTAAAATATTTATTTTTTCACTTTATTTTGACTTGATATCGAAAAGTAACCCTAATTTTGAATCGAAAATTCTCAGGTCAAATATTTGACAGTGTAAAAAAATATATACATAACTATGGTAAACGTTCTCAGAAATTAAGTTAAAAAAGTTAATATTTAGTAAGACAATGTTTTGAGAAAGTTTAGAATTTCCTTTAAATTATATACATAGATTCCTATTTACTGCTATTTTAAGATTATACTTACATACCTGACTAACCTACGGAAAATTTTAGCACATTAAAAGGTATTTCATAGAGAACTGTGGAAGGCTTGAAGGGCTGGGCTTTACTAGTTAATTTTAGGATGCGAGATTCTTTCGTTTTTTTTTGCATTTTCTGAGAATATTTACCAAAGTAATGTATATCCTTTTTACACCATCAGAAGCAAGAGATTTCAAAGAACAAAAAAGCAGATATTTCGATATAAGAATTTTCGATTGAAAATTAGGGTGCTTTTTCGATATTAAGTCAAAATAAGGTGAAAAAATAAACATTTTAAATCAAAAACATTACAGTGTGTTTGGGACATAAAAGGTAAGTTTTCACCGAATTTCGTGAAAAAAACATGTTTTTGGAAAAGATAAAAATAAAAAACCAAAAACTTTTTTTTTAATTTTTCACATACATTTTGAGGTTATGTGAAAAAATGTAAACACAAAAGCTGTAGATATTTTTTCTACCTACAACTTTGCCATTTAACTTTTTTCCATAGGACTTGTACTTTTGCCGGAAATCGAGATGAACCGTTTTTTACTATTTAGTTTTTTAGTTGTTGTATTCCCTTCCTTTTCCAATAGGTTTCAGCATACTATATTTTTTTTGGTTTCAAAAATTATCGACCCTTGTATATTACAAGTGAATCCCAAAAAGATGAATATATATGCATAGGAAGGGAAAACCCACTTGAGGACTTAGATCTAGACCGGGACAACATTAGAAGCTGTAAGGAGTGCCTTCTAAAAGAAAAAAGGTAATAGGACTACTGAACTGCTATGGCAAAAGAAGTTCATAGTAGTAGTGATAGGTATAATCGAATGATATTAAAAATTGATTATTACAACTCGAATGATTTTAATAATCGAATGATCACTCGAATTACCCATCACGCGTACGTTTATGATTCTAACGATTCTTCCTTGTTTTACTCTCAAATCCTTAACCTTTGCAACGTGTTAGCGGTTGCCCTATGTGTGTGTGAACATTTAAATTTACATATAATTTGCTATTCAATTTCTCCTAAATATTAATTTCACCAACATACTACACAAATTAATTTGTAAAGGAATTGTTACTAATAATTTCAAAGAACAATATAATGTTATAATTCTACATTAACAGCCAGTTCCTTCAATTTCTTCGCACTGTAATAATCCGTACCCTGAAAATACAGTATATACATATTTCTTATGCCGAATGTAAGACGTAAACAAGCCACTGCATAAAAGCGTGAATAAACGAAAGTGCCTTGATATATGAATGCCGATTGGCAGAAAAGCACATCTCGATTCGCAAAGAAATCATTTGAATTATATATAGTATCGAGTATCGTTTGTATCTCGTCCTCGGCGCTCATTGCGGTCGCTCGTTACTTGGTCAATGTTTCGAATTAAATAATCCATTATTTTTCACTCGAATACTTTGATTCGATAACCGGAATTCTCGAGTGATCTCCATAATCGAATAATAGATTATATTTCATTCGAATGATCTCATAACTAGTTCATAGTAGAAACCAAACGAGAGATTATTGTACACTATGTTAAGGTGTAATAATTGTAAGGTCAAAACCATAGAAACAATAAAAAACATTACGATACTAACTTTTCGAGATTTTTCAATCCATTTTTAGTGTGATTTCTATCCTAGGAATCACTGGGAAACGGCGTTACACACAGTACGACTCCCGATTTGGAGTCTCTGTGAGCTAAATTTTCCTGAAACCCCTAGAAACACATTTCGCGATAAAATAATAAAAAAACATGTAATGTATTTGTCGACGCGAGATGTAAAGATCGATATCTAGGATTTTCGAGTAAACTAGCACAGAGAGATTTCGAATCTGGAGCCGTTCAGTGTAATTGCTCTATGTGCTAGTTTCCCCGAAAATCCTAGATGTCGGTCTTTACATCTCTCGTCTAAAATTTACCGTTATGTATCAAATATACAAATAAGTGTTCGAGAGGACATTCTATTGCGGGAAACGCAACTGATGAATGTTCCTGACCAGAAACAATATATCTTATATATTGTCGAAGAGAGTATTCAATATCTAAAGTATTATTGAAATGAATATTTGAAGATCGGAATAAGAAGACACTCCCAAAATCTTAGAATGGATATATACAAAAAATAATTTGGTCAAGTGCGAGTTGGACTCACATACTAAGGGTTCCGTACCACCTTCAAGATTCGCTTGATTTTTATAAGAATACATTTGTATTTAGTTTTCTAATTTGGCCCCCAAAATGTAACATTAGAGTTTTATTTTGCTAATAAACTTTCAGGGAAGCCTTTTATAATCTCCTGTCTGAATTTTGAGGCTCTATAAATTGGAATATAAAGGGCAAAATTTAAATAGTGTAGTTTCTAAAATGGGAATTAAGTCGATGTTTAATATTTTTGCTAATATCTTTTAAACAAATGATTTAAAAATATGATATATTTGTAATTCACATAATGAGCCTTTTATTTGATATATTACATGATACGTTCGAAAATTGAATTTTTATTTTCCACTTAATTGTATAATTTGTCCCTAAAATTACTATGGAGGTTTTCTAATATTTTTTCTTATAAATTTTAAGTAAGCCCCAGTACCCCTAATTATTTTCAAAATTTTAGGTAGTATGGTTTCGGAAATAAAGCGAGAAATGAGAATTTTTTATATCTTTATGTTAATATCTTGTAAACAATTAATTTTAAATAATTTAATTATTATTATTTCTTCATATTTTTGCTGTAAATAAAAAATTTAGGTCTTATAGTTTGGGAATCTAAAGGGGGGAATGGGTAATTTTTTTAATATTTTTTTAATATATTTTAAAATATTTATTTAAAAAATATATATTTGTATTAGTTATAATGAGCCCTGTGATTGGATATATTATATGATCCGTTAGAAACAAGTTTAATTTTTTATTTTCCATTTAATTCTATAATTTGCCCCCCCCCAAATGAATATTAGGGGTTTCTCCTTATTTTTCCAGTAAAGTTCAGGTGAAATTTTACAGCTTATGGTTTCGGAGATAAGGGGGGGAATGAGTAATTTTTTTTATATTTTTGTTAATATCTTTTAATTTATTTATTTTAAAAATATGAAAAAAATATATTTGTGTTCGTCATAATGAGCCCTTTTATCTGATATATAACATGATGCGTTGGAAACAATTTTAATTTTATATTTTCCATTTAATTCTGTAATTTGCCCCCCAAAATTAAAAGTAGAGGTTTCCCCTTATTTTTCCAGTAAACTTCAGATCAGACTCTAGACCTCTATTTTTTTTTTCAAAACTTTAAGTTTTATAGTTTCAGAGAGTTTCAGATCCTGTAAAGTTCGGGCAACGTTCTATATTTCCTATTTTTTCAAAATTTTAGCTTAGTAGTTTCTGAGATCAGGGAGGGGAACGGTGGATTTTTTAAGTTTTTCCCCCCAGAAGTACCCCTAAAATCAAAATTTCTTCTTTTGCGTATGTACGGGTCACCAAACTACACATTCCTTCCAGTAGTTTAGGAGAAAATGGCTGTGATGTGACAGAGGCAGAAATCCGGAGTGATATTATAAGGCTATACTGTATATACGAAACCCTAAAAACAAAACAGGACGGCGCAATATGGATACAGAGGATTACCAAAGCAAGTCAGAGCATAATAGACATTGACTGCGTCTGTGGCCTTAGATAAAAAACTGACCGTATAACTCCCAACCCTCACAGATATTACCAAACCTCCTAGCTCTTTATACATAAAATCAAGCCAACTGTAAATAGTGTAAATGAATTACACAATCTTTAAAATGAGCATCAAAATGCAATTTCCGTAATACAAATTCTGTAATGTTACGACTATTCAATTCCAAGTGAATGCTTGTCTAACAAATACCGTTTCAAAGACAGTAAACTCATTTGATTTAAAGGCGACTTCCTAACCCAAATTCAGTAGGAGAAGAACGTTTTATCACCCACATTGGCTATAAACCTCCTCAATGTACACACCTTCGCGAACATTTATTCTCCAGGCCGACGTTAAAACTTGCAACGTAACAAAGTAAACACACTAACATATCAAAGTGATGTAACAGAAATGTTTGCTTCCGATAAAAAATAAACAATGTGCTACTTCGGCAAAATTTATTTTTATAGGCCAAGAGAAATATCGTAAATACTTTACTTTGATTACTCAGAAATTTTATGTGTATTATTAATCGAAAAAATTGTTGAGTAATTAATGGTCAAGGTTAGTTTCATTGTTTTGACGATTGCTGTCTTATATTTGAACAATTTTTGAAGTGCGACATTTTTAATATCGAAATCGATTGAAAATTATTTCAGACACTTCGTTGCGTGATAAGTGATAGCTTATTTAGATATCTTCATGTAATTTGTTTATTATAGATATAAATTGCTTTTTGTAAATTAGTCAACTCAATCAAAGGCCCATTCAAAAAGTTCATTCACCAATAAATACTTTTTAAATATACCATTACCAAACTGTTGTTGATCTGAAGTGATTAATATCATTAATACGAGGGTGAATCAAATATGAACCGCACTTTTCTGTTTCTCGTCCTGTAGGTAATTCGAGTGGTGTGACGTCTCGATATATGTTAGGTAGGGATGTTAAGAAGAGGGGAGTTCGTCGGTTTGGCGAGGCGTAGACGATGCGCTGTTAGTAGCATCATGTCAGAGCAAGAGGTGCATACGTCTGTTGCGCAACGTGTTGTTATCAAATTTTTGGCGCGGGAGGGCGTTAGACCGTCTGAAATTTGCGTCGACTATCTGCACAGTTCGGCAATGAAACACTTTCAAGGACCCAAGTGTACGACTGGCACAAAAAGTTTTCAGATGGCCGAGAGACAGTGGAAAATGAGCCTCATGCACGCCGTCCCACGACAAGCATCAATGAGGCGAATATCTACGCAATTCGTGAGCTGATTGAAGGTGACCGCCATCTTACAGTATTGGCAATTGCTGAACACGTTGGAATATCATACGGGAGTGCTCAATCAACCATTTCAGATGAGTTGGGTTACCGAAAAGTGTGTGCAAGATGAGTTCCTCGCCTTCTAAGGGAAGATCAGAAAGAAAACCGTCTTGCCGTATGTGAAAGGCTATTAGCAAGATATCGAGCAGAGGGGGATGAGTTTTTGAGACATATTGTCACCTGTGATGAGACATGGGTGCATCATTATACCCCGAAGTCCAAACGTGCAAGCATGGAGTGGCGAAAACCTGGAGAGGCAGCACCGCGGAAAGCCCGTCTTTCTGCAGGGAAAATTCTTGCAACAGTTTTTTGGGATTCGAAAGGCGTACTGCTGATCGATTTTCTGCACGAACGCCGTACAATTCATGCTGAGTATTACTGCGAACTACTCCAACAAGTGAAACTTGCCTATCGGCAAAAGAGGCGGGATATGTCTATCCGAAGTGTGATTCTGTTGCATGACAACGCTCGGCCACATACAGCTGCACTGACTCAAGGAAAATTGAACAAAATGCATTGGGAAACCCTTGAACACCCGCTTTACAGTCCTGATTTGTCGCCATGTGACTACCACATGTTGGGGCCACTTAAAGAAGAACTGGGAGGCCACCACTTTGAGGACAACGAAGGTGTAGAAACGTTTGTGCGCAATTGGTTATCGACACGACCAGTTTCATTCTTTGAGAAAGGTATTAAAAAACTTCCGATTCGGTGGGGGAAATGTATACATAAGAGAGGAGACTATGTAGAAAAATAATATGTATTAAAATTTGTATTGATCATACCAATAAAATTTTTAAAACAAAAGTCCGGTTCATATTTGATTCACCCTCGTAATATCTCGACCGTAATATTTCCCAGTCTAAGGTGAGTAGATTCGGAGAAAAATTACGTCAATTTGGAATACTCAAAGATCTTCTCAAACTTGGGAGACCAAATTGAATTACTACAAAAATTGGGTAAATTCTTAAATGTTGAGGCAAGCTGGTGATAATGATGTAAGTAAAACGTATGTATTGGTAATTTTCAGAAAAGAGAAATGCCATCATATAAAATTAAACTGATCCAGGAACTAAATGACGATGATCTGATCGTAGATCGGAATTTTGTGAAATGGTAACGAATAGATGCCAAAGGAATCTGATGTTTCTCGAAAATATCCTTTTCTCGATGAAAAAATATTTACCCTACATGGCATGGCTAGTCGGTATTGGAGTATGTAGAATCCTCACTGGATGAGGGAAGGTCACACTTAGTATCCTATTTAAGTGAACCATAATAAATAATTGATGGATCAGTAGACGTGGAGAAATTGAATGGCCACCTCGTTCTCGCGATCTGACTACACTAGATTATATTTTGTGATGCTATTTAAAATCAGATTCCTACAAGAGTAAACCAACTAATATTGATGATTTAAAACAACTAATAAAACAGAAATTAAAAACTATCCAAACGTTTTCGAAGAATTTCAACATCGTCTATTTTTTTTTCTCAAGAAATAATCGGTGCCCAGTTGTGCATATGACTTAAGACTGTAATTATTGTACATATTGTTAATTACTTCAACCTTTATTTCTTTCTATGGCATCATTATTTTTCTTATCACAAACGTAAAAAAATCAAGAAGTCTTACATTGCTGAATAGAGATTGCAAAACCCTTTTAAACTCGATATCACAAGCTACCCCTTTTCATGTCAATGTTTTGTAGGGGTAGTTATTACCCGTGGGGGTTAAGGGCCAGATATTACTCTGATTACTCAAAAATTTTATGTGTTTGATTAATCGAAAAAAATGTTGAGTAATTAATGGTCAAGGTTAGCTTCATTGTTTTGACGATTGCTGTCATTATATTTGAACAATTTTTGAAGTACAACATATTTAATATCGAAATCGATTGAAAATTATTTCAGTCACTTCGTTACGTGATACAGTGATAGCGTTTTTAGATGTATTCATGTAATTTGTTTATTATAGTTATAAATTGCTTTTTGTAAATTAGTCAACTCAAGTAAAAGTTCATTTACCAATAAAAACTTCAACAAAAATCAGATTTTAGTGAAATCCGATATTTTTAAATATACCATTGCCATACTGTTGTTGTTCTGAAGTGATTATCATTAATAATATCTTGACCGTTATATTTCCCAGTCTGTTTTGGTTTACTCCATTATGATGACAGCTTCGCTGTTGAAACGTGCGTCGAGTGCAAAAATAAAAGTTTGGTGTTAGGATACAAAACTTGTGTTTATACATCTGTGATACACCAAAAGTTCCACAATTTTTCCAGGCCTTTCATTAGCTTATGTTTTTTCGTTTGAAAATGATACGAACATAGTCATCTGTTATACGTATCTATTCAAGTGAGTGACAGAAAATACAGTAAATAGTTTGTGTTTGATCATCATGAAAATAGAAAATTCAGTGGACTTAAACATTTGAGAATACAGAATATACAAATTGGAAGTTTTCTTAAATAACCAATTAATTCTTGATCATACTGAATTGATTCGGCCGATACTTGGTGGAAATTCATCTATATATAAATAGGCAAAGACAAAACGGTTCGGTACCATTTTCTCGTGTCTCTCAACTGATTTTCTTTATTTTTGTTTTGTTTAGTAGCTACTGAAGACCTTCAGTGCAGAATGCTGAAATTTATTTATAATATTTGTTCATTCATTAAATAAAATATAATAAAAAACATTATTTATGTCCATACTGTCAATGCCAAACAGATAACAGTAACAGTATCGTCAGATTGCTTGGAGAGAAAATCGTAAGATGGATTGACTCTAATATGAAAGACGAATTGAATTAAACGAAAAAGTAACAAATTTTGACCCGTTCCTAAAGTTATTCTACATCGTCATGCTATTGCAATAGAACCCAGGAAAATTTATACTACATAATAATGGCCATTCATTGGAACATCGCAAGCTTGCAACTTTCATTGCTTTGTAAATTATAGTTTGTAAACTAAAATAACAATTATGCTGCAATTGATGAATTTTTTTCTGATAATATTTTGTTAGTTTTAATGTTATACTTTCAATTTAAAGATTCATTTATTATTTACCGTATAATTTGAATAAGATTACAGAAAATGCGAATTAATGTACTGACTGTAATAATCAAGAGAAATCTGGCAGCCCTGAATTCATGACTTTCTTTGATATAGAGTCTTGATTTGAATTTTGACATTTCATAATATTATTTGGCGTAAGATTATTATAGCACTATGATAAAGGTAAATTGTTAATTCAATGTGTAAAGTTCAAGATTTCATTCACTGCGAAAAGTTTTAACAAATGTGTGTATTACTTATTTATCATTAATTAACAGCAGGTGCATTATATTTCTTTCTATACAAAACAAAAATAGTCATTACTTACTATGCGTTTCATTTAATTTAAGATTGTAGTTGAAGGTTTATTAATATGTACATATGTTTTGTAATTATTTGGAATGTAATAGTAGGAATAACACCTTTATACAAACTTTTGAGTTGGTTGCTTTTATTTTCTGGTTACGAGCTGAAATCTTTAACTGTAAAATGCTAGAATGAAGTTTCTATTTCCACAATTTTGGAAGTTGCGATTGTAGTGTTATCAGTTAATTATTATACCTAGTGGTCGCCCAGTGGTTAAAATTCGACCTTATTTCATCAAATTGTGAACATTGAGGTTCGTTTGTCACAAGTATATGTATCAGTTAATTATTCATTCTTGATCACCATAGATTACCATTGAAACTAAATTGTGGAAAAATGCATTAAAATTAAGAGTTAATTATTTCCATCATCAACTTCCCTTAAGTACTTGAAAAGAGGGCCGTAGCCCAAAATAACATACTTTTTCGAATTCCGTAAACTATCTAACTCTCCCACGTATAAATTGACACAATTAAGGTTACAAATCCGAAATATCAACTATTGCCCCACATATGTAAAATAATATTTCCTGCATATTTTCTCCATGAATGGCCGCCGATGATGATTGCTCAAGAGAGACGGATCGGTGCCGCGCCGTTAGCCGGGTTTCTCGCCGCGTGTATTTTCACGAAACGTTTTCATAATAACGTTCTATAAAAATGGCAGTGAAAGCTTTTGCATTCTTTTTGTTGTTCTCTATCGTTGGCTCGATCGTCCTTGGATGTAACAGAAAATTATCAGTTAATATCTGTTACCAGATACGATTGAGGTGACGCAACAATCGAACCGCGTAAACTACACCGAAAATAATGGTATAATGTATGGTTTGTCCTTTTAGATGAAAAAAAAAATTAACAGGAAGTAATCAGCGAATCCATCAACTTCGTGTTGTAATAATGCGATTTGTGTATTCGACAATGACAGATAGGTTTACGATGAATTGGTTTCATCCTTCATCTTGAGATTTAACAATAAAATTACATAAAATACATTTAAAAAGAAAACGTTATAAATCTTGTAATTCTAACAGCAGGCATTTATTAAATCTGTACGTACAACATTATCAAGTTTTCAAATAAGAAATTAAGAGAGAAACAAAAGACATCTGATCAGGTAACTAGAAAACGGAGAGACTGATGCATATTATGCCACATTGAACAATTCAATACTAATTGTCAATGTATTGCTCAAAAAAAATACTTCAACCCCTTCAGAGTATATCCGGTGAGGCCTAAGACATCGGTTTTAGATATATATCAGCAAATAAAAAAGAATCCAAGGTGTTTTTTGAGTTTTGTTGCTAATTAACAGCTTTATTCAATTTATTGCTAAAAAAATTGCTCAAAACTCCTTCTAACGAACAGTGTCCGATGTAGCTTAAGAATTATTTAAGCTCATTTTTGCAAAAAATCTACAGGTGTTTGACTGTTTTGTCTTGAAGAAGGTATATAGCATAACACCGAAAAACTGTTGTTAACAAATTTTTATTCCTCAATTAGGTAAACATACGCAATTTTGACCGATTTTGTAACTTCTCAACAACTGAATTAAAAGTTTCAGTGTCAAGTGTAACTGAATTATTTGCAAAAATTACCGAAATAACTGATCAGAATCATAACTTCATGACTTTAAAGGTTTTCGTGCAGATTTTCTTTCGAAGGCGTATTATTTTACGTGAAATTAACAATGATCCAATTTTAAGACAAATTAATTTTACCACCATCTATAAGGAACATAGTAATTAACCGACTTCCAAAAAGGAGGAGGTTATCAATTCGTCGCGTATTTTTTCGCTTTTTTTTTGTATGTATGTTACCTGATTTCTTCTCCTGTGGTGCACCGTTTTGAACGAATATGGTCTTGTTTAATAGCGTATATATCCGGATTGGTGAAACTTCAAATTTTGGAAAATAATTCTATTGGTAAAGTGATAAAATTTGTGAATGAACACATGCGTGCATGGAAATCGACCAATATCCCTAATATTTTAGTCGATTTTTCGATAACTCCTTATGGATGTGTATAGTTTTTTAACGTTTAATCTATTAAGGAAGATCCTTAGGTAATCTCATATACTTTTCTGCGACGTGCAACTTGCAGTTTTGCAGAAAATCGCCGAAAATTCCAAAATTCTTATGAAAAATTTCATCGAAATGACATAACGGACATTTCCTCATAAATATTTTAATTCCAACGTAATAGTGCGGTAATTTTAGGCACTGGAAGTTTTAATTGCGAATTTGAAAATTTTCTATGTACATTTCAAGCATTTAGGAAGTAAAGCATAGTATTTTCGACTCCTTAAATCAATGAGTACCAAGCTCGTTTTGTTTGTATACCAGGCAAATACCTATTTATATGCAAATTTTTCCATTATGCGAAGACGGTGCATTTGGTTGTCACATTCTCCCGGTCTAATAGAAAATTCAGTGACAACACATATCAAACTTTAAACTGGTGCTTGGTGGCTTATAGACAGGGTGTTTAGTTATAGCAAACAAAATCACAAAGTAAAGTGGTAGAAGGAGTTGCATTTATATGAAGATTGAAATATAGGACGGACTAGAATGATAGTGGTCCGTAGGCAGTCGTATATACAGGATGGTTGGAATATAGGGTGGACTGGACGTTTGGTGGTATAAAAATGTTGAAAAAAATGTGAAATTAAAATTATATAGGGTGATTAAAAAACTGTTATATGATGTGGCAAATCATATACAGGATGGTTGAAATATATGCTGGGGTTGAATTATATTTATACAGTGTGATTAAAAAATTATTTATTTTATAGCCCATAAGAAGTTGCATAAAGTGTGGAGAGGAATTAATGTTACACAGGGCGATAACATAAAATGTTAAAAAGGAAATAATTTATGGGGTAGCCCACAAGGAGTTATATAATACTATGGTTGAAATATAGGATGAATTCTACTCCGTGCTATAGTTTACAGAAGGCAGCTAACAAATTTATGCTTGTCCGTGGGCAGTCGTTGGAGTGGAATTATCTAGTTATACAGGGTTGTCAAAAAAAGTTGAAAAAAGGTTACATGGCGTAGTCCATAAGGCATAAATATATTTTGGACTTATTAAGTCAACGTGTACTAGTACATTTTGTTCGTAAATATTTACCTGTCAATTTAAATGATAAAGGATCATTGTGTAATGTTGAGGCTTTCGATGTTACCTGGTTCTGTCTATTAAGGTTATACATACAAAATAAAAAATAAAGAATGAAAACTACCTGAGTTCAAAAAAAAACTAAAAAGTTGAAAATAAAACATTTTTAAAAAAATATATAACCGACTTCTACCTATAACTAAAAAGCTAAAAATAATTATAACAAAATACAACCATAGCAAATAAATAACACATTCAATGTTGTTAGGTACCTACCCAGGAAGTAAAAAATGTAAAGATTAAAAGGTGCTCATTCTGTACAAATTAATTACCTACCAATCTAGTATATTTTTGAAGTCGGGCCAAGCAACAATCAAGTTTGATGAATTAGTACATAACTAGGCAATGAAGGATTTTAGATTTGCTTGTCACCGACTTCAAAAATATACTAGATTGGTAGGTTTAATGTTTACATTTTTTACTTCCTGGGTAGGTACCTAACAACATTGAATGTGTTATTTATTTGCTATAGTTGTATTTTGTTATAATTATTTTTAGCTTTTTAGTTATAGGTAGAAGTCGGTTATATATTTTTTTAAAAATGTTTTATATCAAATATTTGAGTAGTTTCCTTAATCGATTAATTTTCTTTTGGTTTTGTTTTAATGTATATAAATTCAGTTTGAAATTCTGTATTTGAACATTTGTCATTTTTTTAAACGTTTTTCGAATAGAAACATAAATTAGTATTTTTGTAGATGTTTATGTACACATTATTATTAACTGTTTAGAATTTCATGTTATGAATTTATTGTTCTTTGATATAATATATGTAACTACACAAGCTAATATTTATCTTATGTTCTATAACAAACCTCCATGATTTTTATATTATAATGCTTCATTTTTGTACATTTTCTGTATTACATTTATATATGAATAATGAATGTGTGACTAGACCTGAAAATACTTTTATTTCATTCAATGAGAACAAAAATGTTACCTTTCCTGATTTACTCTAATCTATTTTCAAAATTTTCCTCTTTCTCTGCCTCAAAAATATTGTAAGTAGTAAAATTAAGGGAAGGAATTTCTCTCCACCAGTAAATTTACCTGATTCCGAAATATCAAAATTCAGGCTTCCAAACTGAATATACATCCAAAAAAATAAAACCAAAAAAAAATGTTCACAGGATTGTACTGAAATATTTGATAATTAATATGTTCCTTTCAGATGGTTGAAAAATTAAAATAGCGCAAAATGGGATCATTGTAAACTTAAAGTAAAATCAGAGGGCCTCGAAAAAATCACATTTGCGAGAAAAGCCGTGAAATTGAGATTCTTACCTCGTAAAAAGAATCACTATAAACGATTAAAAAAAGCGCATTTTTACAGTTTTATTCAAATTACTCAATAACTAATTATCCAATCGGCTAGATGAATCTATAATTTAGTAGCTATTGATAATATTAAATTAAATAAGCTTACCTTTAATACCAAAACACTTCATTCAGCTGCTAAAAAGGTACAAAAATTGCCAAAAGTGTGATTATTGCATCGTTTAACACCCCGTATAATTAATTAAGGAATAAAAATTTGTTAACAACAGTTTTTATTTGTTATGCTATATACATTCTTCTAGAAAAACGAAAATACCAACTTCCTTGGAGTTGCCACACTGGACAATTCATATCGCCAAATCAAAACTATTGGTAATTACTTTTATGTTTTTTTGGGGAATTACACCACAATAGAAATAAAACTACGTATATTGCAGGAATACCAAACGTTTCAAAGTCTATTCTGACTTCGTTGTCAATGGCTTTATATTTATTGATGTGATTGCAAAATGAAAATTTGATTTATGACATTTAAAATTGACATTAGAAAATTTGTTGTTTTTAGATATACAGGTAGCACAAAAAATTCTAAAGATCATGAATTATAGTTAACCAGCTTTCAAATTAGAAGAATTTGAAAGTGTTGTCTTTAGAATTTATAAGTGGCGTTCCTAGTACGACTTTGTTATAAGATAGCGCATTCGCCAAAAATGCGATCAAAGAATTATATTGTTTCAGTGATCGCATTAACGTCATAAGGGAAAACCTAGGAAAAACCTTATGAACTATCCCGATATTGGGTTGTTCAAAAGGAGGTTACCATTAATAATTTCTTCCTTAATTGTCGGTAACCAGATACGATTAAATTATACAGAAGTAGAAGCGATACAATCGTCTTCATTCAAAAGAATTAAGGCAGATTCTTAAGGAAGAAATTATTAATGGTAACCTCCTTTTGAACAACCCAATATCGGGATAGTTCATAAGGTTTTTCCTAGGTTTTCCCTTATGACGTTAATGGGATCACTGAAACAATAGAATTCTTTGATCGCATTTTTGGCGAATGCATTATAACAAAGTCGTACCTAGGAACGCCACTTATAAATTCTAAAGACAACTCTTTCAAATTCTTTTAATTTGAAAGCTGGTTAACTATAATTCATGATCTTTAGAGTTTTTTGTGCTACCTGTATTTCTAAAAACAACAAATTTTCTAATGTCAATTTTAAATGTCATAAATCAAATTTTCATTTTGCAATCACATCAATAAATATAAAGCCATTGACAACGATGTCAGAATAGACTTTGAACCGTTTGGTATTCCTGCAATATACGTAGTTTTATTTCTATTGTGGTGTAATTCCCCAAAAAACATAAAAGTAATCAAGAATATGCCACAAACAACGTTTAGAAGACTATTGGTAATTAGTTGTATTGCACCAACAGTACACTATGTGGTTTAAAACTTAAACCACATCGCTTCTAGCTATCTCTCAAAACGCTGTTTTTCGCGACGTATTTTACTGCTAATTAATTCATAACTTATTCCCAAAAATGTCCCATCCGTTTGAGAAACAGATATAGCTTCAGACTTTTACCACATCGGAGTAGACTCATTTTTTATTGGTAAGAAAGAGCGAATTTATTGCTCATAAAGTACATTGCTCCAACTCATTTCTTAAATCTTACATAATCCGACACGGATAAAAATAAATTAAAGGAAGAATACGGGAATTTAGCGTAGTCCCTTATTAACTAACTAATAACTAAGCCTAAAATTTGGAAAAATGAAACATAGTCTCAACAAATGTTTACAGGAAAACCTACACGGTCCTAAATTCATTTGGAGAGCCTGCTAATGAACATCAAAATCAGTGAAAACAAACATCAATAATTCCTTACTTTTTCCAAAATAATGCCGAAAATTACAAAACTAAATAGGGAACATAATGCCTCACTTATAATGTACATGAAAACCTAAACCAAAATCCAAGGTTAATTTTGCGGAGCAAATAAAAATTGAAAAATTAAATTTATAATTTCATCAAAATTTTTTGATTTGACTTCTAGATAGGTGCTCTGATTATCTTTGTTGAAAATTTGATTGTATTGTAGTCTATTTTGTATCCTGTATAGAGATCATGTTGAAAAAGGACATAAGTATGTTTCGTTTATTCTTGATATTTACTTATGTTCTAATGCTCTTATCGAAATCCACCGGTTAGTACTTCTTACATATGATTTGTGTTAAGTTCCTCACGATATACTACCTAAATAATCCATTGAATATCGGTTTTACATTGTTTTCTTAATTGAGAACAACTTTTGCTACTACCAATGATGGACGGAATTAAAGCTGGAGAGACGTAACTAATGGACTAGGCTATAATCGCAGACTAGGAGATGCAGCTACCAAACCCTCATCTGAACCAGATATATCCCTCGCAAGTAGTCTTAGGCCGTGTCCCACGTAAACGCGAATTGCGCGTTGCGGGCGGTTGTACCAATTTTGTGTTGTCGCATCGTTCATTTGGTTTGTTTTAGCCTTTAATTGCAGTTTTTAATTGTCACATTGGCGTGTCGCACCGCCCGCATCGCGCAAATCGCGTTCACGTGGGTCACAGCCTAAGGCTACAATCGCTCGAATCAATTTTCCAGTAAGGGCAAAATGTATTATTTTAAGTCTTTGATAGTTTGCAGCTGTCACTTTGACCTAACGCACCGCCCGCAACGCGCAAATCGCGTTTTCGTGGGACACGGCCTTAAGCTGGCGATTCGCTCCGCGACCGCGACTGGAGATCGAGACAGAGACAGTAGACCGCGATCGGTGCTTGTCATATAGTTCACGCAAGCGACAGAGACCAGAGACCGAGACGCGAGACCGGAGACAAAGAAACGGTCGCTAGCACGGACAAGCGGTGTCTCGTGACACGCTCGAAATACTCGTGTGTTTATATACAAATGACTGTTTTTTCTGAAGAAGATTGTGAATAGCTGATTGAAACGAACAGGCATCATTGTCCGCATGCAGTGCACAACTAGACTCCTACAGAGACGAAAATTTAAGTGATAATATTTGTACAAATGAAATCAAATACAAATATAGGTAAAAGGAGAATTGTAGAACATAATACAAGGCTGCCGACACATTTTTTATTTAGATTTGTAATAATATAGAAACAAATCACAGTATTTAATGACACATTACAACACGACTAATTTCATCAAAAGACTACGATACTGAATGGATAATAATAAGCAATAGCTTTGGTTGCGGTCTCGGTCTCAACCCACAGTACATGCAGAAGAGACCGAGACATTTGTAGCCGTCTCCGTTCTCTGTCTCTGGTCTCGGTCTCCGGTCTCGCCAGCTTTACATTTCCCCGGCTAATATAACATTTAGGCTCTGTTGCTCTTAGGTGCCTCCAATAATTTTATACCAATATACTCAGCTGCGAACATGTTTCCAATCCTACTAATTATCGCATTCTACAAATTTCTCGACCTTTTAGTACACAATAGAACACACGATCTCATTGACAGAGTGAACCAAACAAGCCAAGCCGGATTTTGAAGTGGCAGAAAGGTTCTGGCTTTTACATCTTACATCGAAGAAGGGTTCCAAAAAGGAATGAAAACTTCAGTGACGGTAGCAGACCTATGCAGTCTATGACACCGTGTGGCTTGACGCCTTAATGTTCAAATTGAAAACAGTAATATCTTGTAGGTATAAAGATGACGAATCTGCTAGAGAATATTTAAAAAAGTAACAGTGGTGGAGCTGACTACTTCTAAAAATGGTTTACATCAAGGTTCAATTTTGGCCCCGGCCCTTTTTAACTAATATATAAGTGACATGTCTTGCACCTCTATCTACTGCTTTTAACCTAAACCTCAATCACTAGCTGTAATGCTGTCTCTGTGCTAAGTTGCTTTCTAAATCCTGATTGGTGTTCTGTTAACAGATTATATTTCCTCATATATGCCATAAAGATTCATATACTACCGTTTTCCGCAACATTTTCCATGACTGGAAGTGTATTGATGAAGTCACTACATTTTGTACTCTCCCTATATTTTAGTGATAAAATGATATTTTTAAGTGTTTTTAGACTATTATTCGGTTTTCTGTTTTCCACTATGTAGTCATTTCTTATGGGTATTCTTTCAATTTGTTCTGCACTGTTCTAAATAATTATTACGACTATTTGCCACATCATCTGGAATAAAAACATCTTCATCGCCACATTGGAAGGATTAAATTTTTTTAGTGTTATATGTGAAAATTCTGAATTTTGTAGGGAATAAATTGTATTGAAGTAATTGTTTTCGGATACATATTAATTTTAATTTTCTAATAATAGGTAGTACCCCTCCATTCTTATGGGAAAATTAGCGGAAAATCGAATGATTACAACACTGGCTCCTAGAGACTTCATTCTAAAAGCATAAATGTTTTCAGTTAACTGGTATGAATGTAAACCAATTAACTAAGGACCTTGAAAAAAATTGAAAAACCAATATAAAGACAAGTATCAACCGGCTAGAAAACCGTGACTACTCCGAAGAACCAATATTATTATAATGACAATGAAGTAAGAAAAATTAAGATTCTGAAACAGATATTAACAAAACTAAAAATCCAACCATAATATTTCTAATTATAAATAAGTGTTCAGTTTTTGATATTGCATATTTCTATTCTCCTAAAAATCAATAAAACCCTATTTTTAACCTAAAGTAACAGGTTTACTCATAACCAGCTCAATTAATTAACAAAATACTATTGAACCTTCAAAGGTAACTCTAATTAAATGAGTCTTTTATGGAACCCTTTTATTTTAGACCACAATAAACATAAATATCATGCTCCTTTGTTCTTAAATTCGCATTCCCATCCCCAGAGACATTCTAAAATTTAAAAAACGAAAACTTTCAAATCACCTTGAAACAAAATGACTAAGCGATTATCTCAAAAGAGGAAACTCTTACCTTTTTCTTCACCTTCTTGCACAGGTCGAGCTGCATCCAGGTTAATTTCGTGGGCGCTGCAGTTTTGAAATCAAAGAATCAAAACAGTCAACATCAACACAGCACCGTTCGTCACATAACACCCAAATGTCACAAATATGAATTAAACTGAGGGTAAAACGCGTTAATGATGTGATTTTCGCTTGAGTTTCAATTCAAAATTGAGTTTTTTGTGCGAGACTGACCGTTTTGTTTACTTTTGATTAGAATGAAACTATCACATTCACAACATTCATCACCTCGCAGCCTCGCACGAACTGAATCGTTGGGCCGACAAAGAACACGACGAGCCTGAATCGGTAAATACGGTTCGATGACGTAGTGACAGGAGACCCCCAGAATGCCAGGTTGTCGGATCGTTTGAAAAAAGGGTCTTTTGCAAAGAAATTGTCCAACAGAAAAAGAAAGAATTTCTCAAAATAACTGAAATGGTGAGAATTTACAGAGTGACGAAATAGCTATGAAACTCCATAAAAGAATATCTTACATGAAGTGTTCAAATAAAATAACAATTACCTTTTGAAAAAAAGCATTAAATCTGCTTTCATTTCATTTTGTATTTAACAAGACATGGTGTTTAATCTTTAGATAATCTTAATTTACAATCACAGTTCAAAACCTCTTTTTACTATTTTATGACTAATTCACCAAAAATGTATATACAAAACTGCAATTAATCACAAGTCTATATAATAATGCTTTAATAGCTGTCTATAATATAAATTATTCATAGCACCAAAAACGGGAACGCCTTATTAAAGAAGGTTTTTTTGTCTCAAATGAAAATTTAGAAAATTCGACTGAACAGATTTTACACTTTTAGCCATGGATTTACAAAACTGTGGAAAGTACACATGGGCGTAGCTAGGAATTATTCCCAGTGAGACAGACCACAGCTCAACAACCACAACAAGCTACCGGTTGTTTAATCATATGACGTTCGCCAGATTTTTAGGAGGAGCCCCCCCCCAGAAGCATGAAATTTTCCGCCCCCCGGAAGCACATGTCTGGATCCGCTCCTGACCTGACAAATAAAGTTTACAGCTGATATTACCATTTACTGCTGAGCATTTAGATTATTATATATTCAAATTTTATTTGAAAATAAGTTTTCTGATTACTTATGTTACATTTTGTTACTCAAACTAACAATTGTACTTATTCCATTAGTTTTCAAAATACATTAACGCATTGGATACAAAGAAATATTTTACAAAATTTAAAAATTAGGGTTTTTATTTTTAGGGTTCCATATATTCAATATAAGGAAACCCTTATAAAATCACTCCTGATCTGTCCGTCTGTCACATCACAGCAATTTTGTTCCAAACTACTGGACGGAAAAGTTTGAAATTTGATACAAATGCAGAGTTTGGGGACCCGATTATTAGTAGAGACATGTCCTAAATGCAGAAATTCTTATTTTTCTGATAGGAAATTTTACAAATATCGACTATTCCCGCTTTATCCTCAAAACTATTGAGCCTAAATGTTGGAAAAATAGGGAGTATTGGACGTTGCCCAGAGTTTACAGACAAAATAAGAAGAAACCCCTAACATTAATTTCGGGGGCAAATTATAGAATTGAATGAAAGAAATTTAATTTTTCAGTTAATCACGTAATGTATCAAATGAAAAGGTTCATTCTGAGAAACACAAATATTTTAAATATAATTAATTTAAAAGATATCAACAAAAATTTAACCCCCTCCCCCTTATTTCCGAAATTTTAAGACCTGATGTTAAACTTTATAGGAAAAATAGGAAGACACCTAATATTAATTTTGGAGGGCAAATTATGAAATGAAATGGAATATAAAAAACTTTTTTCAAAACGGTTCATGTAATATTTCAAATAAAAGGGAATACATATCTATTTTTTCATTAAAAATAAATTGTTTTATAGATATTACCAGAAATATTTAAAAAATCACCATTTCCCCCCCCCTTATTTCCGAAACTATAGAACCTAAAATTTTCACAACTTTAAAAAAAATAAATATAGGGTTTTACTTGAACTTTACATGTAAAATAAGAAGAAAGCTCTTATATTAGTTTTGGGAGCCAGATTACAGACTGAAATGAATTTTTTTTTTTTCAAATGCATGCATGTTTTACATCAATTTCACCAATACAACTATATTTTTTCAAATTTTTAAAATAATTTGTTAATACAAAAATACAAATTTCCACACATTCCCTCCTATCCTAACTACAGAGCCTAAACTAAAATTTACAATAAAATAAAACATAAATTCTATTAATTTATAAACTAAAATGGAAAATAAAACATTACTTCATTCGTATTATGTATTAAATGGAAAGAGTCGTCATAAAAATACAAATATATTTTATTTGTATTTTTAAAATAAATTGTTAGATTTAATAATTTATTATTTACAACTCTATATCTCCCAAAATATTGAGCCTAAAATTCAGACAAAAATACTAGATGATTAGATAGTGCTTCACTGAAAGTTTATTGGTAAAATAAAGCGAAAATTCGAATCTTAATTTTGGGGGGCCAACTTAGAAAATTAAAAGAATATGTTTATAAAAATCAAGCGCATCATATAGATCAAATAAAAAGTTTTTATTTTGTATAAATATAAAAAGTTTATGTTAAAAGATATTAAGGAAAACATAAAAAATCCAGTTATTACCTGCTTGTCTGATACTGGAAAATTAGAAAAATATATATGATTTACCCACAGTATAGCAAGCCTCGAAGGTGGTACGGAACCCTTAATATGGAAGTTGAACCCGCATTTGAACAAGTTATTTGATTATCTTTTTTAATAAAACATTATTTAAACTGTACCTGTTGACAAAATGAGCTCTAGTAAGAAGACTATAGCTAAGGTTGGTCTGTAATGACAGTCCCAGTTCTACGACTTTTCTGAACAGGGAAGAAACTTGATGTGACGCCTTTCTTCTTCAATGGTTAAAATAAATTATATTATGACGTAAGTTGCGACATATCTCAAATACAATTGTCAAACAATTTTTTTTAATTTTAGATTTTAGAATTGTGCTTTTTTTCATAGTTTCTTTGCCATTGACAACAGTGTCCGACCTAGAACCCGAAACGTTTGGAAATATACATTAATGTCGTGATTTGTTGTGTCATTTCCCAAAAAATGCTTAAACATTGACAGTTTGATGTGTTTTAAAAATGTTTTATATCATACAATGTCATTTTTTTACTACCTGAATATAAACGTGTACGTGTACGCCGAATATATTGCCAGCTTAGTGAATTTGAAAGAGGTCAACTTATTGGTTTACGGGAGGCGAGGTTTTCATTTTGTGAAATCGCTAACTGCACGAACAGAAATCCAACTACTGTTATGAAATGTTGTCAAGCATGGTTTGATAATACCCAAAATTGGAGTAGGCACCGGACGTCGAACGGGCACCAATGAAGTTCATGATAGACGTCTAAGACTTATGGCCTTTAGAAACCTATTTTCGACAACTCAAAATTTGGCTGAGTGGTTAGGAAAATAAGGCCATCTTGTAAGTGCCCGAACGGTGTATCGCCGTATAAGGTCTTTTGGACTGCAGCATTCTCGACCCCATCTTGCGCTACCTCCGACCGCTAAGCATCGGCGGCAACAACTACAGTGGTTTAGAGAATGACAATACTGGAATGTGGAATGGCATCAGGTCGTATGCTCTGTTGAATCTCGATTATGCTTGGGTGGACATGATGGCCGAAGAACGGTTAGACGACGTCGAGGAAAAAGACGGCAATCTCAATGTGATGTTGAACGACATCTACACCTACACCGAACAGTAGTATGGGGTGCTATTGCACAAGAAAGTAGGTCAGCTTTAGTCTTTGTTCGAGGTAACATGACAGGGCAACGCTATCTTCAGGAAGTAATGGAGCCGTATGTAGGTACTCCCTTACCTTACTCGGTTCATGGATCCCATATTTTAAAAAGATTATTTTCGGCCTCATGTTGCCCGAATTAGTTTACACTTTTTTGACGAGACACATGTGAATCTGTTGCTGGGCCGCCCAAATCCTCGGATCTTTCGCCCATAGAACATTTTTGTGACATGATGGGTAGAAGAATCGGATATTTACCCCAACACCCACGGACTTTAGAGATTCTAAGACGTGAAATACAGGTAGCTTGGAATAGTATTTCTTCAGAAGAAATAGACCGCCATATTGAATCAATGCCAAGACGTGTTAGGGCCTGTAGATAACCCCGATGGACAAACACATTATTAATAAACTCAATAATCAAAAAATTGAAACTCATTGGTATTTTTTGTTCAAATTTTAATAATTTTCTCTTTACTAATATCATCCATGTTTTAATAAAACAATATAAAATTAAAACATCTCCTTCTGGGTGTTGCGATTTCTTTGTCAGTGAGTATATATATCTGCCGACTCTCAATATGTTTATCCTGTGGACTAAAAACGACAAGGGCATTTATCTACATTCGTTCTGTTTCTGCAGCAGCAATTTTTATCATATGACAGGCTATATACTCATTGAGAAGTGGTCGCCAGATCGTGCGATGATGGGCAAACCGCGTATGCAAATTAATTACCATCGCTCAAACGTACCACCGTGATCGCTCAAAGCAATCGCGCTAGTAGTCCTGTAGTTGTTGTTTAGTCGAGGACTACTAGTTGTTGTTCAGTGACATAAAACATTTTTAAAAAATATATAACCGACTTCTACCTATAACTAAAGAGCTAAAAATAATTATAACAGAATACAACTCTAGCAAATAAATAACATATTCGATGTTGTTAGGTACCTACCCAGGAAGTAAAAAATGTAAACATTAAAAGGTGCTCATTCTGTACAAATTAATTACCTACCAATCTAGTATATTTTTGAAGCCGGTGCCAAGCAAATCTAAAATCCTTCATTGCGTACTTATTTATTAATTCATCAAACTTGATTGTTGCTTGGCACCGACTTCAAAAATATACTAGATTGGTAGGTAATTAATTTGTACAGAATGAGCACCTTTTAATGTTTACATTTTTTACTTCCTGTGTAGGTACCTAACAACATTGAATGTGTTATTTATTTGCTAGAGTTGTATTTTGTTATAATTATTTTTAGCTTTTTAGTTATAGCTAGAAGTCGGTTATATATTTTTTTAATGTTTTATTTTCAACTTTTTAGGTTTTTTTTTGAACTCAGGTAGTTTTCATTCTTTATTTTTTATTTTGTATGTATAACCTTAATAGACAGAACCAGGTAACATTGAAAGCCTCAACATTACACAATGATACTTTCTCATTTAAATTGACAGGTAAATCTTTACGAACAAAATGTACTAGTACGCGTTGACTTAATAAGCCCAAAATGTATTTATGCCTTATGGACTACGCCATGTAACCTTTTTTCAAATTTTTTGACAACCCTGTATAACTATAGATAATTCCACTCCAACCTATGTACCAACCATCCTGTACATACGACTGCATAAATTTGTTAGCTGCCTTCTGTAAAGTATAGGACGGAGTAGAATCGTTCCCATATTTACGGAGTCAAATCCGTCCTTTATTTCAACCATAGTATATAACTCCTTGTGGGCTACCCCATAAATTATTTCATTTTTAACATTTTATATTATCGCCCTGTGTAACATTAATTTCTCTCCACACTTTATGCAACTTCTTATGGGCTATAAAAGAAATAATTTTTTAATCACACTGTATAAATATAATTCAACTCCAGCTTATATTTCAACCATCCTGTATATGATTTGCTTATGTCCACATCATATGACAGTTTTTTAATCAAACTGTATAATTTTAATTTCACATTTTTTTCCAACATTTTTATACCACCAAACGTCCTGTCCACCCTATATTCCAACCATCCTGTATATACGGCTGCCTACGGACCACTATCATTCTAGTCCGTCCTATATTTCAATCTTCATATAAATGCAACTCCTTCTACCACTTTACTTTGTGATTTTGTTTGCTATAACTAAACAGCCTCTCTATAAACCCACCAAATAGCAGTTTAAAGTTTGACATGTGTTGTCACTGAATTTTCTATTAGGCCGGGAGAATGTGACAACCAAATGCACCGTCTTCGCAAAATGGAAAAATTTGCATTTAAATAGGTATTTGCCTGGTATACAAACAAAACGAGCTTTAAACTCATTGATTTAAGGAGCCGAAAATACTATGCTTTACTACCTATATGCTTGAGATGTACATAGAAAATTTTCAAATTTGCAATGCAAGCTTCCAATGCCTAAAATACCGCACTATTACGTCGGAATTAAAATATTTATGAGGAAATGTCCGTTATGTCATTTCGATGAAATTTTTGATAAGAATTTTGGAATTTTCGGCGATTTTTTGCAAAACTGCAAGTTGCACGTGGCAGAAAAGTATATAGGATCACCTAAGGATCTTCCTTAATAGATTAAACGTTGAAAAACTATACACATCCATAAGGAGTTATCGAAAAATCGACTAAAATATTAGGAATATTGGTCGATTTTCATGCACGCATGTGTTCATTCACAAATTTTATCACTTTATCAATAGAATTCTTTTCCATAATTTGAAGTTTCACCAATCCGGATATATACTAAACAAAACCATATTCATTGAAAACGGTGCACCACAGGAGAAGAAATCAGGTAACATACATACAAAAAAAAAGCGAAAAAATACCGCGACGAATTGATAATCTTCTCCTTTTTGGATGTCGGTTAAAAATGGCTTCATTTTCATTTTAAAATGGGCTTCTTTTGCTCGATGGGAACTTGTATGTTTCTATTTCCCAAATTCAACAAGCAAGTGTAAGGAAAAAAAAACAATCAATTCAATTTAAGTCTTGTGGAAGAAACGTGGAGAATTCTCCTCTACTCCGAATTGCGAAGCCCAGAGAGTGTATTTTATCAATATCTAAGGATGTCAACTGCAACTTTTGATTATGTTAGCAAGGCTATTAGACCTGATTGCAGTCACACTGGGTTTTCCCACTCATTTTCTCCCGCACTCGTTCACCTGGAATCACTTTTTTCAACTAGCTGATTGTCCGACCAAATCAAACTTGTTTGAAGTTCAGAGACGCGACCGTCGTTCACACAAAACGCTACAAGTGAATTAGGTAACTCTAAACTAACACGACGAAAGCTATGCGGCAGTTACAAAACACAAGGGAAGTGCATACTGAAACTTGACTGGGGTTCCAGAGCGGACCCAACACATGAGTTTACATTAGAGCTTCCTACCTGACTCCGATGGCGATCCGTTTTGGTTGGATCGCGACCAGATTCAGGTTCTCTCTCTCTCTCGTTTGTGGCTTTCCGTTTCCATTTCAGATTTTTCATAGCAGTGGCAATTGTAAATACATTAAAATTAAAAATTGAATAAAAATGTTTAAGATGTTTTTAATAAAATAGGTTTCTTTCACCTGTCTCAAGCATAAGTTCAATATACCAATGGTCCTCCGGAAGTTGATGTCTCTATATTTCCACAAAATCATATCGTGTAAAAAAACTCTCATCATTTTAAAATAGTTCACAAATAGAAGTCATTACAACAACTTCTAAATAGATAAAGTAAGTGCAAAAATAAGCAATTTTGTTTGGAAATTGGCGGGTAGTATGGACCGGTCTGATGCCGGTGGCGCTACCACTCAAGTCCGGTCCGGTGCTCCGGTAGTCCAGGTCAAGTCCAGTAAAGTTTTGTGTCCGCATGTAGCCCAGATCATTTACGAAAATACGGGACCAAATTAATCACAAATAAACCGCGAAAAATCGGTAACAATTTAGTTTTGTACCTTTTACACAAAATTCACCTATGAAACCGTGTTTACTACTATGGTCAATGTTAAAGAGAAATGAAAAACCTACAAAATGAGCTACTATAAGCTGTACTTCGTTAATTGGTTTCTGAGATAATGGAATCTTTACCCAAAATTCCAAAAACATAAATAATCGCTTATATATTTTTTTATTTTATAGTTAAAACATTCTTATTAACTAAAGAGATAAATCTTCTCTTATCTAAGTCATGTTGTAAAAATAAATACTGTAGCCCCGGTAGTTTTTGCAAAATTTCAGTCAATCCTATGGATGAAAGGTCATATTACCTCACCGGATGACCCTATCATTATGAATAAACCACCGTTGGAAAGTAGAAGAGATGATCTTGAGACCCATCATCTCACTTTTTTAAAATTTAAAGCACAAATACATATAAGTATTGAAAACATTTGCCCATTCCGTATCAATTTTTCTGACGAGTATATTTGAAAAATTGCTAAGGGATGGTACCTGTGTAATTATATCCTTATAATAAATAATCTGTATATATTTTAATTTTAAGCAGACATATATTTGTATTTCTGGGATAACATGGATTTATGTAATAAATTTAGCAAAATAGAATACCTAAACTCCATTTAGCCACAAATGATAATGACGAAGCAATCATAATAACAAAATGCCAAGGCTGTTGAAAGCGATTTTTCCATTTGTAAATGTTTCAATGAAAGATCAAAACATATATATCTAAAGAAATTTGGCTTCTCATTAATTAGTATTTATTAATAAAAAAATTCGTAACAGGAATCTGAATTGAACAACATAAAAATTGCGTTGTTAACTAATAGAATATTACCATGTTTTCCCTATTATTAACTAATATCAATTTGTATCAGCGTTTCATTTTTATATAATAATAAAATATAAAATGTACTGAAACTGTAAACAAAGGAATAATAGGTTCCTTTAAATGTGTCTACTTAAAATTAAAATTTGCATTAAGATTATTTATTATAAGGATATAGTTACACAGGTACCAACTCTTAGCATTTTTTCAAATGGGAATGGCTAAATCTTTCAGTATTTAATATGTATTTATACTTTACATTTTGAAAAAGTACTTTCCATTGGTGGTTTATTCATAATGATAAGGTCATCCGGTGAGGTTATATGGTCTTTCAAAAAATATGTCTTCCATAGGATTGACTGAATTGGGTATGAGAAGATCTACCCTTTCAGTTAATAATTATGCTATAAAAAACATACAAGCGATTATTTATTTTTTGAAATTTCGGGTAAAGATTCCATTCTCTAAGAAACCAATTAATGAAATTGAGCGTATAGTAGCTCATTTTGTAGGTTTTTCATTTCTCTTCAACATTGCCCCTAGTAGCAAACACGGTTTCATAGGTGGATTTTGAGTAAAATTTAAAAAACTAAATTGTTACCGATTTTTCGCGTTTTTTTTTGTTACAAACAAAAACGCATCGGTAAAAAATGTTGAATTTTATGTCAGTTAGTCGTCATGTTTTATCATTAGAACATATTGATGTTGGTTTTGTTCTACTATTAATTTTGCCACCAAAAGGTCTTTTTCATCGTAAATGACCTGAGCTAAAGGTGCATCACAGTATTGCATCTTTTAACCAAATAGGATAGGTTAGTAGATATTTAAACTTGACTCCGTCATCACTTGTTGACGTGACCTAACCCCAGCATGGAGGACTACATAATTACACCTAGGGGTCATCGTTTCCTAGGATGTGACCTTTTTGAAAGACAAACGCTTTGGAGAGGGAATGAGAGCGCAGTAATTTTTCCCCGTACCTATGGTCTAGAAAAATCAACTGAGGATCTCGTCGACAACAAATCTGTATTTGGAACCAATAAATTTAACAATAATTCTGATTAACAACCCAATGTATAATGTATTAAATCCTAATTAGTGTAATGCAGAATGTAAACACGTTGAAATTTGGCAACAATGAAAAATACCAACGGTAAACAAACTGAACTGGCGCCTTCACCATTATACAACATATGTAACATTTTCTATTAAAATATTCATGAATAATATTTGCATATTAAAAGTGCATAGCTGTTTAGCCACTTCAATATGATGTCATCCCATACTGGAAAAAAATGAGAAAAATTAATTCCGATGGAATTGATAGAAATTGTATAACGAATAGGCGTATATTTACCATTTGCTCCTAAGCATTTTCTAAGTTATATTTCTTTAAAATCTACACTTTTTTATTTATTCATGCTCATGTTTTTATAACTCTATTTAATTTTGTTGTTTTGTTTTTGTGCTCTATTTTGCACATGTAGATACTACCACACTAACTTTTTTAGAGTTCCGTACATTCAATGAAAGGAAAAACCCAAATTTATTATCACTAAACAGTTTTTATGACCTGTTTAGGGTTACATACCATAAATGAAGGAATTCTGATTTTGAAAAAGTACTTCTGGGGAGAAATATTGAGAATATAGGAGTCACCTTAACAGGAAAATAAAACGAAAATCCTAATAGTATTTTGAAGGGAGAGGCAAATTGTTAATTGAATTTTTTTTTAATATTTTTCATGCAATATATCAAATGAAATAGCTTGTTATGACATAATATAGTTTGAAGACGCGAGATGTAAGACCGACATCTAGGATTTTCAAGAGAATCAGTACACAGAGGTTCCGAATCTGGAGCCGTTCCGTGTAATTGCTGTTCTTTAACTCCTAGGACAGAATGTCACGATAAATTTTTCAGGTTACTTCACCTGTCAGAGATATTGAATACTCTCTTCGAGGTGTCATTCCTTTGTACGCAAGACAATATTATATTATATATAAATATAATATATATTGTTTCTGGTCGGGAACCTTCATCAGTTGCGTTTCCCACAATTGAATGTCCTCTCTCTCTCTCTTTTGTATTGTTTATACGGGGCATATGGATAAGTTATCCTTTACCCTCTTATTGTGCGTTTGTGTCTTGACTTTTGATACTTTTTTTAGGCAATTACTGTCGTGCCTTTGTTTAGCCCTCCGTGAGGGCTAATTTGGGTCTTTTTATTCCCCTGCCGTTGTCTGGGTTGTATTGTAAAACTGCTCTTAGTTCTTGGTTTGGATGTACGAGGTATTTGGTGATGAGCGCTTCATTTGGTTCTTTGATTGCTTTCAGAATGATATCTACTTTGAGTTCTTTCCTTATATGTGTGTTTCGAATGTACCATGGTGATTTAGTGATTCTTCTAAGTATTTTGTTTTGTATTGTCTCTAATTTGTTGATGTGAATTGTTGCCGCTTGTCCCCATGCTGTTGACGAGTAAAGAATTATCGGAAGGATGCTGTGGTCTTATAGAGTGTTAGTTCTTTATTTTTTTTTTTGTTTTTTCTTGTTTTTCTTCTTTTTATTATCCATTTAGTTGCGTGTTGTTGACTATTGTGCTAATAAATTGATTATAAGCTTTTTGGAGGTTGGCTATTGTGTTACTGTGACTGGTGTTGTTTGTCTTGGCTGTTTGTGCGTATGAGATTCCTGGCTGTACGCGTGCCTGACGTTGTATTAGTGTTGGTTGGTTACTTGATGGTCTTTTCGGGTAAAGTTTGCATCCTCTGTAGTTTGCAGGGTGGGCCTCCTTACAGTTAGCACAAGTGGCATTAATGTTTCGGGGTTTTTCGCAGTTTTGGTAATAGTGTCCTTGTCCGCATTTGACACATTTAGGTTGGAGTTGACAACGAGATTGGTGGTGGCCGAAGCCCTGGCATCTGTGACACTGGCTCGCTTGGTTGCTGCTTTTCTGTGGTTCTACTTTGATTTTTATATATTGAAGATCTGTGATGTTATAAATATTTTTACTTTTTTCTGTCTTTGGTAGCTCTACAAGTATTAATGGCATATATATATTATCACCGGTGTCAGTCTTTCGGTATCATCTTGAGATATTTAAAAGTTCGAAGTTCATTGCTATGAGTTCTTCTTTTACTAGATCGCAATCCACTTCTACTGGAACTCCGCGGATTACCACTCTCAGTATTCTTTCATCTGGTCTTTTGAATGAGAAGTACTCAGTCTTATCCTGGTCTAGCATTTTAGTTAATTTTCTGTGATTGTCGATTTCTTTTGGATATATTTTGATACCGTTTTTGGTATTTTCTACTGGATGAATTTTGATATTGGCCTAATTGATTTTACTTTTCAAATGTATCCACATGCCTTTATTAGCTATCGTGATTGGGGGTACTTTGTTGTCAATTTGTTGTTGATTGGCTGGTTGGTCGTTTGGTTTAGGTTTTGGCAGGATATTTATTTTTAATGGAGGTGGTGTAACATCCATTGCATTGTCTTCTGGCGATGGAATACTGTTTGCCGATGTTGAGGGTATAGTTGGATTGTCAATCTTCATTCGTTTTTTCTGCGATTGGGTTATTGAGACATCAGAATCATTATCATTTTCATTTTCTAATCTGTAGTTGAGCATTTTAGCCAATTGTTTAAAAATTTCTATAATTGTTTCTCTCTCGGAGTTAGTAATGAAGTCCATTACCTGTTTTACTTTGTCCGTGGTGGATTCATCATCTTTTTGTTCACGACTGGCTGGATTCTTTCTGTTTGTACCTGACATTTTTGATTTAGTATTGGCACTGGTTTTTGTCATTATTTCACTAATCACTAATTCGCGTTTATTGTCTGTTTTCAATGTTTGTTCTAACGGCGTGCGGTCGGTCGCACGCCGTGCTTTGTTTTGGTTATCACTAACACTGGCGATTTTATAATTGCGAATTCGGCAAGTAATAAAATTGTCTCTTTATCGTAAAATAAGCTTTTATATAAATGCACTTAAAAAAAATTACGAATGTCCTCTCGAACACTTCTTTATGCATTTGATGCATTTCGTTCAATTTGAAGACGCTAGATGTAAGACCGACATCTAGGATTTTCAAGAGAATCAGTAGACATAGGTTCCGAATCTGGAGCCGTTCCGTGTAACTGCTGTTCTCCCTTAACTCCTAGGACAGAATGTCACGATAAAATTTTTCAGGTTACTTCACCTGTCAGAGATATTGAATACTCTCTTCGAAGAGTCATTCCTTTGTACGCAATTTAAAATATATATATATATATATATATATATATATATATATATATATATATACTGTTATATCACACTTCTCAATTAAACTTTTTAAAAAAGATTTTTATTAACTTTAACAAAATAATAACTTTTTAAAATACAAAATACAAAATTGAAATAATGACAATAATAATAACAACAGACTGAGTAATAATGAATAAAGACTAAGTGAAATTCTACAATTTATAACATTTATAATGATGAATCAGCACTGTCGACACGGCGATTCTCACGGATGCTCGGCGGTACTGTAACGTGATACTCCATGTGTCGCTGACTCAGCTGGGAACGACGAAATATAGTTGCTACACAAGTTCACACAAAGTTCGTGTTATAAACTTATATAACAACTTCCATCCATTTGAAAAAGTTGATGCTGTATCATCAACTTTTAAGGCAAGTTCTGAAGTTCTATATCTTCGGTAGGGCGTAGTAGGCTGTGAGCTTTCCTCTGGAGTTACTGTTTGCTGGACATGGTAGTGATGCTTGTTCGCTAGTAGGGTCAGGTTTAGTGAACTTACTCAACTTTTTCCGATTGCTGTGGCGGTGAGCAGGAGAACAACAATTATTGCTAACATGATTGCACTAATTGTGAACAAGGAGGTGTGCTTTTCCAGGAATGGTTGGTTCATCAGTTGATCCAATTCTCTCGAGTACTGGCTGAGTTGTGATTGGCAATATTAAGGTCGGACATCTAGTTCCTGTAGTTTTAGGGGTTCGATACTGGGAAGTTGACTGACGGTAGTAGCATGTCGTCGCAGCAGTTGTAGGGGATATTCACTGGATGATATTTGAGTGTGATGCTATTTTTGGTGGTCCGTCTGGCGTGGACCTGGTATTGCCGATGAAGGCGTTGCAGTGGGGCTGAATTTCCATTAATGAATTCGTCGATACGGTTAGTGTGACAACATCTTCTCCCTTGCATTTGATGGTGATGGGCAAAGGTCTGGAGATGGAGACCAACCAGAGGTTTATGTTGATCTCTTGGATATTATAATCTTCTGCATATAATACCGAAGTTTTGCAGGTTGCGGGAAGTGTGATTGGCTGTCTGAGAAGTTGTGCTTCGCAGATGGCATCTTTGTCTATTGGATGTGGAATTGACTTGGAACAAATTTTATGCTGTGTGTTTAATGGCTTGCAGTCACTCAGGTCTTCGAAGGATGTATATAATAACGAATCGTCATCTCTCGCGATAAATTTCGTTTTTATTGAAAGTATGTGATGAAACCCTGTTCGATCATCCAAAATTGGGATAGGATAAAGGTGATAAAGAGTGTAAATCTCAGGATCAACTAAAGGAATTTTGAGAACAAAAATGATTTTAGTGTGATTTGAAATGCTCCAATTCTATCAAATCGATGTATTGAGCAACATTTGAACTGTAAATAGGAAGTGGTAAATTATTTTCATGGAGTGACTGAGAAATTTTTGAAGGGAATCGACCAAATCTATTGGGCTTATAATCGAACTATGTAAAATTTTTAAGCGGGCGAAAGAGACTGCAGTTAAAACATCGTTTATGGTGTTTTCGATAAATATATAGCTCTCCATTAGGCTTTCACACAGATCTAGGATATTGATTTGAAATTCATGAAAGTCAAGATTGTTCGAAATGTATAGAAGTGACTGTCTTATTTTTTCGATATTATTTGAGAATAGTTTCTCTTCCGATTGAAATTTTTGTAAGGTGTTGTTAAGGCTTGTAATGACTGAAGTAGTACGGATATTTGTTTTTTTAATAATTCTTGAGTTGGTGTTGGTCTTTAGTGATTTTGGTTATACAATCATTTATGTATTCACCATCTGCCGCATCTAAGTTTCCTGAAATGGCTTTCCAAACTGAGCCCAGTCCGTTAATAAGTCCGCGTTTTCTTCTGTTGGTAGGATAAGTTTGAGTGTCAGCGAAAATGTCTGTATATTTGGAGTTAACGGATTTTGAAATTTGTTTCAAGAGGCTCACGTGTGTCTGTACTTTTGGTTTAAATGATTTTGTGTTAGTTGTGTTTTCATTAATAGTTTCTAGAATTCGATTTAGTATAGCGTCATTAGTTGAAATAGCATCTCTGAAAGGGTTGAGGTCTTTGAAGACAAGAAGTGTCCATTTGTCGTTTGAAATTTTAAGTGTGCCTTCTTCATGGAAGAAAACTCCTATTGTATTGTTAACGGGAGTAAGAGAGTATTGTTGGAGGTTCACGACTGAAAACAGTCCACAGAATCTGAAAAGAAGGGATTCATTCAAAATATGGTTTTAGTCTGTCCAAGTTAATTTTACTGATTTGGTTAGTCTGTAAGTTTATAACGGTGGCAGAGTTTTTCTTATCGCGGTGATTTCAAACGGTCCATTGAATTTGTTTCGGATTTGCTTTTAATCTGAGATTCTTTCACGTAAACTTTGTCGCCTACTTTGTATTCTGGTTGGTTAGTCGAAACATGTTTGTCAAATCTAACTTTAGATTTTTGTTTTTGTTGGTCAGTTTTTGCGCGGGCAAGTCTATAATAGTAGTTCATTCTGTTGTTAAGGTCCCTAACATATTTGGAAATGAGTTTTTCCTGATCGTATATTGTTTCGGGGGGTCTACTAGAAGTGTGCCCAAAGATGAGTTCGTAGGGCGTGAAACCAGTAGTCTTGTTTTTAGTGTTGTTGTAGCAGATAACTGCGTAAGGGAGGACGTTGAATGGATGTTCGTCCGGATGTTCAGATGTATTTGCCCTTATCATTTCCGCTAAAGTCGCGTGAAACCTTTCGATAGAACCATTTGATTCGGGATGGTGGACACTTGAAAAGGATAGTTTTATGTCATATAGTTCGCACAGGTCCCTTATGAGAGTGTTATCAAATTCACGTCCATAATCACAATGGATGCGAAGAGGTGTACCGTAATGTTGGAAGAATATTAGGAGGGTGTTTACTACAGTTTTAGCTGTTTTGTCACCAATTGGGTAAGCCTGAGTAAATTTGGTGAGTTCATCCCTAATAGTCAGTGCATAGTTTCTGGTTGGATATTCGAAAATATCAATATTGATACGTTCGAAGGGCGTTTTGGTGTTTCAGTTATGACAAAAGGAGCACTAAAGTTTTTTCTACAGAACTTTACCTTTGGCAAGTTTCGCAGGACTTAATAAATTGCTCTACACTTTTGATTAGTCCAGTCCAATTATACTTTTCTTTAATGCGTCGGATGAATTCCACGGTGAAGGTTATTTTTGCCACAGTGGTACTGTTGCAGTATAACGGGAATTTCGTCTTGTGAAGGGTTATCACAATATTTTGACAAATTTTTAGTTTTACGTCTTTGTCTGCAAGTATAAAGGATAGTGTTTCAAGAATCGGTAGTTCTACGTTGTTTTCAATACAAAAAGTTTCGGATTCGTCGAACTGGTCTTGGTTATTATAGAGGATGTTGAAAAGATGGGCAACAACTGTTCCAGGATCAAAGGGTAAAGGGACAATTAGATATTTTCTATGCCTTACAGTTTTGCTGGCTAGAACGTTTAGAGTGTCAGTAGTGAAGTTTGGGTCTTCTTCGAAAATATCTTCGATGATTTTGTCATGCAAGTCATTGAGTTTATTTTGCCAGAAGAAAGTGACTATTCGTTTGTGAGATTTGTCTAGGAGTTGGGCGTTAGAAATTTCTATTTTTGAGTAATCGATTATCGACTCGGTTTTATATAGTTGAACAAATCGATTAAACTCTGTTGTCATTCTTTCGTCATGTTCGTCGGGTTCTTGATCATTATCGGAATTTGGTTGTTCTGGGTCGGTTTCGTTATTTGCAAAGATGTTGATTTTGGAAATAAAGTCGGTGCATTGTTTAAAGTAGTTGATTTTAATTCGGGAAAGGGCGTCAGCGTTCTGATTTACCTTGCAGGTTTGTATTCTATCTTATAATTATACTCCTCTAGCTTAAGGCGCCATCTGGCTAGACGACTGCCAGGATCTTTGATGGAAAAGAGCCAAGTAAGCGGACGGTGGTCACACAGGAGTGTAAACTTCTCCCAAAAAGGTACGGTCTGTAGTGCTTGACCGCCCAAACAATGGCTAGCAGTTCCCGTTCGATAGTGGAATATCGAGTTTCTGCACGCAGAGTGTACGGGAAGCATATGCTATAGGAAGATCTTTTCCTACGGGGCCTTGTGAGAGAACCGCTCCAATTGCAAAAGCACTAGCATCAGTAGTGAGCAGGAATGGTTCTTCAAAATTTGGGTAGATCAAGATAGGGTCAGATACAAGGGCTTGCTTCAGTTCGTTGAAGGAAGACTTGCAATCTGCGTCGAAGATGAATTTGACGTCTTTTTGCAGAAGTTTCGTGAGAGGCTTTGAGATTTTAGCAAAGTTGGGGATAAAACGTCGGTAATAACCGGCGAGACCAAGAAAAGATTTAACATCTTTAGGAGTTTGGGGTTGAGGAAAATTCTGGATGCATTCAACCTTTGAAGGGTTTGGTTTTACTCCTTCTTGGGTGATCAGATGACCTAGGTAAGCAACTTCCTTACGGAGAAACTCACACTTGTCAGGTTGAATTTCAAGTTTGACTGTCTAGACGCTTAAAGACTTCTGTCAAACGGGACATATGCTCATGGATGGTTGGTGAATAGACTATGATATCATCCATGTAAACCAGGCAACGTTCATTCTGGATGCCCAGAAGAATGTTGTCCATGACCCTCTGAAAGGTAGAAGGTGCATTTTCAGACCAAATGGCATACGAACGAATTCGTAATGGCCATTGTCAACAGAGACACGGTCTTGGGAATGTCTTCCTCAAGGATTTCCAACTGGTGGAACCCGGAAGCGAGATCCAGTGTCGAAAAGTATTGACACTTACCAAGTTGATCGAGGAGATCAGAAATGTTGGGCAGAGGATATTTATCGTCTACAGTTAGTTCGTTTAACTTCCTATAGTCGATAACAACTCGCCACTTTTGCTTACCAGAAGCATCGAGTTTCTTAGGGACGACCCATACGGGGGAGGACCAAGGAGAAGAAGAGTGCCTGATAATGCCTTGATCAAGCATTTTGGAAATTTGGGTTTTCACTTCCTCCTTATGGACTTGAGGATATCTGTACGATTTCGTGAAAACGGGCTTGGCATTATTGGTGTCAATAGAGTGTTTGACGGCGTTAGTAAACGTCAAAACATCGCCTTCGAGATAGAAAATATCTTCGAATTCTAAGCAGAGATTCGTGATAAGTTCTCGCTCTTCGTCGTTAAGATGTTCTGTCCGAATTTGTTCCCTGATAGTAAAGTTTCTGTCTAAGTTTGTAGATTCACAGTAATGGTGTGTATTCAGATTTAAGAGAGGGTGTGTATAGTCAAGGGGTTCTAAATGAAGATTGGAAAAGTTAACAGTTTTCGGCATTGCGTTCGCGTTTATTATCGAAGTCAGAAATTCTCCCTTTGAATTAACACGTACAACAGCGTTGGGAAGTCGTACTTTGTCAATTACTTGTGTCGGTAAAACTGCGTCAGTATTTCTAAGTTCACATTTTAGTTTGAAAATTTGTTCGGTACGTGCCTGGATTGTTATGTGATTGTTATGCGTATGAGGTTGTGCGTTAGTACTGGGGGTGTCTGTTGGTTGTTTATTTGATTGGTCGTGATCGGGTACTTTATGTAGGGAATAGTTTTAAAGTTAGTAATTAATTGTTTGGATTTTAGGTCGACAATACATTCATAATGTTCAAGAAAATCAAGACCTAATATCCCATCGAACTCAATATCTAGATCGTAGATAAAGACCTTGTGTGGATCGCCTAGAGCGAAGGAATGAGGGTGGATTGTGAGATCGGGATTTTCTCATGAGTAATGCCTTGAATTGTTACTCTTTCGGGAGATCGTTGTGAGAAGTTTTTGACAGTGTTTTCTTTGAAAATGGAGATACCAGCTCCGGTATCAATTAGGAGTTTAAATTTTCCAGAAGCGTCGTTGATATAATAGAGGTTCTTGGAATTTACTGTCAGAAGGGGACTTAAAGAAATGTTTGTTCTGGGAAGTTCAGATCGGGATTGAAGTCTTCCAAATTCAAATTCTGTATTTGAGTTTGGACTTCTGAGAGGTACGACAGGGGTATTGTCTACCGTTTGTTCAAACCCATAGCTTTCATAGTTTTGGGTATTATCATCGAAATGCTGCTGATTATTATCAGTATAATAATCATACTCGTCTGCATAATATTCGTGATAGTTGCCATTTTGATGGTGATTAAAATGGTGGGTCCTTTCAGGACGGAAATTTGGTTTGTCTGTATTACAGACGGTCGAAAGTTGTTCGGTTTGAAAGGAGGTCTTTGAAAGTTATTAGGTCTAAATTGTTGACCTTGATGGTTTGTGTTATTATTGACAGGATTTGGCCTCGATGATTGATTCGGCCCAATGAAATTTGGTCTATTATTTTGGTTAAAAGGCTGAGGGTTATTTTGAAATCTTAACCGACAGTCCGCAGCAATGTGGCCTAATCGCCCACAATTTAAACATTTAGGAGGTGGATTTGTTTTCTAGCCTGAAAAGATGGCTTAGGTGGAACGGATTTATTTACTTTTTGTTCCTCAAAATAGGATAATTGAAGTTCTCTTCTTATTCGTGAATGTGCCTCAAGAAGATCCTTCGGATCACTGGCACGGATAATTTGGCCTAATCGAGGTTCTAAACCGGTAAGTAGGGTGTTTAGGACCATTGTGTCAACAAGAGTGGTTTGAGCATCTTTCTGCTCGTTGCTTAGACTAGGGGCTTTTTGGATACAACAGTGCATTTTCGCACTCAAAACCTGAAGTCTGTTATAGAATGTCAAGGGGGATTCGTTTGATAGTTGTTTCAAACGTTGGAGATCGTGAATTAAAGAAGACAGATCCCTAGAGTCTCCAAAGTGTAGTGTTAGAAGCTGCTTTATTTCGAGGTACGACGCGGGGTTCCTAGAGTTAATTAACTGCGCCGCTTTTCCCCTTAATTTATTTTTGATGTGAATTACCAACAAATATTTTGTTATACGCGCAATTGCACGCATGTATAAATGTAGCCAAAGAAATTTGGTCGCCTTCAAACTCTGGAATTATTGAAAATATTTCCGACAACCTATATTTTTCAGTTTCATCGACAACGTGTTGTTCTGTGATTGTGCCATTTTGATTTAATAGAATTTTAAACGAAAGAGGTTCAATCAAAAATAATAAAAGGTATAGAAAATGGTATCAATAAAATAAATGGTATAAAAATCAATAAATTTGTAAATGGGGAAATACCAAAGTTATTTGGATGATAGAATGGTATTAATAAAATAAAATGTAAATAAAATCAATAAATCAAATAATTCACTCAATCGAATGAATAAAATCAAAGTAATCAATTAAATCAAATAAAATATCAATGTAATCAAATAATAAATCAGTGATTCAATTCACTGAATAAAAAAAATATCAAATAATCAAAATATCAAATCAATCAAATATTAAAATCAATTATTAAAATCTTAAACGCTAGACGATTCACTACTACTCACATCAACAGGAACATTGGAAGATCCGTGTTCTCCTTGTTATCGCAGTTGGGACTTCTTCCAGGTTCTTTGCTCCGTTGAGGGATAGGAATCCGCCGCTACCAGTTAGAAGTAAGCTCGTGTTCTAGTAACGTTGACGGATCCTACTGACTGCGCCAATTTGTTATATCACACTTCTCAAATTAAACTTTTTAAAAAAGATTTTTATTAACTTTAACAAAATAATAACTTTTTAAAATACAAAATACAAAATTGAAATAATGACAATAATAACTAACAACAGACTGAGTAATAATGAATAAAGACTAAGTGAAATTCTACAATTTATAACATTTATAATGATGAATCAGCACTGTCGACACGGCGATTCTCACGGATGGTCGGCGGTACTGTAACGTGATACTCCACGTGTCGCTGACTCAGCTGGGAACGACGAAATATAGTTGCTACACAAGTTCACACAAAGTTCGTGTTATAAAACTTATATAACATATATATAATATATATATATATATAGTTTCTGGTTGGGAACCGCCAACGTGTATAGAACTCAATTGGCCTAGCGTGTTAGAACTTGCGATCACTCGCGACCACTTGCCGCACTTCGGAACATTGTCGGTTTTTCGGCACGAATGAAAGGCGGCAATAGTGTTCACATGTTTGTTTTGGCCATGTGCATTGGTTTTCGACAAACTTGCCAAACGTCGAGGCAGTACCACGTGCCTTGTATTAATAGACCAATCAATAGAGCAAAAATTAACTGATAATGTGTAATCAGGATACCGACTGTGCCATCACATTAACAGATTCCTAGCGATATTTTGCTATGTTTTCCACTCACAACTATGGTTTTTTACTTTGTTATAAACAACTGAAGCAAGAAAATTACCACATAAACTAATCTCAATGGTGTCAACAGGTCAATTGTAAAGCTTGAAAATACCAATTAAATGAGCCCAGGCTCGATCCGATTGGATCATTAGTAACAGGGAAAAACAAAAAATACTGAAAAATGTAGCATTTTTAAAAAAAAATCTAATTTCATCACTTTAGAAGCTGTAGAACTGGGCTTGTAGGAACTGATAGTAATTTACATCTATTTTATGTATACCAAAACCAGGAGCTACCGGTTTATTAGTTTTTGAACAATTGTGATATAAATTCTGTTCACTATTTTTGCATTGTGCCCGCATGCGTCATAGATAGTCAAATTTCAATTTTGAAAAAAGTTGTTGAAAGTAGAGGTGTTATTCTACAAAGCCTCTATTCTCATTTTTCACTAAATGTCTGTGAAATATCTGAAAAATGTTAGCAAACATGACAAAAAATGGGCGAGCGTAT
This sequence comes from Octodonta nipae, assembly GCA_034190945.1. NCBI lineage: Eukaryota > Metazoa > Arthropoda > Insecta > Coleoptera > Chrysomelidae > Octodonta > Octodonta nipae. Next base: position 21,564,099 of record CM067217.1, read on the forward strand.
GAATGTATCCAAGGAGTGGGGGAAACACGGTTGTTGAGGGGAAGCGTATAATAATATATAGTAGAGGCACATACATAGATCGTTTTAATATTTAAAATCCTCACAAGTAAGAATTTTTCTAATTGCCGCTCTCTTTCGATGTTCCCTACACCCAAAATCCACAAATTAAAGCAAAAACATTTCCGAGAAACCATTTACATATAAATATATTAATAAACAAACAGTTCTCATTTGATATAATAAAATCGAACAAATCACTGAAGTTTTTTTAGCGATTAGATTCTTTCACCATCTGTCAGAGTGACAGTTACTATCGATAATAATTATTGTCAGCAGTTCCCCTCAACAACCGTGTTCCCCCCACTACTCGAACACATTCATACGCTCACCAAATGTTGGTCATTTTTGCTAACATTTTTCGTATATTTCACACACATTTAATGAAAAATGAAAATAGAGGCGTTGTAGAATGATACCTCTACTTTCAACATCTTTATTCTGAATTGATATTTGACGATCCATGTCGCATGGAGACACACTGCAAGAATAGTGGACTAAAAAATTCAGATCGGAATTATTGAAAAACTAATATACCGATAGCGCCTAGTTTAGTCACGCATAAGGTAGATATCAATTACTATCAGTTCCACAAGCCCAGTTCTACAACTTCGATAGTGACGGAGTTATGATAATATAAAGAAACCAGCTAAATTTTCCAGTTTTTTTTGTTTTTCCCTGTTACTAAAGATCTTATCGGATCGATCCTGGGCTCATTTCATTGGTATTTTGAATGCTTTACAATTCACCTGTTGACACCATTGAGATTAGTTTATTATTTTTCATTTTATAAACATGCAACGAAATAAAAACGCAATTTTCTTGTTTCAATTGTTTATAAGATAAAAAAACATAGTTGCGAGTGGACAAGGTAGCAAAATATCACTACAAATCATTCTTAATGTGATGGCCAGGCAGTATCCCGATAGTATTTTTTGCACGAAAAAATCTCTATTGATTGGTCTATAATTTGACTACGCTCGCGTTGGCCTAAGCTCGGCCAACGTGTATTGCAGGCATCACAGATGGTATATGTAACCCTGAGTACGAGTCTAACCAATGGAGGCTCCAGCCAAAGATCTCAGGGGGAGCACTAGAATGCCATCAGAGTATATCGATGAATTAACATCCAAATTTGGGGGGGGGCACCAGAAAAATAAATCGTGTATATACGTTATATACGTGCGATGTATATGTGTGCATATATAAACTTGGTAGTCTGGGGCTGCCAATGTGTCCATCTCGCATTTGGCCAAAGTACATCTTAATTTTTCTTTATTTTTGGAAATGTATTTTTTAATAAAATGTCGAATAACACCAAATTGTCTGATCTGAAACTAATACTCTATAGTGATGTGGCGTTATTAACATAGCTGCTATTAAACAACTATTATTTACTCAACAACAATAACAACTGTTATTGTCCGTTGACAATAACAGATATACGTTTACTACTGCTTAGCGCTTATCGAACAATAACGTAAACAGTCCTAACCTCAACTGCCTTTTTGAATAGCAATAACAGATCGGTTCAAAACTACACGACTGAAAGTTGACCTGTTATTTGTTTCGACGGGTAATACAGATAGCAGTGGTTTTCATTGGCTGTGGCTGCATTCAGGGAATTATAGCATTAAAGCGTTGAAGCGCCACAACGTTTTGCTTTCGCTGAATGAAAACTTTTGTTTCTAGTTATTTTCACTAGTTATATTTACTTGCTGGCGACACTTTTACGTAATATCAACACATAATTTGATAGCTGATGAGTTATAAACAGTGAGTAGATGTATTTACTCACTGGTTATAAAGCGGTAAAAATCTTGACAATTTAGTTATAAGTGAGGAAATTTGTAATAGATAATGATTGATATGTATTAGCAACTATATTATGGGTATATATTATTATTATTGTAATACAGTAGGTTTATAAAAAATAAGTAAATGGTTTCCAAAATATTAACCTATTATAAGGAATTAGGTGTTTATATTAATCCATAGTATATATTAGTAATACATATATCATATATACATAATAGAATTTAATTGAAAAATATATGAACACAACACGAAGATTAACGTAAGACATAAAGTAGAGTATATGGATCACGGTCTGAAAAGATTAAAAAATAGTAGTTCAACGTAGTAAATGAAAAATTGTCCTTTAATTTTCGTTCATAATTATCATTGTTGAAATCTTGAAAAATTAATTATAAATGAATTTGTTATAAATAATCATAATGTATTAGATATAACATTATAATTGTAATGCTTATGTTCTTGAATATACCTATTTATTTAAATGGTTTCTACAATATTAAATATTATACTAAATTTGCTGCTTAAAGGTTAATTTTTAGTATTTATTAGTACTAAAACTAAAGGAATCGTATATACTTCATACAGTGAGAATTGATAAAACAGATATTTTCAGTTCAAAATTTATTAACATAATTCTTCTTTAAAAAAATATGTTGATTGCAGTAACAAATAAATCTATAACTATATATAGCTTTAAGTTATTACATATTGTGATGCAAAAACATAATTTTTTGGATTATATCAGGACATAGCCGACTTCTACGACTTGAAATGAGTTCTCCAGTTTTTGAGAAAAGTCTTTCGCAAGGAACAGACGTGGCCACAGTGCCAAACTTTCTCTTCACCAAATCAGATAAATTTGGATAATTGTAGGAATTATTTTTCTACCAATTTAATGGATTTTCTGTCCTTACTTCTTCTTGGAGCAAAATTGGTGGCTTTTTTATCAAAAGCTGCCCATATTGAATTTTTATTTTCTTGCAAATTTGGTGACTGTACATTTGTCGATTCTTTATTGGATTCAACTTCAATCAGTGAAGTCAAATGATTGACAGTTAACGTTCTAGCTCTTTCTGAAGACGAATCCAGTGAAAAGCCTACATTTTTGAACCTAGGATCTAAAAATATACTTATGAGTATTTATGTGAACCGGTTTACAATACCTTCATGCCTTTTATTTACAACACTTCCGACCATAGTAGAGTCTGCTAACAATTGTTCAAATTATGATAAACTTTGTTAGTAACAATTACAACCATAGAAAGAGTAAATAGTTTTTCTGAACTCATTAAACGTGTCGCAAATTCCATTGGTTCCAAAATTTGAGGTAAGTCTTTAATTTCAGCATAATCTGTGATGCGTAAAGACAAGTCTTCGCTTCCAAGGATTGCTAGAGCTACCTGAACTTCTTCTTTTAAATCATAAATTCTAGAAAACATGTAATATACAGAATTCCATCGAGTAGGCACTGACTGTTTCATTTTTTTTATTGACTTCTCATTTTGTGTTTGATAAAATTCTAGCTTACTTTTTGCCACACTGCTTCTGTTGAAAAATGACACGACATAGAACATTTTATTGTTAATGCCTCAACAAATATTAGAGAGTCTTTAACAATTAAGTTTAGAGTATGTGATAAGCAGCCCAAATGTTCCCACTGCAGTTCATGACATATTGCTTTTTTTTATATTTGCAGCATTGTCAGAAATAGCTATTAAATCTTTATCTTCTATGTCCCATTCAACGGTAATTCTTCTTAGCTCTGCAGCTAACTTTACACTTGAGTGGCTAACATTACATAAACTTACATCTAATAGAATCGAATTTATATTAAAATCACTACTTAAGAAGTGCGCCGTTACAGCTATGTAAGAGTCACTGGTACAAGAAGTCCAACAATCTGTAGTTAACGTCACTGAACATATATCACTGAAAATGTCTTTTACTTTCAGTTTGACTTCTTCATATTTGGCTGGCAATAATGTGTGAGTTAACATTTTTCTACTCGGTAAAATGTAAGATGGATCCAAAGCTGAAGTATAGTCCCTAAATCCTTTGTCTTCTACTATTGAGAGAGGTTGGAAATCTTTAACAATCAAATTTAGTAGTTTATCATCCAACACCTTTTTTTGTAAAACTCGAGTTTTTTTGCCATTCTTAAAGTTGACTAATTTTTTTTACCTGATGTCTCTCGGAATCAGTTAATGCCCTCGATGTTGCAGATTGGGAATCTTGTGATTCTGCTGTTATTGTGTGAATAAATTGAGGCAGTGATGACTGTATTGTAGTCATTTGATCCTGTTGTGGCCGCGAAAACCTCCGTTCTCAATTCCATTGCTATTATATTTTTACTGAAAGCCTTTTGTTGAGTTGATTCTAATTTGATTGAAGGGTGTTTGTGTAGAATATGGTGTTTAAAGTTTGATATTGATGATTTATAGGACAAACTGTACTTACAAAAGTTACATATTGCTTTAGTTTGACTTTCAGGAGTGAAAGAATTCCAAATTATAGATTTTTTGCCTCTCAAAAAATTTTCCATGGCTTTCAAAATGAAATTTTTATCCAAATAAGCACAAGTGCCACAGACTTTCTTATAAAAAAGAATTTAAAATAGTTCAGTTTAGAATAATAACACCCGAAATAAATACTTATATAGGTCCCTAATAACACAGTTCTACTTCACTACTCCGCAGTTTGATACTATATTTATTTCAATTTAAATTTTGAATTGTTGGTTCTGTATCTGTACTTCCCAGTTTAACATTAGTCTCAAAGATACATTGAAAGAATAAGGAATCTTTTACAAATATATTTTACATCGTACAAAATGGGAAGAACTCTACCTTATTAACAGCCTACAAAAGAAATATGAATAATTTAGTTTCTTCCCAAGAGATGGCGGCACCATTTCTCTAAGTAAAATATATAAAAGTTATCTGTTATTTTCAGTTGTTATTTGCAAATAGCAATAACAATAGCAACTGTTATTTAAAAATTGCAGTTTTGCCCATCTCTAATACTCTATAATACTATTACCTTAGGATCCAACAGTTTAATCAAAATATCAATAATATACAGGATATTTGGTTTGAAGCAGGTTACTACAGAGTTGACTGATCACGATGATATATTTTACATTTAAAATATTTGTAAAAAACGTGACTGTCACGGTACCCTCGGCAGATGTGAAACATTTTAGTTACTACAAGAACTTAGAATTAATAAAAACCAATATACCTTGGTCATTGTTAGTTTCAACTAATATCACCAACCTCTTGCGTTGTGGACTAAACAGGTTTCTAACCTCACCTGAGCAAATAAAACTAAACAGTAATAAAATGGAAAATGTAATAATATATTAACAAATAAATTGCTAACATTTGGTTTGAATGGTAGATTGTGTTTCCTAAACCAAAACGTTGGGCATCCATATTTTTCTTTTTGATAGCTTGATCGTCACTGTCACTCATATTTCGATTAAATAATATCAGTGATTCGATTTTTTATGCACTTAAAAACAATAATAATATGCTAACGGTAAGTATAATCTAGTCCGATAGAAATAGTACGCAGCTTATACAGAGAAACAATAAAACGTGTATATATGCGGGCACACATATACAAGGGAATCCTGAATGATGGCATCAAAGCGTCATTCCGTGACATCAAAATGAAACTCCACTCCTGAGAATGTTGCGGCACTTGCATTCACGCTGGAAGTTTGAGGTTACAATAAACTTTTTTATTTGCAGCCCCCAAATCGTCTACTTGCCACTGTCGTCTAAATGGAGCAAAACAACAGAAACACGTAATAAAACAAATTATGTCAAAACTCTCCATCTTTATTATTGATTGCTATCACACGAATTCATCATAACTAAAATATATTTCTAAAGTAAAAAAGCTTTGTTTTAAATAACAGTTGAGTACGAGATAATTTAGGAAATATTTAAACTAAAAATTACATATATTTTTTGTCTTCGCCGATGCAAGCGAACTAAGGAACTTATAAATAAAACTTTATAATAAAAAATATTTCCCTGTTATATTCAATACTGTGATGCTTAGAAAATAAATATAAAATTGGAGGAAATTAAAATCAAATTGTAAAAATTAAAAATAAAACCCAATTAAAAAATTCAAATGCGTTTTCATGGAATTTTGTCGAATATAATCATGTTCTGATATAAGTTCATTTATTTTTCTATCAATTTGATAAAAAAAGAGATTACTTCCTATCGATCCTGATTAAGTTTTTTTTTCAAATTTCCAATGATTTTTCGAACATTTGAAAAGAAACAAAACAATAATACAAACAGCAAGAAAGACATTAAGACAAAATCCTTTTTCTTAATTTGTAAAATTAAACTGAAAAAAACTACAAACATCAGTCTTTCAAAAAACCAACCTCCATATCCTTATCAATTTAGGATTGACCAACAACTGGGTTTTATTTTTTCAAATATAACATTTTTATGGAAGAGCTATTTCTCAATGTGTACAATATAGGTAGGTATAGAATATTTTATCTCTCTACTTTTTTGTGATTTCAACAAATTATTTACAATCATTTTTATCAGTTTGGATAACAAACTAATGGCTACTCACTAGATAGAGTGTTGTCTAATTCGATATTTTGTACTCTATTTGTATGAAAATAGTTGACTAATAATAAACGGAGTTGCTTGTGAGAACCAAAAGAAGAACAACAATATGTCATGATTTTCCAATAATGGGAATTGATTTGAACAAAATTTGGTCCAATTCTATACAGAAAAATAAGAAAATTCTAACAAATTCAGTTTGTATGAAATGTAGATTTTATCCTGATAGGTAGTTAATATCATAAATGCATAAGAGACAAGACATTTTGTGAAAATGAGATACAAAAATTATATAACAACTGTTTGATCATGATATGAGCATTAATGAAAAAAAAAAACAAGTACTCGTGTAACTAAAATCGGCTATTGCTCATCAAACTATATAAAAAAAAACTTAATTCAGAAGTGGGATCTGAATTCAATCATAGAGAGGAATCCCACTGCTGATATGAACAAATTAATTGATTTATTGAATATTTTATAAACCATGATGATTCTTGTATAATTTTCTACAACCTGCCTGAATAAAAATTATAAAAAAAAACAAAAAAAAGTTTCAAAACTAATTATTATCTATTCAAAATGCAAAAACTGATTAAAATCAAGAGAATCTATGAAGAGCAATCACAGAAAATTGATTTTGCTTTAAACTATGAAACTATAAAATTTCGTGAATTGAACTAAATCCTATTCAATATCTACCAGTCTTTCCTTTTTCCCAATTGGTGCGCATGAGCCTACATTTCAAATGAAGAAAAACGAAAGTAAGATTTTATATAATTATTAGAGAGGCAACTGAAAATTCGGAATTTAAAAGCGTAGAAATCGAATATAATATGACAAAAATAAAACAATAATGAATCACTTTGAAAATAATATAAAAAAAAACTAAGAAATCACACACGAATCTCAGGGATCGTCCGGTATATCAAGAATCTCGACTACGAAAGGAACGATGTCATTCTCAATGTCTTTGTGCTTAACTAAAAATTCATGTTCTAGTAACTGACTGTAGTTCCACCTGTCGATGAACTTTTTCTGCAGGCACTTACAGATGAAGTCGTCGAATTCGGACGAGAACTGACCTTCGGGTAACCTCGGTGGCAGATCGTTCACCACTTGTTTCAGTTGTTCGAAGGGGGTTTCCCACGTTTTGTACGGGAATTTTCCTGTTGCTAATTCGATCAAGGATATTCCTAAACTCCAAACATCAGATCGGATGTCGTATTGGGAAGGATTTCCTTGGGGATCGATTCTTTCAGGCTGAAATTAGACAAATAATATATTTAATTAGTTTTGAACCATTAATTGTAATTATAGGTGATAGTAGATAGAGTTTTCCAGATATAGGTCAAACCCCCATAATCAATGTTTTTTGCTTTACTTGGTGAAAATTCATTTTATTCTATTAAAACAAAACACATTCTAGTGATTTTCACTTATTTACTTATGACAATTGTTTGACCAGCTAACTAGCTTCTTCAGAATATAAAATTACACTTAAGCATTATTTGAACTGGAATAGTCATGAATACATTAGAATTCCTAATTTTGAAAGTGTAAGCATCATTTTGTTTAAGCAAAACTGCAGCATTTTGGGGGTAAAACAACGTTTTTTGAATTGATTAAGTTGAGTATACAATAGGGAAATATCAGTAAAATTTATTGATACTTTTGACCTAAATTTTGATTAACTTACCGCCATGTAAGGCTTGCACCCAGCGTCGATTGTTTTTGCAACGGAATCAACCAAGTACCCACTGATTCCGAAATCACACATTTTAATCTCTCCCTTTCTACTCAGCAAGATGTTGGAAGGTTTGACGTCTCTATGTATCACTTTCAGCTGCGAGTATAAATAGTGTAAGGCACTGACTACTGCTAATGCAATTTTACCTAAAAAACAGTGTTAAATTACACAATTATTACAATAAAATTAACAGTTTATATATATGAAGAATTATTTATCCATGAGTACATCCGTTCTAAAATTCCCGTTGAAGAAATTGTCTCATATGTTGAGTCAAGCCTCACAACAACCAAACAGCAGATCAAATAAGGCAAGATGTGACCAAAATCATTAGGTTCACAAAATCTTCACAAGTAAATCTTACGCCCCAGGAGATAAAAGCTCTCAAGATTCACAACAAATCTGAAAACATCACAATACTACCGGCTGACAAAGAAAACGCTTGCGTCGTAATGGACTCGACAAAAACGAAGCTACTCTTCGAAAACGACATGAGCTACAAACCATCCCTTAGAGACCCTACTACATATCTAGAGAAAGCAACTACTTCAAAAATCACAGACTCGCCTATAGAATAGGAGATCAAGAAGAAACTAATTCCAAGAAAATATAAAGTACTCTACGAGCTATAGTCAGTGCACGAAATTCGATTTTGAATGATTTAGAAAACCATGGAACCAGCATATTACAACCAATAGTAGAAAAAGTCTATTCATATATAACAAATTCTGAACACTTCACACTTCTTATTAACACCTTATCAACAGATCCAGGAGATATCATAACAAGTTTTGACGCCAAGTCCTTGTATCCAAACATACCAATAGAAAAAGCACTGCAAGAAATCTCAGAGAATGAAATCTCCAAAGCCACATAATATATCTCTTATGGTACTGCGATGATCAAATATATAAACAGAATGAGCCGAAATGGGGTCACCATCTTCAGCAGGCGCAATTATATTCATGATATATATATATATATATTGAGAAAGAAGGACTAGAATCAACAAAGCTTAAGCTAAAAGCGTTCTTAAATCACTTGAATACTATCCACCTAAAATTGAATTCACGTTAGAATTCGAAGAAAATGAACAGCTGCTCTTCCTTGACATCCACATAACAAGGACTCAGAATTTTTAAAAAACCTATACACACTAATAGATATCTGAACGCATACTCCCATCACCACCCCTCACAAATATAAGGAGTTGCCAATACAGTAATCTCCAGAACACCAAGACTCACCAACAACAACAAAGCACAACAATTAAAAAGGTTCCTGCTGCTCTTCAACAAAATACCATGCAATCAAATATACAATAACAACACAACACAAGACAGGAAACACGACAAAAGGAAGATGATAAAGGTAAACCTAAGACCCACCCATCATACATCAAGGGAACAACTGACTGAATCGGTCGGATTCTTCGAAAGCATAACATAACTGCTGGGTATAAACCATACCAAAGCATAGATACAACTTAGAACAATTCAAAACTCTAAATCAAACTGGACAATCCAGGTATATATAGCAATGCGTGTGATGCATATGACAAAAGGTATTATCTGCCAAACGAACAGGAGAATCTCCGCTAGATTGGAAGAGCATAAACTGGCTGTGAACAACAAACAATGTTTAATCTATTTCAGCATCAATTACAAATGAGTCAACACAAATTATAAAACAAGGATGGTTCGAGAGGCATTAGACATGGAAAAAATCGGAAAACCAAATCAGAGAGATAACGCCCTGCATCTCTCTAACATCATCTAACAGGCGGATCTGGCAACTGGCCATATGACCCAAAAGACGGTGGAGGGAGAGGAGCTAACTCCAACCAATCAACAACATAGCTACAACCTCGAACGAAGGCCTATAAATACACGGCACGGACATAATACACCCCTGAATGTTTTTATTAGTTGACACATTTTGATAGGACTTTTTTTTAAATATATGTTGTATATATAAATGAGTGATTTTTACAAATCAACATTTTTTAAAACCAAAAATTCTTTATTAACCGACTTCAAAAAGAAGGAGGTTCTCAATTCGTCTGTATCTATGTTGCTTTTTTTATGTTTGTTCACCGATTACTAGGAAACGGCTTGAGGGATTTCAACCATTTTACTGGATCCTGTTTGGCGGGATAGCGAAGTGGTCCCATATTTTTTCATTAAAATAGCTTTTACCGTTTCTTAGAAAATGGGGAAAAACTATTTTTACCTATTCTCATATACTCTATGCCATGGTGGAGGAGCCGGTATTATTATATAAAATTTGAAAAATGTTATTCGGAACGTGGGGCAAATTGAAAAGGGATTAGATTAGTGCCGAGATATCTCAAAGTGGTCAGAACTTTTTTTCAAATAACATAGCTTCTATCGTTTCTTATAGAATGGGGAAAAACTTTTTACCTATTTTCTTATATTCTATGTCTTGGTGGAGTCGCGGGGATTATAAGATTAGATGGAGTTACTGGTATTAACTATTCGGAACTTGGGGTAAATTGTAAATAAGATGAATTAATCAAAATCATAATAAGTGTCAGTTAATATGAATATACAGTGTGTATTCCTAAATTAAACGATTTCTTTTTATTCTTAATTTTCAGAGAAAAAAGGTATTCTTCACAAACAGATTTTTTACATGGTCTAAAACATAAACAGTAATCATTCGATGTCAATTTTTATTAACTGTAGACAAAGTTTGCCTTCAAAGAGGGCTTTTAATTACAAATTAAAGTATCTTCATTTCTGTTAAGATATAAAATTGTTATCAAATAGAAATAATCTAATACTATATAACGAACAAGGTTTGTTTATATATATATATATATATATATATATATATATATATATATAATTGAGTTGTGGAAAAAAGCGATTTCGATGAAATTTTCTTATTTAGAAGTTTCAATAGATAGAAATCGATTGGTTCGGGTCTCATATTTGGGAAAATTGTTTTCCAGAGAAATTAAATAATTAAAAAAGTTATTGGCAGTTTGCAACAATCAAGATACCTGATTTTTAATTTAAAGGTGTTCAATACAGGGTGATTTAGTAACCTACGTAAGAGTGAGATTCGTCTTGTAAAAATTCTTTCAATACAGGGTGATTTGAGATTGAAACTGCTCTTGTAATCATTTCTCCAATACAAAATGTACTTGTATGTTCCGAACAAGTAACTATTTAATGCCTACCTCATATTTTCCTAGCATTATATTTTTACACCTGGAGAATTCAACTTTTCAAAGTGATAAAATTGCTGAGGCGGGCGATTTTTGGATGAGTAAAATCTTATGAATTTGCATATTAATTTCACGCATATAAATATACATATGTGGTGTAAAAATAAAATTATATAGGGTAGTTATTAAAATGTTGGTGATCCATAAGATTTCCTATGCAAGATGGTTAAAATATAACGTCGAATGTAATTATATCATACAGGATGGTTAGTAAAAAGCAAGAAAAAATAATTATATAAGGTAGCTCATAGCAGTTGGAAATTTATGATAGCTGACATACAGGGCGGAGTACAAATATTGTTATGAAGGATGGTTAAAAAAATGTTAATAGAATGTTACAGCTGTAGGATAAATCATTAACAATTACAGACATTGCATCACTGAAAACTGTAAAATAAATACATTAAAAAAAAAACAAAAACCGACTTCAAAAGAAAATTAACTAAAAAGCATGAAATAATATTTTGCTACAATTAAATACTTTTTATGAAGTCGGTGCCAATTTGAACAGCCAAGTTGCGAAGTACAACTCATCAATGTACCTCACAAAATATTTTCACTTTCGCTTGGCACCGACTTCATAAAAAGTATTTAATTGTAGCAAAATATTATTTCATGCTTTTTAGTTAATTTTCTTTTGAAGTCGGTTTTTGTTTTTTTAAAAATGTATTTATTTTATGCAAAGATTTGGATGTTTAAATCTGAAAAGTAAGGCCTACTAGATTTAATTCTCTAACTTAAAAATGAAAAAAGTACGCTAGGAATTACTTTATAGAAAATTTAAATAATAACGTTTTATTTTTAGTGATTTAAAATGTCATTGAACCAAATACTACACGTATAATAACGGAGTACCAATGGAATTTGTAATTTTAATTCATTTTCGAGAGTTACTTTTTTTAACGAAAAAAAAAGGGAACTCTTGAAATTGAAACAAACTATACAGTGTGTCCGGTTATGGACTAGCGATAATCTAAATACATGTAAAGCAACTATTTTAATACACAAATACACCATATACTAGGGCTCAATACCCCACCCCGCCATATGGCCTTTTTGTTTTTTTTTTGATAACCTATTCTCTAGTTGTGAACAAAAACGTTCATATCTCTTAAAGTTTTGGTCTTACTGAGATAAAAATAGGCTTATTCGACGGACAATAAATAATACTGCCTATCAACAACATTTCAAAACAAAGTATTAACGTTTTCTTAACTTTTGATAAAAAGATGAAATGCAAAAAAGGGTCAAAAAATTATGCAAATCAACAAATTTATTGCAAATCAATGCAGAAGCAGTCCCGATAACCTTTCATTTTTTTTCACTAAATCGAAAGTTTTTGAGTTAGGCTACAATACAACATTACATTCAAAACTGTATGTTTATTACTTTAGGAGTTATTGTTGTTTGAACATAGCGTATGCGCAAGCACAAAAGACCTTTGTCGGGACATTAAACAGGTAAATATTAAAACCACATAAAATTCTTATTAATTTTTATTTGATACTTTTACAATCTTTTATACACATTAAATTTTATCCTACAGCAGTTGTTCAAAGTGCCCACCTCCAGCTTGTAGAAAAGTTAATGCTCTGTGTGCTATCTGGGTAGTTGAGCGCTTAATTAGTTCTAAGTCTGATCTTATTTCTTCAGCGACTGCCATAATTTTAGCGACGAGGTCTTCTCTGGTGTTTGGAACTGTAGCATACACCTTTTGCTTCATATCACCCCACAAAAAAAATAGTCCAAGGGGGTCAAATCGGGCGAGCGAGCTGGCCACGCTACTACACCACTGCGACTGATCCACGGTGCATGGTTATTGTTCAAATATTCTCTCACTGCTCAAGAATATGTTGACGGTATAATTAAGGTAACTCTCTTTTGTGCTTGCGCATACGTTAGGTTCAAACAACAATAACTCCTAAAGTAATAAACATACAGTTGTGAATTTAATGTTGTATTGTAGCTTAACTCAAAAACTTTCGATTTAGTGAAAAAAAATGAAAAGTTATCGGGACTGCTTTTGCATTGATTTGAATAGATATTTGAATTTTCACTCCAACCATCCTTTAAATGTAAAGAAAGGTGTTGTAAAGTGCTTATATGATAGAGCAAAAAACATATCTTCATCCACCCAAATCTTTAACAAAGAAGTCAATATTATCAAAGAACATCTACTTCAAAACGAATATCCCCAAGACTTTATAAATAAAACTATAAATCAGTTAGAAAGAAAATCGCAACAACAAACCAGCACAAATAACCATCACACTAATACCAACCAAACACAAACAGACAACCAAATTATGAACATAATTCCATATATCCAGGTGTATCGGAAAAAATTAAGCGGTTAGGAAATAAATACAGCGTTAAAACTGTTTTTAAAACAAATAATACCTTGCGCTCTATCCTCACACATACCAAACCGTTTAACGCAACCCAGAGTTCTAAAAATTGTGTGTACAGTGTTTTGTGTGACTGTGGCCATTCTTATACCGGTGAAACTTCAAGACCTTTAGAAGTAAGGAAAAAAGAACATCAATATAACATTTCCAGAAGACATGTGGACAAATCAAATTTGGCCAATCATGTATTAACGAGCACCGGCAGCCATAGGATAGACTGGGATAAAACAAAGATCTTGTTGAAAGAAGAAAACTTAAAAAGAGAAAACTTAAAGAAGCCAGCTGTATGATGATAAACAACACTGAAATCGGAGCACCTTCAGCCGACCTTCATTTGGACTGGAAGAATTTACTGAACAGAACAAAAAAACGGTAACCTCAGCGTCAAGTGATCGCCAAACGACAAATTGTCAGTGTCAAATTTTTGACAAACAATAAATTCAAAATCAAAGCGAAAATTTTTAGAAAAAAACCTCGAAAACAACACTAAACGATTGACAACGACTCCAGACTCGGAGTTGAAACGTCTCCATACACAGATAAGTATTACACAATATACAATACATTACTTATATACAGGAATACTGGTTGATCATTTTATAGACATCTCTTTCTCTCAGAAAAACTGTGAGGAAGAATCTCTGTACAGACAACCAGTAATCCGGGCAATTTTACGAAATTGCCTTACTACACTTTGTTCTACATATACAATTTTTTAAATACTTATCTGTTACAGGAAAAAATTTGGAGGAGAGAAAACCCATGAATAGACAAAATAATTGCAATAATTTGTTGAATTGCATAATTTTTTACCCTTTTTTGCATTTCATCTTTTTTTCAAAAGTTAAGAAAACGTTAACACTTTGTTTTTAAATGTTGTTGATAGACAGTATTATTGTCCGTCGAATAAGCCTATTTTTGTCTCAGTGAGAGCAAAACTTTAAGAGATATGAACGTTTTTGTTCACACGTAGGTCATAAAAAAAAATGGCTGACATTTGGAGGGGTGGGGTTTTGAGCCCTAACATATGGTATATTTGTGTATTAAAATAGTTGCTTTCCATGTATTTAGATTATCGCTAGTTCATAACCGGACACACTGTATAATTAAAAATATGTAACTTAAAGTTTTCATATGTGTTTAAAAATGAAATAATGAAATGCTCAAATTCTTGAAGTATTTATCCATTTTAATATTTGATAAAGGTTAAGTACTTACCTAGCATGAACTCTGGTATTTTCTTTCCGTTTTTGTAGACCTTAGCGTAGAACTTATCCAAGCTGGTATCCATGACTTCCATGCATATCCATACGTCTCCTTCTCTGAACAGCGCTCCGTAAAACTGGACGGTGTAAGGGCAAGCGCTGCTTCTCATAGAAATATCCAAATCCATCAACAACCTCTTTTGTTCCTGTGTATTCACCGTAGCCGTGATTCGTTTGACTGCCATTATCGTGCCGCTCTGTATGTGACGCATCTTTTCGACGACACCGTATGCTCCTCGGCCCAGATCTCCGATTTTTTCCAGGTCGTCGGCTTCTACGTCGAACGTCTGGTCGCCGATAGTTATGGTGGTTCGAGTGTCCAAGTTGCGAGGAATTCTGGAAACAGAATCTTAAAATTAATACACAGCTAGTGAAATTTTAATCAAAAGCCTCACAGCTACTTATTAATTGCGAATAATGATACTTGATTTTCTCAAATAACCAAACTTTTCGAATAAATATACTCATTGACAAAGAAATCCCAACACCCAGAAGGACATATTTCAATTTAATATTGTTTTGATAAAACATAGATGCTATAGTAAGGAGCAAATGATTAAAATTTCCATAAAAAAATACTAAGGTTTATTAACAATGTGTTTGTCCAACACAGTTACCTTTACACTCCCCAACAGGTCTTGGCATTGATTCATAAGGTGATCCATTTCTTCTTGAGAAATACTATCCCAAGCTACCTGTATTTGATATCTTAGAACCTCCAAAGTCCGTGGGTGTTGGGGTAAATATCCTATCCTTCTATCCATCATATCACAAACATGTTCTATGGGTGAAAGATCTGGGGATCTGGGCGGCCATTGCAACAGATTCACAGGGGTCTCTTGAAAATTGTTTAAACTAACATAAGGCCGAGCAGTATCTTATTGAATTATGGGATTCGTGAGCCGATTAGCTAAGGGAGTACATACGGCTCCACTACACCACCACTTCACGTTGCACTAGCACCCAATACCATAACACCTACTGTTAGGTGTTCATGTCGTTCAACATAAAATTGACGTTGACGTCTTTAATATTGACGTCGTCTAACCCTTCTTCGGCCATCATCTCCACCCAAGCAGAATCGAGATTTATCAGAGAAGACCACCTGATGTCATTCCACATTCCAATGTTGTCGTTCTCTAAACCACCGTAATCGTTGCCGTATATGCTCAGCGGTCAGAGGTAGCACAAGATGAGGTCGATAATGCTATAGTCCAAAAGATCTTACACGGCGGTAAACCGTTCGGACAAGATGCTGTTGTTCTCCTAACCACTCATCAGTCAAATATCGGTCTCTAAAGGCCATAAGTCTAAGGCCAGATTGTATAAAAAGTTTGAACACGAGTTCTGTCTCTTAACCGCAGATCACAAGTAAATTTTGTGTTGAGCGTCAGTAAAGATCGGTAGTTTAAGATGAACGTTGCATTTTGGAAGATAAACTATTTGAACCGATTTCTGTTTTGAAATTTGACAGGTATAACGCTAATTAAGTCAAAGCGGATTATTCATTTTGCGCTTATATCCATACTGATAGCTTACTATACGTTGAAAAATGGCCAATTTGAATGAGGTTTTAACACACGCCAAAGATTTTTTGGGTCTGGTTAATATAGTGTTACATACCAGCATGCTGCGTAATTTTCATGAACGGTTACATCATTTCGAGATTTGGGGCGAAACTGAATTTGTACGAGGACTTTGACTGAGCTAAGATGTTGTGACACATTATTAAAACTACTCTGGAAATAAAATGTAAAAGATAATTTTGTTTATTCGAACATTTGAACAATTTATAAACAATATACACAAAAATGTAATGTTTTCCAGCTGATTTTTCTGCAAAAAGAGAAATTGCAGTTTTAATTTGCTTAATGGGCTAAGTAAGTTTGTATTTGTTGCCATTCATGTCTAGCAATTTCTAGATCCTGCTTATGCCGCCTGATTTGATTTTTTTCAAAGGACCTCCCCCTGCCTGTACCTGTCACATACATTTTTTTCACCTGCTTTCGAAGGTATCTGTTCTTAATATTTTCGAATTTACTTTTTAAGATGTTAGCAGTACGAGAGGCTTTACCACTATCACTATTAAACTGGTTTGTCAATTCTATCCAAGCTTGGTGCTTTTCTTCACTGAGTGTGCGATCTGTTTCCCCACATTCTATTCTATCCCTGTATTTCGACCCCCCCCCCCTATTAAAATTTGCACCTTCTTGGCACTAAAATTGTTATTTTTTTTACTTTCTGATGCACTCATTTCTATTCCTTATTTCATTTCTTCATAAATTTGAATCCACTGTAAATGGTTTAACCCCAACAATGGCAGCAAAATGACATTATTACTTACAACGTATAGTGTTGAGTAAAAGGAGGACACACTCTGTGTTAGTGTTGAGTAGGACCGGACGCTAACATACGTCAAAGATAAAAATAAATATTCCCAATAATTTTTTGTCGATACTACGAGGCAACATAATCAAAAGTACGTTCTACTGTCGTCGCGTCTGAATTTTGAGCGAGAGTATGTCTTTCATACAGACAAGGAGGCGCGCATATTTATTCAACAAATGGTTCAACGCCTCGCCTCATTAAGTGGGACTTGACTGACTTCATGATTTAAATCGTGTTCCAACACGAAAAAAGTGTCCAAAACCGATAAGCACTGGGACCGGTAATCGCATTGCGCGTCACATCATTGTAAACGGTAACTCGTCACCGCGCACGGAGATTATCGGTTGTGTATCGGTAATTCGTTCTGTTGGAACAAACCTTTAAATAAGAAAAGAGGTTCAGTTGATTTGCGTTACATTAAAACCAAAAACGATCAAGTGATTTTTATTAATAGGAAAGAAGAGTTTATGCAGTTAGAACAGAACCTTCAGTTTTTTTTTTGGTAAATTAAGTAAAAAAAATGCAAAAAACGATTGCAATATTAATTGATACAAAAAAGTTTACATGAAAAACATTCAGCAAACTTTATCAAATTTTAATCATTTACTCCTTACTACTATGTTTGGCCAAAACAATATTAAATTTAATCATCTCCTTCTGGGTGTTGCGATTTCTTTGTCAGTGAGTACATTTGCTTATGAGAACGTACGGTTTCGCGGAAGAATTATACTAATTCTACTTTCCAGAGAAAGGTCGCAGCAGCAATAAAATAAATATGTAATATGATCTAGAATTATTTTTTATTTACTTTTCACCAACATTATTATGTATAAAAATATTACAATATACAAATTTTTCCCAATGAAACTGTTTCAAAAAGTTTTATAAGAAAATAACAATTATAAAATCACTCCGTTTATAAAAAGTCCGAAATTTAAATGCACACATGCCAGATTACAAAAAACGGGCAACCATTTACAAAGAGAAGTCAAAACAGTTTTCTACGTTTTATTTACTTTTTACTAATAATTTTAATATTTTTTTTCAGGCTTCACTTCTAAATGATGTATTTCAATCCGTTGACATCATTTTGGCATGTTTGGTCATTTCTTGAACTTTTTTTTTGTATTGTTTGTCCTCCTTTCACTCTACACTCCATACATACAACGTAAGAGCCGGACGCTAACATAAAAGAAGAAAAATAAATATTCCCAATAATCGATACCAAAATCAAAAGTAGCCGCCACACGGTGGTTCAAGTCCAACACGTTATAGTTATTGCGCGTCATTTCTTCATTTCTTCCTTACAAGGTGGGCGAAACGTCGGAAACTTTTATCTATATGTTTGTTAAAATATATGACTATATTAATTCCCAAAAAATTACATTGAAAATGACAACAGAAGTCGAAAGTCTTGAATACATCGAATTGTGCAAAGCCATAAAGCTGTAGAAGACAAAAAACCGAGCGAGAGAGCGTTATAAGGACGCCAAGAAATAACAATTGTGAAGAGAAACATCAAAAACGCAAATATATATAGAATAGATATTTAGAATTACAGATTGAAAAGTCTCCTGCCGGTAGTGTACAAAGTATTTCCAAAAATAGTTCAACACATAATACACAGTACAGTAGGTTTCGCTCTAAGGGACGTTTATTTTTAGGGATGCTTTTGGATACACAAATGTTTTTTTTTCTGGGTAGTAGCAATCTTTGAAAAAATGTGATGACATTAGGTTCAGACGATTAACAGCGAAAAAGTATAGTACCAAAGAAAAAACCGCTGTGTCTCCAAGAAAATGCACCTATACACTGAAGATGACCCTTAAGTTGACGAAGTTACAATTTGAACCGCTTTATTACACCCCCATATTCACCTGATCTGGCTCCTTCTGACTTATACCTTTTCTCAAAAAGGTGTGCCAGGAAAAGAGATTATGATTATTATGAGAAGGTCATCGAAAGTTTAGAAAAACGTTGGAATTATTGTATCGCAGACTATATAGATGTTAATTTTGTTTTATAAAAATGAATATGGCGCCTATATAATATCGTTAGCAGTATGATTATACGTACATAGGTAGTATGATTATCCTTATGCGACTTAAACGTTAGTCGCGTAACTTCCTTAATCCCTTAAAATTATAGGTTTAATATAATCTTTTGATCAGGTAGATTCAAAATTATAGGTTACAGAATACAACTGCATTAAAAAGCATCAAAATTTCAAGAAAACGCTCTAATATAAGATGGGACTGAGCCAGTACGAAAACAAACTTGGTCCGAAAAAGGCACCAACAGAAGTACAAGGAAAGAAAATAAAAACGAATATGTAAACGAGCTTAAACCTTTACTGATGAAGAATAGAGAAATAAATTCAAAAAACAAAAACACAAAAAGTTCTTAGATTTAATTATATTCTATTAATTTATTATGGTTACTAGTAAGTACATAAATAGTGGAAATTTTAAGCAAAATATATACTGCTATCAATGCATTTATTAGTACTGCTGTAGCTCATTGACCTTCAACAATTTAAATATTTTGCCGGAAGTAATAATGGGGAATATCCTTGGTATTTTACAATCTCACTATTGCAAATATGTATAATTATCTCTTATCTAGAAAGTTTGGTACTTAACGCTTTAAAATAATATTTAATATGGTGTATGTAGTTATAATTTAGTTAAATACACCAAACACTTGGTTACATTTTCACTATTTATTTACTTTTATTTGACATATGTTTCCCCAAGTCTGGCTTCTTCAGAAATTCTAAATACAATGAATGCTAAAATTATATTTCTAACAAAGAAACTAAAAGTAGGGTAATAAAATAAGGTGTCGTCGTAATTATTATATAGGGAATTTCAGAGGAAGTGTAGGTCAGATAAATAATACATTTATGAAATATTGTTGACAACAGTTATGGATAATATAATATTTTTTAGAAATGCGTGTTGAGATTAAGTAAGGAAGACGGCTAGGATCAGTTTGTTCATTCCATTCATGTTCAGAGAATTTTTGTTTTTGTTGATTTCGAGTTTTCAAGTGTAAAAGTAGCAACACGAACGATGTAATTTTGAACTAATTCAATTTCATCTATGACCATACCAGCGAAATATAAAGTAATTTATAGGTATTTAAGGAATATTTATTCACTGGTCACAACATACAGAAAGTAGTAGTGGAAACCACTCATTCTCAGATACTTAAGTGCTCATCAAAATCCTTTATAACTCACAACATAATGAATATAATCACATTTTGGAATCAATTCTGGATTCTTTATAGAACTTATACAGTGAGGTCCTAAAGTAACGTAATTATGAATTTAAATGAGAAATCCTGAAACAGGTCAATTTTTATATAGGGAACCACACTTACAATAAATCAACTCCTAGGGGAAATAAATACCCCTAAAAAATTTAAATGAAAAGGGGTAGAGTGTGATACAGCATTTAAAAGGCTTTGGATGTGATAATTAGAAAACTTAATTTTCAATTGTTTCATTTGTAAAATAATTAATGATGTCACAGACAGAAATAACGTTTGAAGTAATTAACAATAGTTATAATAATTATAGTCTAAGTAATATGTACAAACTGGGCACTGTTCATTCCTTATCAAACAATAAAAGGTGTTGAAATTCTACAACAACATTTTGCAACATCTCAGCATTGATTTGATTATTTCTTGCTTTACTCAGTGTTTTAAATAAACAATATTTGTTGCAATACTTTTGTAGATATATGTTTTTCAATAGTCCCAAAAAAATTTTTTTTGGTATAGGCGTGAGTAAAAAAATTATAACTACATACACCATATAATAAATATTATTTTAAAGCGTTAACAACAAAACTTTCTAGATAAAAGATAATCATACATATTTGCAAAAGTGAGCATGTAAAATAGCAAGGATATTCCCCATTATTACTTCCGCCAAAACATTTGAACTGTTGAAAGTCAATGAACCAGTCATATTTACATAAATATGGAAGGTCTCTTTTTTTCAAAATTCTCAAGGTGTTTTACTTAGACTAGTGGTCGCCCAGTGGTCGAAATTCGACCCTACTTCATAAAATTTTAAAAAGTATATTTTTATAAGAAACATAGTTGTGGAGAAATCGGAGAAGTAGAACTAGACAAATCTATTGAAATAAAAAGAAAATAAAAATGTAATCAAATAGGTATCAGTATTCAAAATATTTTTGACAAATGAATGACCCCTCAAATTTTTGGCTGGAACCGCCCCTGGCAAAATATTCGATATAATAATTGGAAGATTGTTCTTTGCAACCTAAAATTTTCAACCTAAAAGTTGTCGTCATTTGCGGTTTCAATCAAGTTCAGGAATATTAATGAAAAGAGAGGACCAATAACCCTAGGAGAACTTAAATATTTTATATATTCTTTATTTTCCGCTGTCTGACATTTTTTTACACAACACCTTCGGGAAGGTTGTGATAATAATATATTAATCAAATAATTAAATTCACATTAAAAACAGAATATTTAATATGATCTACTACATCTACATTGACTATTTTACCACTAAACAATAACAACGCTTGCATGCTACTTCCAGAAGTACATGCTCTAGGAATATATCTAACGATCGCTCAATGTTTTGAGTTTTGACCGTCTGGCGGTGGCGGCACCACTGACCACAGATCAAATAGGCGGCACTGTCAGTTGTTTGGCGTTGACAGTATGGACGTAAATAATGAATTTTTAGAATGAACCAATATTATAAATTAATATTAGCTTTCTGCACTGAAGGTTGTCAGTAGCTACTAAACAAAACAAAAATGAAGAAAAACAGTTGAGAGACAAAATGGTACATAATCATTTTGTCTTTGCCTATTTATATATAGATTATTATCATCAGCTCCTTCTCTAGTTTGTTTCTGTGGATTTTCCTCCACATTTAACAGTATATCCAACTTCTTTTCATCATTAAATTTTGATCCCCCAGGTTTGGGAAGGTCTTTGACAGTTCTAAATTTATAGAATTTTTGTTATATTCTACTCATCTTAAACTGAGAAATGTGATGCTCAGGATACTTCTCATTAAATATTCTGCATACCTCAGAATGTGTGCTTGTTTTATCACACACACCAATTAATATTAATATCTCAATTCTTTGGGTTTCAGAAAAGCTGATTAAAAAAAATAAATGTTTACAAATTTCTAAATAAACAATGTTAATGAATCCACCTTAATAAATATGTTTATGATTTATTTTTCAAATGAACTGACTTATAAAGAATCAAACAAACACTGTGTACAATCAACACACTTTTATGACATATCTTGACATTTAATTTTAGAGATTTATGTAGAAAAATTATTTACAGATATTCAGATTTTATAAAAAACTGTGAAAAAATGATTTACTTATCCTTGTACAATTGTACATGAAAAGATTATTAATTATTAATTATAGTGTCATCAGACTAGTTCTTACAAAATTACAGAATTCATGTTTATACCCAGTTTATGTTACTAATAGGGAGCAACTGCCCCTCCCCTTCCCCTGCCTGGTGACCTGGGGATGACCTTGGGCACATCAATATCAACTGCACTAAATGCACAAAAAGGAATTAAAGTCACTAGTATTGCTTCTGTGTTCTGACAGATTTACTGATGCATTAAAATCATCTCTGAATTTGTTATAGGGTCATTCCATGTCAAATCGACAAATAGTTGGACGCGACCCCCACCAATTCGGATGAATTTTGGTGGAGAGTTTTGTCTCATCAAAAAACGAAATTCTGCCAAAGGAAAATATTTAAAAAAAATGTCCTAAGAGATATTCAAAATTAAAAATTTCACTGTTTTTCCGTTTTTTCAGTTTAGTTATTTAATATTTCAGAAACTACTGAATATTAAAAAAAAGCTCTGGTACATTTTTAGAAGAGGTAAAAAAATGTTTTTTGAAAATTATCAAAATTAAAAAATTTTGAATTTACAAAATCGTGGAAAGTAACCATCCCGGGAAAATTTTGGCCTCAATTTTTTTTATATTATACCTCTAACATATCTAAAGAAATTCTAAAATTTTCAGAGGGGTGTTCTTTTTTGTTTCAAAGATATGAATTTTTGAATTTTGGCAAAATAGATTTTTTCTATTTTGTGTTGAATATCATTATTCTACCACATGATTACCGAAATTTGAGGTTTTTCTTACATTTTCTAAATTACATTGTGTAATCCTACAATTCTGCTCTCTCCTGTATTTCAACCACCCTATACATGCAACTGCTTATGGATAACCGATTCAAACATTTTTTAATCACCCTGTATACAGGTTATCCATAAGCAGTTGCATATATAGGGTGGTTGAAATACAGGAGAGAGCAGAATTGTAGGATTACACAGTGTAATTTAAACAATGTAAGTTAAACATATTATATTAGGTAATTCAAAATAAGTTTACATAGCAAATGTCTGATTATTTTGATATATGTATATTTATGATGGAACTTTGAATTTACGAGTGAAGCTCTGTCACCCAGGTACTAGTAATAATCATCATAAGAAATAGGGCTGTCTAGTGAATTCTGGCATGGGCTCTATAGATAATAGTGATTTCACTCATGGGAACATAGATGGCAGAGTGTGACATAATTTAAGTTTTGATTTAAAGTTAAATCTATGATATATTTTGACATATTTATGGTTTTACGTCCCATTAACATAAGAAAAATATTTTAGACCTCAAATTTTGGCAATCATGTGGTAGAATAATGATATTCAACAAAAAAAGTTGAAAAAATAGAAAAAAACTATTTTGCCAAAATTCAAAAATTCATATCTTTGAAACAAAAAAGAACACCCCTCTGAAAATTTCAGGTTACTTAACAGGATTTTTTGAAAAATTCAAATTTTTTCAATTTTGATAATTTTCAATTTTTTTTTTCTCATACCTCTAAGTAGATTTGGAAATATTAAATAACTAAACTCATAAAATCAGAAAAACAGTGAAATTTTTAATTTTGATTATCTCTTAGGAAAATTTTTTAAAAATATTTTCCTTTACCAGAACTTCATTTTATGATGAGACAAAACTCTCCACCAAAATTCATCCGAATCGGTGGGGTCGCGTCCAACCATTTGTCGATTTGACATGGAATAACCCTATATAGAATATGTGCATCTGAGACAAGAGTACAGACCACAAAAATTTTGTGTAAAATCTAAAACAAGGTAAATATTGAAGTAGAGGTGACAACTGTTCACTATCACCTGAATGATAAAGAGAGGAATTTAAAGAAGAAGCATTGGATAAAAGGCTAAAGAACCAAGTTTCAAGGTGGGCAAGGCATTATAAGGTGTGAGATAATGCATTAAAAGTAGTCCATCTTAGGTTTAGACACATAGAAGATACTTTCCCCAAGGCAGTTAGAATTCTGATTTTGTCTTTTTCATATTTTAACATAAAGAATTCAAATATGTATAAAAAAACTTTCAATTTAAATACAACTGCCTTGAAACTTGAAGTCATTTTTAAATATCTTCAATACTATCAGAGACATTGATATTAACAGGTGCCAATTAGTGGCAGATCCAGGCTAGCCTTTGGGGGAGTCTTGGTATCATGGGGGGCTTAACCTTGAGGAAGGGGGATTAATCTTGGGGGGACAGGGTTTGACCTGGTAGGAGGGGGGTTTGACCTCATGGTAAGGTTTGACATTGTAGGGCGGCTTGACTCCAATGAAGGTAGGTTCTAGAAAAATAAACAATGACTGAGTCCCGTAGCCCCCCTTGGGTTTCCCAGTGTTGCCTATGATTAATGTGTATAGAGATTTCCTGATTCCAATAAAATAGACAATTCCATTCCATAGATACCTATAGATATTATAGGACATAATTTAAATTTTCCTTTATGTTCTCAATAATAATTACTCTTTATCTGTGTGTGAAAGAAACATGATCATTTTGTAGACACAACTTGAGAAACTTCTTGAAATTGAGATTATGTTCCATGAATCTTGAATCTTATGACAAGTTATCAGTTTGAAAAAGTTGTGACTCTAAGTCTAATTTGATTTTAATACATTTGATTAAAATTTAATTAGCTGCAAATGGTAATTCAAGTTAAATTCATTTATTGATTTGTTTGTCAAAGCTTGTATTTATATTCTAATTAAAAAGAACAAGGTAGGTACTTACACTTGCACTGGAGCAGGTTCCTCTGCCACATTTAATTTCAATCCTGGCCTTTTTTTACGATTTGCCATTTTGTCTGTAACCAAACAAAAAACACAATTCAAACGCTCTCAACAGACAAATGAATTTTATTATATTATGGATAATGGGAAAAATTGTTACAGGTCAAAGATTAATTTGAGAGAATAATTCCCATACACACAACGCTATCGGTTCCGAATCGTTTATTTCCTTGATATTGTTCAGAACAACTATTCCGAACCACCGTACCAATCAAATATCAAACGTGACCATATAAAGGGAGTTTTGTATTTTATCAACCTACCTACTTATTTTTCTAACCTTCAAATGTGAATTACGACAAATCAATTAAAGAAATGTTATTATTACAACCTGTACTTACGAAATGTATTCCGATAAAGGTTTTCGCTCGTATCAATTAGTTGAATTTTTTTTTTTGTGGTACTTTTTTACTATTATACACACAAGTATTTTTTCCGCTAAACTTAAGCACCGAAATCAAATGACAATGAACAGCAAAATTATTATGCACAAACACAAATCCAAGGAATGGAACGTAAAATTACTTATGACATTTCCTTCACACGGTTGCCAAGTTTCCACTATTTTTAATCATATATATGGATCAATCCTATTTCATATCCTTTATGGAGATTCTGATCCTGGGGAAAAAAAATGGTTGCAGATTTCTCGTGTTTGGATTTTTATTTAAAAATCAACAAATACATAAGCCATTCTCTGCATGGCGATTTCAATACCATTTACTTGTTTACTGAAAACATAAAGTCAAAATCTCCTTAACAGTCAAAAGTGGTAGACTTTTTTTACACTGAAATAAGTAAAACGGATTATCTTATTGAATAAATGAAAGTCTGGATAATTTTAAATCGTGATTCGAATTGGGAAAGTTAAAATTTTTGGCGTGTTTGGAATGGTATGTGTGACAAAAATTCTAAATTGTCTCATAAAATTACTAACTGTTGCTAATATCTGTTAAATCTGCTCTCTCATTTTTAGCACTTATCATGAATCAACAAGTATGCAATTGTAGTAACAATACCATGTGTAATTGACACCAATATCTCCAGTGGTTCACTCGATTTGAATAGATCAGCTTGGAAATTCTAAAGAAGGAGCGAGAACAGGCTATCTGTTCTCATAGCGCCAGTTGATAGTTTGGAGATCTTCATGGAAAATTTGTTTGAAACATCTACCTCAATCATATAAATCTCTTATCTATGCCTCAATCTACCCACCTATAAGCAATGCAAAATTTTAAAACCAAAATCGTCAAAAATTCGCCGAATTGTGAAATTTGGCGACGTGACAGCTGAGAAAAGTAAATTGTTATGTTCTGTATTCGACAATTTATGCATTGGGTAGCGTCACGAAATGGTTAGTTTCAGAAAATATATTGGTCCGCAAAAAGTTGTTTGATATTATATTTAAATCAAATTAATAATTATTAATGTATTGCAATAATAAAAGTACAATATTTGTTTATCGTTGTAGACCTCTACTTACATTGTTGCATCTCTATTTAAGTATCAACTAACGCCCAGAAGTCAAAGACTATTAGTTTTCAAACCAACCAGCACGTGGTGCAGCACGTCGCTTAATTGGTACACTGGTATTTGCTATCTAATATGTATGTTAAAATCACACCGAATGTTTTGATTTGTGATTTCAGATTCCACATAACAAAAATATGTCAATTCTGTTATTCACAGAACATTACGAGAAATTTGTGGAGAGTTAAAATGTCAATTTCGAGCTGTTCTTGACCAATCATATGGTTGTAGGAACGTGTCGTCATAATTTGGTGTAAAGTGCTGAACATTGCATTAATTGGATTTTTTACAATTATAAGCAGTTTATAATTTTTGAAAATGTCAGAAACCGAGTCGCCAAATTCCAGTGATAATGTGTGCGTTGTGTGTTTCAAAAACGCCGAAATATATTCGGTAGGAGTGTGCGACCATCCCGTCTGCTTCGAATGTTCAACCAGAATGAGAGTCTTGTGTAAGCAGAATGAGTGCCCCATATGCAGGAGAGACATGCCTAGGGTAAGTAGAAACAGTACAGTGTTGGTTTGACTGCTGTATTTAAAATGTGGTTAATAAAGCAATTCATGTTATTAATGATCTATTTTTAGGAATTCTTGATAGAAGTTTTGCTTATATAATACATTTTTAGTCTCAAAACAAGTATCTTAAAGGTAACTTTGTTACCAGCATATGGTTTTGAGTTGTTCTTTCATATCTCATTCATAATAGGGTTACAATTTTTAAATAAAAATGTGGGCAAGGACCTTTGGAGAAAGTAGTCTTCCCTGAAACTATATTGCACAATGCATGAAATTCTGATGAGAAAAATAGTTGTTAGTTACACAAAATTAATATTTGATTAATCAAATTTGTTTAAGAATGTTGAACAATAAGCAAGCCAATACATTAGTATTAATTAGGGGGTTGTACTGGCATTCACTGTACAGTAAAACATAAAACTGTTTAAAATAACTTACTGTCATATCAATGTTGCCAACTAGTTGAGTGAAAAATTTTGTTTTCGTATTTGGCACTTAGTTTGTCTTACCCTAGCAAAGGTTGGAGGATGTAGCCCATAAACTGTATGCTGGACATATATGTCATTAGCAGCAGCTCCTAATGAAGTGAAATAGCCTCTTGATCTCACTAGTGCCCGATCTCTTTAGTCTTTTATTCCTTGCTAGCTATCTCCAGGTATAAGCTCTAAGATGAAATGGATTAAACTTTAAAAAATCAAAATCAGTGAAAACAGGCAATATTGCTCAGACATCACATCTATATACAAACATTTAACTAGCTAATCTGAAAATCCATAGTTTTGCTATTTGTAATTATTATAATGCCAATAACATGACAAAGATTTACAATAATATCTAATAAACAAGGTTTTATTACAACTATAAATATAGATACAGTAAATTAATAAATGGTGTGAGAAACTGTACTTTAATAATAATTAATCATTTTCAAACAAAATAAAAAATATGGTATCCATGCAACAGTACAATAACAATACCATACATATAATGCATCTACAAAGATAAAAAGGCAAAAGATACCTTTTAAAATGTGAGATATACTAAAATAACATATAAAAAAAATAGTTAAAACCCAAAAACTTGTATTTATAAATTTCTGTGGTTGTAGTAAATTTTATATTGTGTAATCATAATTTTTGTACCTGGTTGTTGATAATTATGCATGAAATTAGTAATGATTATCTGCTGTTAAAGAACCCTATATCAAGATAGTATTTCACAGAAATATCAGAATTCTTTAAATACATCACTTGTAACATCACCTAAAATTCTGAAGATTGGTTACAAAATTCATAACAATTTCCTGATAGTGTAAACTATTAATTCATTTCTAAATTTTGTTTTATGTTAAGTAATTTCATTCTGAAGACATTGTTTTGGATTAATTTTAATTTAATAATTTATTTAGGATCAAAATCAAATAACAAAAATAAATGATTGTTAATCTATTGTTGTATTTCTTGTGTTTTAGGTTATTTTTACAACAAAAAAAGATTCAATCCTTGAATCATTTGCCAGTCTTTATCCAAAATTTGAAAAATCCAATCTGCAAGATAGAAAATTTGGCCTCATTTTCTGCACTTCTGAGATCAGAAGGGCATATGAGACCCTCCTTGAACACCGATGTCATATTTGTAAGGATTGGCTTTTCAGAACATTCACTCAACTCAAAGATCACATGAGAAAGGAACATGAGCTATTCTACTGTGACATATGTGTTGAAAATTTGAAAATATTCACATCTGAGAGACGAAGTTATAACAGACAAGAACTGGGGCAACATAGAAGGAAGGGGGATCCTGATAACACTTCCCACAGGTAAATAAGTGGTTTGAGTTTACAAAATATTCACCATCTTTGAGGACAGATTTCAAATGTTGTCCAAAGAAATAATTCATACCAACTGTGTTGCCACAATGACACCTAACATTGTTGCTGTTTACTATATAATATTTTTCATTCATGTTATTTCTTCTCAAATAATAATATTCTTTATTGCCATAAATCAATAACAGACTTAGCAACATCAAATTACAGAAGAGATATTATCTAAAGTTACATTATGTACACAAAAGAGAAAGACAAATAAAAAAGAAAGAACACAAAGGGAACAAAAGAACAAATTCAGTCATAATGACTTAAAGTATAAATTACATCAGTCTTTTACTTCAATTTACACAATCATCATTAAAGTACCCATTCTTTAAAATTATAATAACTTTTAACTTTTAAGTATACAATTTGATTTGGTAGTGACCTAAACACTTTTATCGCTCCATAGTGAGTACTCTTTTCAAAAAATGCTGACCTGTGACCTGAAATTCTGTGATTCTGAATTCAAGTGATAATATTTTTATTCAAAATGTAGAAGAGCAATGGGTAAAGCTTACCTTTTGACAGAAAAACTTTCCATTAAGTCAACTGAAAGAAAGTAGACCTTTCTTTTCTACAAGGGTCTGCTGAAAAGTAATGCACACTTGCTCATATCAGGCGAACGAAGTATTATACAGATGGGCTCGCATGCTCATTCGATAGCCATAACCTTCCCCTCCATATGTTCCAAGTTTCGTAACTGTCGCTTGAACGGTTGCGCGTTCATTCGTGTTACAATGGCAAGCCAAACACCTGCTACGTGCAGGTGCTTGAAACAAGGTGCAGTGATTGAATTTTTGACAGCAGAAAACATTACGCCTACTGAAATTTGTGGGTGTTCACAGGCTGTTTATGAAGCTCAGACAGTTGACAGAAGTACTGTGAATAGGTGGGCTATGAAAAGCAGGAATCCCGAGCCGGGTACGTTGAATATTTTCGACGAAAAACGCAGTGGACGACCAATTTCTGAGAGCGATGATGAGCATCTTTTTCACGTGGACAATCTCATTCAAAGTGATCCCAGAATCACTCAACAATATTAGGAATATCAAAAGAAAGAGTAGACTTCATTATTCAAAAGTTGGGCTATCGAAAACTTTGTTCACTCTTTCCGCGTATGCTTATGGAAGAAAATAAACGTCAACGAAAAGAAGCTTGTGGACAACTTTTGGAACGTTATAGACGCTAAGGGGACGAATTTCTTTTAAAAAGGGACCTTAAGGGAAACTGAAACCACAATAATGAAGAAGTGAAGGCAGTTGGATACGAAAACAACCGGAAGAATTCTTCAGGAACGGATATGAAATTTCGTGTATATTTCATGTCTATCTCGAGTTATGAGCAAGTGTGCTTTACTTTTTCAGTCGACCCTCATATAATAGTGTTCCTGTGCAATGTGTATGGCTTTTGTATTCTCTTCATACAATATATTCAGTGACAAAGAAATCACAGAATACCCGAAAGGAGAGGTCTAAATTTAATATTGTTATGGTAAAATATAGATGATACAGTAAGGAGTGATTACTACATATTTGGTTAAGTTTGGTGAATGTGTTTTCATGCAAACTTTTTTTCATAAATTAATATTGTAGTCGATTTTTCATAATTTTTTTAATTTGCCAAAAAACTAACTGATGGGATCCAAAATCGATGTTTAGTAATGTTAAAATGCCTTGAGTACATGTACGCCGACTATATCCCCAGTTAAGTGAATTTGAAAGAGGTCGAATTATTGGTCTAGGGGATTTTTCATTTCGAGAAATCGCTAACCGCACGATGCGGTACTGTTATGAGATTTTGCAAGCGTGGTTTGATAATACCCAAAATCGGAGAAGAGTGGGCACAGGCACCGCACTGTCATTTACTCCTTACTATAGCATCTATGTTTCACCAAAACAATATTAAATTTAAACATCTCCTCTGGGTGTTGTGATTTCTTTGTCAGTGAGTATACATGCATAAATTTCATTGAGATACATGCTGATACATTTGCATCATGGAGAATAACCATAAACTAAAGTTCAAAAAACAAACTATAACAGCATATATTTACTGTTTCTATTTTATTTTTATTTTTTTTCTTACATATTGTATAAATTATCTTATTATTTATTTATTGTTGTTTCAGATTTTGCTTACACTTTAATTTACTCATACTTTCCTTTTAGTCATCCTTTTAATCTAGTATTAGTTGTTACTACTACTACTAACTGCTTATATTCTATCAGGAAATTGTTTTATATATATATATATATATATATATATATATATATATATATATATTAACAAACTACTTGTTTCATATAGACTGTACATAAAGTATGGAATAAATTAATTTTCAGCTAAACAATGTTTAGCTGAGAGTTAGTTTGATTTTAGTTTAAGGTATTTTTACATAATCATGAAATGTACAGGTCAACCATCTGTGAGTAATGTATCGTCAACAGTTTTTGGATTGTAGATGTCAAGTAGATTCCAGAAATATATAATTTCAGTAATTAATATTGTTAAAGGTACAAGACTCTAACCAATTCATTTTATTTTTTGTTTCATTATCATTTTCCACAATATCCAATAAATAATTTAATTATAAAACAAAAAGTGATGGTTCTGATATAGATCTTTGTTACAAAAAATTAGGCTCCAGCCTACACAATTTGTCATTTGGAGATAGACCGAGAGATCTGAATTAGAAGTTCAACCACAATTGTCTGGGTCCTTCCTTCTGGAGTACTGAAATGTTCTATGAGGTACTTACAATTCATGAAAAAATCCTAGAGTTTCATAGAGGATTTTCCTGTGAAAATTAGATTTGCCCAAACAAAAAAAGTAGGTTTTGCGACGATTTTCTGAGTACTGCCATAATAAAAGGATATGTTATCATGGATTTTATCAAGAAAATTTTTTATCAGACATATTTATGTCGAAATGACCAAAAAAATTTGGCATGACACCTGCTAGGGACATTTCTGGAAAAATAGAATAAATTACTTTTATGTTTTTTTGGGCAATAACACCACAATAGAAATAAAACGACGTATATTGCAGGAATACCAAACGTTTCAAAGTCTATTCTGACTTCGTTGTCAATGGCTTTATATTTATTTAGAAGACAAATAGAATAAAGATGAAAATTTTCCGCGCAATTTTCCAAGTGAAAATTCATTTATCCCGTTGGAGGCCTCATGCCAATTTTTTTTGGCCAATTCGGTATAAATATGTTGGATTAATTTAGTTGGCGGAACGCGGAACTCAGAAAATCATTCAAAAATAAATAATTTTTCTTACATATTTATATATGGATTTCAACCATTAGACCCATTACTACCCTCCTGCCAAAAAATTTTCTTAGTAAAATCGATGGTAACCTATTATTATTAACATGGAAGTACTCAGAAATTCGTTGCAGCACCTACTTTTTTTTGTTTTGGAAATTGTAATTTTCACAGGAAAATCCTCTAGGAAACTCTAGGATTTTTTTCATGAATTGGAAGTACCTTATAGAACCTTTCAGTACTCCAGAATACAGGACACAGAAAATCGTGGTTGAACTTCTAATTCAGATTTTCCGGTCTGTGATTGGCAAGTGCCAAAAGGATAGGCTTTCTTCTGTACATATTCTGTAAATTATTCAACTTTGTTTTACAGAGGCCACCCTTTATGCGAATTCTGCGACACTCGATACATGGATAGCGACGAACTATTCCGCCATCTGAGGCGAATTCATCTCTACTGTCACTTTTGCGATTCGGATGGAAAACATCAGTACTACAATCTCATGGACGATTTAATAAGACACTTCAGGGATGAACACTATTTATGTGATGAGGGAGAGTGTAAAAACATGCCTTTGGCCGCTGCGTTTAGAACAGACATCGATTTAAAAGGTAAATATTTATACTATTG
This sequence comes from Octodonta nipae, assembly GCA_034190945.1. Taxonomy (NCBI): domain Eukaryota; kingdom Metazoa; phylum Arthropoda; class Insecta; order Coleoptera; family Chrysomelidae; genus Octodonta; species Octodonta nipae. The sequence continues at coordinate 21,597,709 of CM067217.1, forward strand.
ATAAGTAAACTGATTTAGAACGATGCGGTTGCATTTTAGCTCACATAACAACTGAACACAGCAGGTATATGAGCAAATCTGCAACGAAGCAAGCGAGAACTCTCGAACTTGAATTTACTTTAGCGCCTAGAATGAGAACGGCTGACAGCTTGAGGTACAAACGTAGAGACCGGTAAGTAGAGGATTTCTGAAACAAGTGATTTAAATTAGTCATAATTTTGAAAAAAAAATCTAAAAAATTATCGCCCTTAAAAGTTTTAAAAATTTGTTCTCAATTAACAAACATATTTTAGGGTTATTTCAAGAGTTCTAAATGCCAAACAGAGTCTTAACTAAAAATTGTTAAATATACTAGACTGGACAAAAAAACAATTTTTTAACAGTACTGTAAAATTATTGTAAATGATGACAATAAAAAATTCCTGAAATTTTGAGCCCTTAATAAGTTTTTTTTTGCAATAAATTCGGACTCAATCATTTCTTTTTTCAATCTATCTTTGTAGGAAATTAAAAGCTCTCTTAGTAAATTTTCGTAGGGCTAGCCCTTTCTCGGTAATCAAGCCTCAAACATTGATTTACTTTTTCAATTTTTTGCTTTGTATTCGGGATTCCCAAAACGACCTTAAACATCAATATTTTTATAAGATCATTGATGATATTTAAAGGAAATTTAATGCTCTACAAAAAAGGTCTCTCAACATTTTTTGTTAAACTCACTCATTTCAAAGTTATTCGATGTTAAAGTTAAATTCAAAAATATTTTACCGTTTATTTCGCGTCAAACATAATTTTTTCCACTTGTATCATAAATTTATGACTCACCCCAAAAAATCAAAATTTATTGGGGTATTATTTTGATAACAACCTTGTTTATCAACATACATTTAATTTTATTGCATTTTATTTACTATAATAGTAAAAACAATTGGACTTATCAATAATAGATTTATTTGTCTAGTTATAAACTGTTTTCTATGTTTCTTGAAAAGTGATTATTTGTCTCAATTTCTTGTAAATTAAAACATTAAAATCTATTTTTTGGGAAAACATAAGTAAAAAAATATGTAAAAAGAACATTTTCTCCATTTCAATAACACTATTTGTTTATACTAGTTATTTGATTGTTTTCTATGCATAAAACTATGCATAACCTATAAATGAAAATATAAAATTATGCAAATAAATTATTTATAATCGATAAGTCGAATTGTTTTTACTATTAGAGTAAATAAAATGCAATAAAATTAAGTGAATGTTGATAAACAACGTTTTTATCTAAATAATACTCCTAGAAGTAAATTAAGAAATTTACTTCTAGATTACAATTTTCCTACAGAAAAAAAAAAACTTTAGTAATTAGCCGAATTTTTTTTAACAAAACCAACAAGAATTCATCCATTGAACGAAAACACTCATAAAAACCTCCACATTTATATGGCGTGGAACCCATTGTAAGTTCAATATGAAAATAATCCAAACAATGATTTTTTAACAAAATTAAAAAGCATTATTATCAAATAAACGGTAAAATATTTTTAAATTTAAAATTATAAAAATAAATTACAACAAGATTTACCTTACACAACAAACAAAACTAAACGAATAACTTTGAAACACTGAGTGAGTTTCTATAAACAAGACGAAAATCATAATATATTCATGACATTTAGAGACATAGGCTTTTTTGTAGAGCATTAAATGCACTTCCTAGATTTCAACAGTCAAGAACCCACAATAGGAGATGGAAAATTTGCATAAACTGCTTATCTTGATGTATAAAAAACAAACAACACAATAAGTACAAGTACTTATCGAAAACCTACAAATACTAATAATATTTGATTTTCGTTTTGAAAGAATCCCGAATACAAAGTCTAAAAACGATTGAAAAAGTATATCGCATAACCATGACAACCAATTTGAACATAATTCCATATATCCCAGGCTTGATTGGCGAAAATAATACTACTAAGTTTAACGAACCCAGAGTTTAAAAATTGTGTGTATAGGAATTCTTATACCGGTGAAACTTCAAGACCTTTCATCTACATTTCCAGAAGACATGTGGACAAATCAAATTTGGCCATCATGAAAAAAAAAAACTGGGAAAAACAAAGATTGAAAGAAGAAAACTTAAAAAGAGAAAACTTAAAGAAGCCAGCTCCAACCTTCAGTCGACCTTCATTTGGACTGGAAGAATTTACTGCTAAAGAACAAAAAACGGTAACCTCAGCGTCAAGTGATCGCCAAACGACAAATTGTCAGTGTCAAATTTTTTGACAAACAATAAATTCAAAATCAAAGCGAAAATTTTTTAGAGAAAAAAACCTCGACAATAAACGATTGACAACGACTCCAGACTCGGAGTTGAAACGTCTCCATACACAGTTATTTGGAGGAGAGAAACCCATTAGACAAAATAAAATAATACTCCTGCCCACCTGTTTGGACAAAAAACATTAAATTTAAATCGTCATTGATCTTATGACAAAAATAAAAGTAAAAAATTGAAAAAGTATATCAATATATTGGCGAAAATCTACTAAGAGAACTTTTTTGTGGGAATTTAATTTCCTACGATAGATTGAAAAAAATTAAAATTGATTGAGTCCAAATTTGTTAAAAAATGAACAATTGGGATGATGCACCACTTAATATTGTTATTAAGGGCTTAAAACTTCAGGATTTTTTTTAACAATAATTTTACAGTACCGTTAAAAAAATCGTGTTTTTTTGGCCCAGTCTAAAATATACTTTCAGAGACAAAAATACTTTACAAAAATATATAATATGTAAACTATTTAAGAAATATTTTGTCTATTCTATTCAATTTTTGCCAACATTCTCCACAAACAAAATCATTGATTTCATTCGGTCAATAAGCCAGCAGGGCAATGGAAGTTCTAAAATTAAACAATATCTCTCTGACTATTCGACCCCCGATATCCAAAGCCATAGGAGAGGCTAGCAGCAGACCCTGCCTACTCGATTGCCATTGGTCAGTCAGGGCACGCCATATTCCAACAGACAAGATTATATATTAGTGCTTTTTACTGCTTAATGGTCCTAATTATACCACCGAAGATGTCTATGTATTGTAATGTTTTTATTTTTACACTCGGGTTCAGTTCTTGGATTTATTTAAAAACACAGTCCAAATCATTCTAATTTATTTCCACTACTTTAACACAATTCATATTCACCGAACTATTTACAATTTATCTTTACTTAAATATACGGCTGTCGAATACTGATTGAATCCATCGCCAGCTGCCCGTATTGATATATTTCTCTCGGAATTATTCTGGCAAGTCAACGCACCATCGAGAAATTTCTTTCGTGTGTTCTGGAAGCTTCAAGAGTATTCCCAGTAACGGCAACGGTCGGCCTGTTAAGAAACAAAGTATTTCGGATTCCCAGAAGTATCGGAAGAATGTCCCTTCCACGAATTGTATGATGGCCGATTGCACCAGCTATCGGATGAATTCTCGTAACAATATCTTGTTTTATATTGGGTTAGTAGGGTTATTATACGTATACTTTCATTATATAATTATTGAAAAATAACTCAATCATAAAAGATATTTTGAAAGTTCTGAAAGTTTGAATCAAATTTATTTTGAATTTAATAATACTGAGGAAAGTTTAGCTACTTGCAGACATATTTATGAGTGATATATAGAATATAATTTTTGAATATCATTTATAGAAAAAATTAATTTATTGGTACAGGTGGTGTTCTAGTATGTTTTTCAGGAACAATTAGAGCACTTAGCACATTTATAGACTCTATTGTTACGAGAATTCATCCGACAGCTGGTGCAATCGGCCATCAACCAATTCGTGGAAGGGCCATTATTCCGATACTTCTGGTAGTCCGAAATGTTTCGTCTCTCAACAAGCCGACCGCTGCCGTTACTGGGAATTCCCTTAAAGCTTCCAGAACATGAAAGAGTTTCCCGATAGTTCGTTGACTTACCAGAGAATTCGGAGAAAAATATATAAATGTGAACAGCTGGCGATAGGAGACATTCAGTTTTCGAAGGTCGTATTTTATAGTTAAGATAAAATGTAAATAGTTTCTGTGAACATAAATTGTGTTAAAGTAGTGGAAATACAGTAGAGTGAGTTGGACTGTGTTTTTAAATAAATCCAAGAACTGAACAGAATCCGAGTTTGAAAATAAAAACATTACAGTGGTGACAGGTGTTGGTATATTTGTCGAACTGTTAGAAGTGAAAAATAAATAGACTGACAATGTTTAAAACAGTGAACTTGGACCAATTGAAAATGACGGACTTAAAAAAAGAACTTGAAGAAAGGGATTTAGAAATTAGTGGGAAGAAAAGTGAACTAATACAACGGCTACGAGATGCCCTAATAAATGAAGGTAACGATCCCGATACTTATTTGTTTGAAGTTTCTGGCAATGGAGACATGAGTATGCTATTAAAAAAAATGGAAGAAAGTTTAAAATAAACATTACAAGACAAATTGCTAGACAATTAGAAGATAAGTTACAAATGTTACAAGAAAACTCTAAAACCCTAGAAGATAAATTGCTGGAAAATTCTGTAAACTTGAAAGAGGCGTTAGAAGATAAATTAGCAGAAAATTCTAAAACCCTGGAAGACAAATTACTGGAAAATTCTAAATCCCTAGAAGAAAATTTGAAAAACATGGTACAGAAAAATTCAGCAATGCTGGAAGAGAAAATTTCCGAGAATGAGGCTCAAATGGAGGAGCTAAAGCAAACAATAGTCAAAGAGTTAGTAAAAATGAAACGCGGGTAGAAGAGCTAAAGCAGACAATAGTCGAAAATGAAACGCGGATAGAAGACCTAAAACAGATAATGGAGGGTGAGATCAGCAAAATAAGAGAACAGGTAGTCACAATACAAAGGGGAGAGACTCCACCAAAGACCAAAAGCAGAAACAGTCAAGAAGTAGTGGATACGAAAATTGGCCTCGAAGGAGCAAAACACAAAATAAAACCTCCACAATTTGATGGGTAATCGTCATGGACTAACTATAGGCGCCAATTCGAGGCTGCAGCAAAGTTAAATGGATGGTCAGCAGAGGAAAAAGCAATAGCATTAACCCTCGCCCTAAGAAGGGATGCTACAGATATTTTGCAAACATTGAATACCTCGGAGCAAGAAGACTACGAACAACTGGTTAAACACTAAGAGCTGAGGTATGGACAGACCCATTTGGAGCACGTGTACCACTCCCAACTAAAAAATCGCCATCAGAAATCTAATGAATCGCTACAAGAGTTTGAAGCCGATATTCTCCGTCTGGTTCGCCTTGCCTATCCAGCCACACCGGAAAATGTGATAGAAAGGTTAGCAGTGCAAGAATTTTTGGATGAACTTCGGGACCACGAAGCCAGACAAGCATTGACGCCTAGCTCGACCGACTCAATTAGTAGATGCACTGGCTCGAGCTTTAGAAAAAAATACATGCAGAGGTCAAGCCAGAGTCCGAATGTTGATGGAGAATTCGAAGATGGCGGAAACGATGAAGCCTCTGTAAGAAAGATAATAGAAGAAGTCTTTACCGAAAAAAGACTAGTGAGATGTCGCAAGTGTCGTAAGGTAGGACATGTCCAGAGTCGTTGCAAGGAGAGCAACGGAGTCCATACGTCCTCACCGGGGAAACTAAAGAAGGCCAATGTAAAGGGACCATCGTCGACCTGTAGCAAACAAGTGCCAACTACTAACGCATATGTCGCTTCGCTACGCAACCACGTTAACAGTGTCTTCGTAGATGGCCTTATTAATAGGAAGCAATTTACAATGCTGCTGGATACTGGTGCGATGAACACAGTAATAAGGCCCAAAATTGTTTTAGAGACAATGATAAAACCAACAAAATGGCAACTGCAAACAGCCGACAGGAGAAGCAGCGAAAGTCTATGGTGAAATAGAGGTTGAAATGACCTTGGGAAACAACCTTCCTACATCGAGCATTAGTAGCAGACATCGAAGACGAAGTAATCATTGGAATGGATGTCATGAGCTCCAAGGGATTGCAGTTAAACTTCAAAGATGGAATTCTGCGAGTGAATGACGAAGAAGTGGTGCTTCATGGAAAAGATGACATAATGCTTCGAGTCATCTTCGCAGAGGTTGTTGGAACAGTAATGATGTTCCTTTTCAACAAAAAATGTCTACATTTTATAGTACGATTTTTAGATTGATAATTGCACCTGTGACTCCTTTTAATTTCAAAAAAGAATTCAGTGTTATCAAACAAATAGCAGTAAATAATGGTTTCGATCACCAAATTAATGACCACTTAGTTAAAAATAAAATGTTTGAAAAGGCTATTCAATTTATCCAACTATTAAAAATCTTTATGATTCATTCAAAACTCTTATCATTCCATAAATAAACGTAAATATTAGTTACAAAACGACAAGTAATTTATGACAACACAATTAACGAAATCCGGTGTTTATCTAATCTTGCACGCGATTTAATCAAAGATAACCATAAATTTAATGATATTCTAGAAATTTAAGATTTAGGGGATAATCAATTTATTTCTAGAGATTAACATATAAGTATAAAGGTGGGCTATTAAATAATTAATTAGACCGTAATCTTCTCCTCTTTTAGATATTTGTAATGGCTTTATGTAGTTACTTAAGTATTATATATTGTATTCATTGTGTACATATATTCATTATTATTTTTATATTTTCTTGTAGTTATGACAGCTGTATTTGATTGGATCTGGTTATACTTTGCATTATTGCCATTAAGTAGTTTGTTAAATTGACTTATGTAATTACTATTATTTAGAAAAGATATCAGCTCTTGAATTTCTGATGGTTGTTATTTCTTTGATGTTGGTATTAGGGGTTTGAATAAAATGGTCTGCTTTTTTGAGCTCTTCATAAAAATAGGGAATAAGAAATAACCTGATATTTATTTAAAATTTTGCAATAAATTTTGCTTTGAACTCTAACCTAGACTATATCACAATTAGAGTTGTTAAGAATAATTTAAGTTTATTAATCTTGAATCTATTTTTGTAGAACAAAGTGATTGGAGTAATTTAGAACTAACCCATCAGGAAACTAAAGGCAAAAAAAATAAGTTTCTTGAACAACAATAAATTAAATACTGCATTGTAACAAACCAATTTCCTATGACCAATGTTGAGCCTAGTTTTGCAAACAACCCTATAACATAATTTTTAAATCTCGAATGGGTCACAGAGTATTACAGGAATTATTTAAATCACATTCATTGGCAGTTTTATTTCAATATTGATTCTTCCAATCTGCAATTTCATGTCATAGATTCTCCCAATTCTCAGATTTATGGTTTATTAGGTTAAGAGTCCAAAGTATTATCAAGACAGAAACAAGATATATTGTATATATTCTCTTGTGTACAAAAGAATGACACCTCAAAGAGAGTATGCACATTTAACAATTATAGTAACCACACACAATGCTTGAAAAAGCCCTTAAAGGCGAACTCATTCTATTTCTATTTTAGTTAAGATATGATAGAAACATAAATAAATAGATTGTACTAGATGAATATAAATATGCACACCATAGCTTAGAATCTTCAGAATAAAGTAAATACATGTAACTTGAAAACTTATTGAATTTAGGATTCAAATAAGATGATTATGTAGAATAAAGTAAACACTTAATGTGATACTGATTTTCTCAGAAATAAATTAGAGAATTGATGATGTTAAATCTCGCACTGTAAGATTAAACCACTTATTTCGCAATTTTTTTCTAAGGAACGTAAACAAATGACTTGCTATGAGTTTTTCATGTGAAATTGCACTGGGGGGACCACACAACACTTGTGCACATTAGAATTCATATTTAACATACAAAAAAATATTGTTCCCTAGTGTTTACTGTTGATCAACATACAGTTCATGAATATAATAAAGAGTTTATCAAAATTAGTTCGTGGGAACAGATTTTTGAAAATATATAATTTTTTTAGAAAATTCCAGTGGAGTTAATTACATAATTGTTTTTAGATCTGATGAAGACACTAGTATAGGTAGTCACAACATGGAACCGGGAGGCCCCGGAGGCGGCGGCGGTGGCGAAGGCCCCAACAGGGTGTTCGTAAATCCTTTGACTCCACAAAATTTTCCCGCTTTGGGTGGAGGCAGCAGTAACATTACTGTACACGCTCGACCGACGACGACCGTTAATTTTACCTCGAAAGTGAATTCGAATTTAAATCCCGATGATTTCCCATCGCTAAGTGAGTAAATGTGTGTATATTGAAATTAAATTGTTTTTTTATATCGTTTTTGTTACCTTTTTTAGATGGTTCGAAATTTACGCCGACATCGGAATTTACTATTAAGGGTACCGTTCGAGGGCAACAAGCTCTAGCTCGCACCAATGACAATTTCCCTGCCTTAGGTGGATCTAGTTCCAATCCTAGTTCTAGTAGTTCTGTTAGGTTAAGTGTAAAGTAAGTATAGGGTTTTACCATTAACTGGTGTCTTTTTTTAATGTTATAACAAAACATAATTATACTTGAGAACGTAGGTTTTCGCGGCCAGAGTCATAGCTGATTCTGCTTTTCCCGTTGGCTTAGTTGGTTTTGGACCGAGTCATTTTTCGAATTAATTTAATTATAAATCTGAACCAGCATATAAACATAATTTTCCGACGTTTCGCCCACACTTATAAGGGGCTTTTTCAAGGATAAGAAAAGTAAAACAAATCTTCCATACCTTGCGGCGACTCCATTCATTTAGTCTGTTTCTCATAAAGACACTTTGAAACTCCACTTTATTAAACTTGTCCCACTGACGACGCACAAATTGTAAATGACTAATAGGTACTTTAGATCTCGCCAACGATGAAATAATAATTGGCCCCCTGAAATGTCAGGTAAAAGAAGGATAGAAGGCGCCTAATGGGATTATTTTGGATTGTTTAATGGTTGTGTTGATATTTTTGTATACGTTCCTGGAATTTTATTAGTAAGTAATGTACGTGATTTATTTTCTTGATGAGATTTCTTTTGAAATGTTGATGCCGGGTTGCCAGATGGGCGAAAGTTCAAAATCTTTGTCTCGGTTGAAATTCTTGTAATTTTTTGGCGATTTCAACGGCCTCACGGAATTTTCTGGTGAAATAATACGGAGATTTGGCCACGACAGAGGAGCTGTCCAAGAGGATTTGGTGGCTGTTTCGTGATGATGTTCAGCTACAGCAGAGGTTGATAGCAGGCCCTATATCACGCAACCTAGGCGATCAGTAGACGTCTCCTTTATGTAATCGCTGACACGATGCTGTCTTGTAGCCCCATCCTGCTCAAAATAAACATAACCTACGTCTATCTCGTCCAGTATTGGGCACAAAAAGTATCGTATGCCAACTCTGCTCCTTGACTATTTGACCTTCATTATACCCGAAAAATATGGCCTGATATCACAACCAGCTCAAAACCGCACCAAACTATACTTGTGGAGGTTTTTTAATAACTAGTGGTCGTCCAGTGGTCGAAATTCGACCCTATTTCATGAAATTGTAAAAAGTATATTTTTATAAGAAACAGAGTTGTGGAGAAATCGGAGAAGTAGATGTAATGATCAAAATTGTTCACTCATATTGACAAATCTCTTGAAATAAAAAGAAAATAAAAATGTAATCAAATATCGGTATTCGAATTATTTTTGGCAAATGAATGACCCCCCAAATTTTTGGCTGGAACTGCTCCTGGCAAAATATTCGATATAATAATTAGAAGATTGTTCTTTGCAACCTAAAAGTTTTCGTCATTTGCGGTTTTAATCAAGTTCAGGAATATTAAAGAAAAGAGACGACCAACAACCCTAGGAGAATTTAAATATTTAATACATTCTCTATTGTTCGCTGTCTGACATTTTTTTAACGCAACACCTTCGGAAAGGTTGTGATAATAATATATTAATCAAATAATTAAATTCATATTAAAAACAGAATATTTAATATGAAAGTTACTGCAACGCGTCCGAAAAATCAATACTGATCTACTACATTGACTATTTTACCACTAAACAATAACAAAGCTTGCAGGCCACTTCCAGAAGTACATGCTCTAAGAATATAACAGCATCTAATGATCGCTCCCTCCATATATAATTACTCAATGTTTTGAGTTTTGACCGTCTGGCGACGGCGTCGCTGTCAGTTGTTTGGCGTTTGTTTTCAATATTATAAATTAAGCTTTGGAAGGTCGTCAGTAGCTCCTAAACAAAACAAAAATGACGAAAATGTTGAGAGACAGAGGAGAAAATCAATCGGTGCTTATTTATATATAGAATCGTCGAGCAGACATTCTGTTCATTCAAGACGTTATATTCGAACTGCAAAACTATTTCTGTTCTTTGTTAGAGAATATGTCGTACGATTTTCGTAATTAGGTTAATTTTACTTCACAACTGTTAAAAATAAATTTTTGGGTTTGATGCGAATGTTAGTGTCTGTAACTCACCATCGTCTTCAATAGCTTTGGATCTGCTATTGTCATCAGGTGAATGAATTCGAGCAACTACATTAATTAACTTAAATCAAAACGAAACAGAAAACTATTGTATGAAGAAAAATACTTTCTTATTTATGTTAAACTAGTTAATCAGCCTGATACAATTCTATGAGTAAGGATACGAATTCCTACCCCAGCCACCATATTCGTCAGATTTAGCCTGCAGTGATTATTTAGTGCTCCAATGTGATAAAAGGTTCAGGGGAAAAAATTGACTCAAACATGAGATAATAGCAGTAATGAGCAATTATTTTGAAAGGTTGTGAAAATCGTTAAAGTAAAATATTAATTTTACACATACATGTTTTATCCTAGCTAAGTGCTTATTATGTAAACTAATATCTATTTAACACATGTTCTTGTGTTGTGCATAAAATAAATATGTATTTTCTTTTTTCAGCAGTTCTCAGAATGCTAATGCCCCCAAACTGTCGATCCAAGTGAATCATCGACCGAACGGGGGCATAACCACCCACATAACCACAAGTGCCTCTACCGCAACACAGCAACGTCAAACAGAAGCGTTCCCCGCCTTAGGTAAGACCACAATGGTTACCCAACCTCAATGGGTGCAGGTGAAATCCAAAAAGCAAGAACCGAAAGCTTCTAAAGTGGCTCCCGCACCACAGTTGACTCCTTCTAGTTTAGAACAGTTTCCATCCTTGTCGAAGAAGGAGAAAGCGTCAACCAGCCAAAGCAATTGGGTTAACTTGAACAATATTAACAGTAAAAACGTCTCCAAACAAAACAACAACAATAAAAATGCTTTACAGCAGTCAAGCGACGATAATAATAAAAGAAGTGGTGATAACAAATCGAAGAACAAACAACCACATATGGAGAATAAACTTAATCACGTTAAAAGTGACGAAACTGTGGATTCTAAGGGAAAAAATAAGAAGAAAAAGAACAAGAATAGTCAAGAGACTGATACAAGTGCAAATAAATCTAAAGTAGAAACAAATAACAGTTCTAAACCAAAAGTGCTAAATAAAACTGAAGCAATAAACGGTACTACTTCCGCAACTATTAGTAATAACAATCAAAACATAAATGGTATGACAAAAAAACGATCAGAACTAAACGTCGGTACCTTGTGCACGACAACAGAGTCTTCGTTAAACATTTCGAAAGATTATCCTAAACTTGGTGAAACCAAGCCTCCTCCAGGTTTCACTATAAAACCACCACCAGGATTGCAGCCTTTGAGTTTGGAATCCCCTCGTTTTACTCCAGCTTCTTTCCCTACCTTAGGTGGTAACGACTTGACGTTCACCACCAGCACAGGACAGAGCTATTGCATCACGCCTAACAATAGTTACCACCACCCAAACAATTTTCAGTCTAGAAACCAAAACCTCATTAAAAGATTGATGACCGTTTTGAACAATAACGACGTCATCAAAGAGTTCAAAACGTATTCTGATCTTTTTAAAAACGGCGCTTATCCAACGAAGAACTACTACGAACACTGTAAAACTGTTTTGGGTGACAGTTTCGATGACATTTTTCCAGAGTTGATGGTTCTTTTGCCCGACGTACCTAAACAACAGGAATTGTATAACAGTTACACTGGTAAAAATAAGAAAAATCTACTAGTTTGTGAACATTGCAAGCAGATAATTTTTAAAAATGAATTGTCGGAACATTATAACTATCATATTTTAGAAAATCAATATCCTTCGTTGGGGAAAGTGCAACAAGTTGAAAACGCTTGGAAAAAGTAATGTTTTTGTGTAAATCTTTGTTTTAATGTCCAAAACATTTGAAACGTAGTATATTTTTAGTGGTGGAGTACACTGTGTCTCATCAACATTGGTCAATTATTCGATATTTTCGTTGATTGAATCGATGATGATCTAATCAGAATTAAATTGTTAAAAGCATTTGTTATTTTTAATTTATTTGTAGTTACCGAAAACTGATTTTAGAACATATTTGTCATTTGGAATATTTTTTTATGAGAGCTGTCTTTTTTTGTTTTGCATATAGAGCTGAAAACCTTTTTTGTTTTTTTAAGAATATTCCACCTTGCTTGAACCAATTCTGGAAACAGTTTATACAAGTAAAATTGTGTTTTTAAGGGCGTTGTCTTCTTCACGTGGTCATTGGACCCATTGACCACGCCGTCGCCTCTTGATTTTTGTAAATGTAGAAAAGTCGGTGGTGGGACTTAGGTCGGGACTACAGTGGTTAGTCTGTCTCAGCAGTAATTCTGGCAAACAAATGATTGTATGTTAATCGGCAGTATTTTGAACTTGCAGAAGAATTCTTGCCAAATGTCCTGTTATCCTCAACATTTCTGTTCAGGTTCAGATGAGTAAATTCCCAAGTCATCACCGACGATGCGCAGCACGTGTTTAGAATTTCTTGTATTGAAGTAGTTTAGAAGTTATTGCCACCAATTGACCCGGTATCCAACGGGAAACAAATTTACTTACAATTCATGCAATTTGTTTGAATTGAAGTCTTTGCAATCTCGAATGATGCCCCACTCTCGGGATATGTCACATGTTGATCTTTGATGAGCTTGTTGACAACATCGATGTTTTCCCGAGCGGCGTGTCCTTCCACGTTTAAACTCCACAGCGAGATATTGTCGATTGATGAGCTTCGGTCGAAAACAACTTGACGAGCCATTCTTGTTAAGATAAAATTTTGTAATTTTGAATTTCGGTTTTATAGAGGTTTCTTTTTAATAGTGATGTCTGAATAGTGGCGCCCTCTAGCTCTCAATATGCAAAACTAGAATGACAGCTGTCCTAAGTTTTAGAGATACCATGTATGTACAAAACATTACTACTAATCAATTTCCTTTATTCCTTCTGCTTTGATACTTCAGGGATTAGGCTGGTAGTTCTAAAATTGATTTAGTACTAGACAAACAAGAACTTTTGTCTTTAAAATATAAAAATTACAGTAATTATGGGCATTTAAATGAAAAACAGGGCTTTTCTCCTGAATGAAACTTAGTATTTTTCAAAATTGACTTCTTAATAGCATGTCATAAATAAATTTAGAATTTTTGTACATACTTTGTGTTTCCCAACTTGAACAAAATTAGCCAGTTTTGATTAACATCCACTTTTCATGCATAATAATAATGTAAAAACTATTTTAATAAAGCGAACATTCGCCGTTATGGATAAAACTAACAAGTCTGGCTGTGGTAATTTTAAAAACCATTGCTGTATTTATGAATAAATATAAAATATATTTTTTGTAAAAACATAAGTAGCTGTATAAAAAGTTATTTATTTTTTATTTTGTAGCTTATGTTATCGGAAATTGTTGTTGAATGTAGGCTCACATTTGGAAGCTTGTTGTTTTCCTAAATAACTTTTGGGTATTTACTATATACAGCAACTGACCTATGTAAATAAATATGATTAATTTGTCATTTTTATAACAAAATATTGTAATATGTTGATTATTTTTTAAATAAAATGATACCTAGGTTGAGATTTTAAATTTGTTAAACCAAAATATTTTATTTTACAGACATTTAAATGCACGTTGGGTCTGTACGGGATTATTTATCAGCTGATCTAATTACAATTGTTGAAGTTGTGAAATAACTAAATAATATGAAATATTAAATTTCCTTGATATACAGGGTATATCATAATGCAATGCCGATATTTTGGTAGATGGTAGAACTGGTCAGTATTAATAAAAAAGTCTATCTTATGTTAAAAAATTTAGGGTTTACGAGAAAAGAATAATCAAATTTGTCATCCAAAGTAAGCACTTGTGTATTTAACTATTTATTTACAACAAATTTATCAACTGAAGGCATATTTAAAGCAAAAATAATTTATATTTTCTACAACAAATTTAATGAAATAGAAATCATGGCAAAATTGGATTAAATTTACTTTCGTTCATTAACCGTAGACCATAATAAAGGAATTATTGCGGAATGTTCGGGTTCGGTATTGCAGAAGAAATATTTTGACGTGGTTTGTTTAGGTAAGAGAGTTAGTTTATTTCAATATTATGTTGAACAATTTTCTGGAGCTGTTTTTTCCCAATTGTGAAGTTTTTGTTTATGAAAAAACAACTGAATTATTCGTGTTTTTTTTTGACAATGGATATGGTACGTGTTTGGTAACTACACTTTTATTATTTTTTTGGAAATGTTTAATGGAAATGAATAAGTTATTATTAGTAATTGCTTATTCAGACAAGGAAATGTTACAAAAAACCCAAGTTTAACAGAATTGCCGTATAATCCCTTACTAAATCAAACATACCATAGTGACATTGTTTTTCATTGAATGTCCTCTTTTGATAGCATTTATTAAGAATCTGGTGAAAAGGAGTAGTCTTCATGTCATAAATAAATACAAGAAATACAAAAACTACATATTTCTACAAACCATCAAACAAATTTAAAACCGAAAAATACGTTTCACTTTCTAGTATAATCTTTCGGTTTCGTAGAGTCGTAGGCACGTATGGCAAGGTTGGCGGATGTATTGCAATTACCTAAAATTTAATAATAGAATAAGAACCCTTAACTATACTAGATATGTCTTTGTTACGTATTTTTAGTGCATAGTACTATCATCTGCAAAAATATCTGGACTGCATTATGTTACACCTAGTATAAAGAAAGCGTTTAAAACATGTCATAAAATCAAAGTAAAAATTATTTTTGGGTTTGTTTATCTTACCAAGATGGCAGGTGCCTTATAAATTCAAACCTATGTGTGGTTGGTCCTCATGTAAAGTTGGTCAGTGTGAGGTTTCCCAATAATTATAACTTTCTGGAATATCAGGGAGTTATGAAAAAAAATAGATTTTACACTGTTTCCCCTCACACATTTCCCCTGTTTGACTGTCAATCTGGACTAATTATAGATTGCCGTACTTTTAATTGTGATGTGAAGCATCTTCTTGTTTATTTATGGTTTGTTGTGTAAATAACACCAGAAATGAGAAAAAGGCTGTATATTTAAAAACATTCAAATGTTCCTAAATCTGACTTCATTCCTTTCTTACGCTTCAACTTGCTTTCAACATACATAATTTAATTTCCTTGACTACATTCTTCACCTCACAGCCGTTTTTTTCTGAGAGGAACGACCGCCTTTTTTCATGAGTGTTTTTGAAGGCATGTGAGTTACTGATACACTTAGCGGCTTGTGATTATTTTTGAGGTGGTGGCCCGGAACGGCTTTTTGCATTACTTTAGAGCAAGGGTCGGCAACCTGTTTGTCTTAAGGGCGCAATACTAAATTTGAAAATCACAGAGGGCACATATTTTACAGATAATCAAGAGGTATAAATAGGCATTAAAAAAACAGATTTTTTATAATTTTATTTTGTTGGTGTCATACCTAATGATACATATAATTCAGTGTGAAACTTGGGTGTCCATATTTTCAGCTAATTTCTTATAATTGGGGATATATTAATTATCTAAATGTGAGTCATTAAGCTTTGTTCGGTATTTTCATTTCAAATATTTCATATATGAGCTAACTTTTTGGCTACATTGCTAGTGATTTTTAATTTTTTAACCTGGCAAAACTGGTAAGTAAATCGCTCTGGCTATCATACATTTACATTAGTCCAGCGAGGGCGCATTAAAAATCGATCAGGGGCGCCATTGCTCCCGCGGGCGCCTCGTTGCCTACCCCTGCTTCAGAGCATAAGCTTTTCATCAATGCTTATACGAAATGGAAATCAGTACCTATAGGTTAGAGTCAGTGCTCTAAACCACTTACTTCCACTATGTACAATTGTCTCAAATATTGTATTTCTTATATAAGTAACTGCAGAAAACATAAAAACGACCCTACTTCCGTTTCCTCTACTCGCAGACTATGACCTGTCATCGCAACAATTCATATTTCTACAGTCATTGGTGCTATCTCATAATTTTCGGAAAATATTTAAATATTGCTTCTACATTTTCGAACACTCTCACACCTAATGACCATGGTCCTGATTCTTGAAACCATTAGATTACTCGACTCAGGACGTATGTCGTAAAAAATTTACATAAATGTAGTTTAATATGCGGGTAAAACTTAAACTCAGTCGAGTGGTAGGGTGGTCGAATGGTTTCAAGAAACATTGTTGAAAACTTCAATTCCATTTAAATAATAATAATTTGTAGAAAGACTTACACCTGTTGGTTTGTATTTTGTCAATTGTCATCATTTCTTTTTTAATTTAATAATAACACACTCTGGGTTCATTATGACTGGCTATAAGAAAGCAAGGGTTTCCAATTTTTTTTTCATAACCAGTGAAATGAAAAATACTAACACAAAAATGGAATATGCTGCAATTAATTAACCACAAGACATATAGTAACCTCAAAATCTTGACACCAAAAGCAAAATAATTTTGTCATGTTTTATTTTCTGTAGGTTTTTATGACACTTCAGTCTTATCTCATAAAATACTCTTTTAATGTACATATTTACATAAAATTCACTAGGTTTTCGTCACGAAAATAAAATCAACTACTTAAGTACTTTAAAATGGCGAATTCATCCCCAACTTCGTGCCGAAATCAAGGCGAGCTCTTTTCAAAAATCTTTTGTTGGCCCTGAAACCATAATTAATAATATAGTATAACTGAGCACAACTGTTTATAAAGTTACTTACATTATTTCCTGCTTTTTGACAATTTCTGTAACAAACAGAACGATGATTGGCGACACTGCTCCAGAAATGATCACCCACAATGGTATCTCGAACTTCATATTGTCTTCTTCAGATGCAATGATGGAATATAATGCAAGTATAGTATATGTCGACTGTGATATAATACTAAAAAGAAATTAATTCCAAATTAATTAATGAAGTGATGATATCTTCTACATACTCACAGAAATGAAATAGTGGCTAGCCAGTATAGATTAGTATGAGGAGATCGTCTATAAATCAGATGGTTTCTATTGATAAATCCAATTGATATGACAACTGAAAGATATGTGTCATTAAAGTTGTGCCACTAATCAATGTTCCTATTAAGCATAATAGTCTACAAAATGAAGTGGCAGTGACGGTGCTGATTACGAATCTGCAATTAGTTTTTGCCGCAAACGTGAAGTAAGGGGTGAAACTCCATAAAACACCTTAAAACAGGTTTTTGTGCATTTTACTCCCAAACTACTATAAATATGAAAAATAAATACGTTATCGTATTCCTGGTAAAATTTTACATTGAAAACTATAGTACCTTATACAAAATGAACAAACTGTTGTCTAATTATTTTAGTTTTTAATTTAGGTTCGGCATTTTCCGAATACACCCAATGGGCGCACATACACTCCAGTAAATCAATAAGCATCGTCAGTATGAGTTCACAATTTTCTATCGGAATTAGTTCTAATTTGAAAGAAATTCAAGATTTAGTAGTTTTGCAGACAGTTAATAAAGATTTTGTCACTGAAGACAGTGGGAGAAATTGTGCGAGATAAAAAAAGGTTTTATATTCTGTGTTTTTTTTTGTATATTTTTGTTTCTTTTAATATAAATTATCTGAAACTGTTCGTCGTAGACATATCAAGTGGGCCATAAACATATCTTAAATTGAGTTCTATAAGAATTCATTTAAAAAACTACCAATGCCTTTGAATATCAAAGTTACAGTGAACCCTCAGTATAACCGGAAATGGCCGATACTTTAAAATATTATAGCTAACAAGAGCATACCCAAGAACCCCCAAACCCAAATTTTCAAATCTCTAGTATATTTAATTTCCTTAAATCGTTTAACGTACCACTTCGTTTGACGATTCTTGTATATTTTCGTTAATATTTATGTCTTATCAAAAAATGAATAATAGCGGCCATTATTAAAATACAACTTGACCAACTAATACGTCGGAGAAATATATTAAGTAAGATTTCATTTCAATTATTCCGTTATTTTTTTCTAATACTACAGGAAAGAGCTAATTATGTTTTTACTTTATTGATAATATCTAAATAAAATTAGAATTATAAAGTAAAATTCCATTAGTAAGAGCGAATCTTGAAATATTGACAGTTCATTAATTTAAGGTAATTTTAATTACACAATTGTTTCCAATATCTTCATCACCTATTATTAACTCCAAGTTAACATTAGACTTGTTCACAGTAGCCAGTTGCAAACGATTCCAACGGTTTGAGTAATTCTACTCCAATCGAGCGTTCGCCGAGTTAACTACCGAGCTCGCTGATTGGCGTAGAATTTCTCAAACCGTTGGAATCGTTGGCAACTGGCTACTATGAACAAACCTATTAAGTTCACAATTGCCAACTCCGACAATCCAGAAGTATCTCAAACAGGTATTTTCAAATAAAAACAATTTCACAAAATTATAGAACCAAGACAATATTGCGAACTAGTGATGGGTCGTTCACGCTTTTACACTCAATGAAACGAGACCGTTTATTATCGACGATAGACTAGTTTATAAAACAGTTTAATGTTCGACTAGTTTTGAGCGTAGACGAAACAACGTTCAGGAATTAACTTGTACACATCATATATTAAACCAGTTCATTCCTATATTTATGGTTAAACAACAAACAGAATAAGACTATACAGTTGAGATATTACTATTCACACGTGCTAATCGAAAAAGTATTTAGAAACTATGCATATTTACATTTTAAAGTATCTATATTTCTATATTGACATTTAATTTATGAATCCATTTTAATGGATATTTATTTACTATAATCTTGTTCTCCTTTCATTATATATCCCGATTTTAGAACATTACAAAATTTGGTTAATTATAGGAATAGAAATACATATTTATTCTCAATGTAATTAAGCGTTTAAACTCTACGTCCTTCTTCATATGAAGACTGTCTTTCGTTAACAAGTGTTCAACAAAACCCGCGTCGTTGGTTTGTTTAGTTCATTCGTTGTATTGACAGTGTACAAATATCGTTCACGAGTAGACTACTTTGATGTGACATAAACAGTTTAAAAAAACTGTTCGTTTATTCAACTCCCATCCCTATTGCGAACCCTTTCGTTGTATGATTCATATTTATTTCTTGGAGTGTCTAAGCGTGCGTGCATTCTCAATATCCTAAAATAAGTAAAAACTTAATAATTACAGGAAAATTTGGTCATTTTCTATAAGTTTCTATAGGATTTCCATGTAAAATTTTACTAGGAATTCGAAGGCGCGATTATTTTTTTCATATTTATTGTAGTTTTCGAGTAAAATGGGGTGATTTATGGGGATTTCACCTCTTAGTTCACGTTTGCGGCAAAAACTAATTGCAGAGTCGTAATCAGCATGGTCAAAAACATAAATGTTCTGCGTTAGTACGCTGCCATCTCATTTTGCAGATTATCAAAATTTCAATGAATTATAAGGGGACCCCTCCCCTCCCCCAACAGACAACTAGCTTATCAATGTTTTCGAGATCAGTGAATAATAATAATAATATTAAGTTTTTTTCATCAACATAGCTATTCGTAAAAGTTGAATAAAGTTGAATTGCAAGTAAGGAGTTCTTAGGCCCCCCGCAATGTGGCCCAAGCTAACGACTAAGCCAATCTCGATTCATACCATTACACGTTGACGTTTTGTTCTACTCCATATCAACATTAGAACATATAAAAATCAAAGATATTAACCTTTAATTAACTCGCGTAAAAGTTGGTTTTCAGTAGCGAGCAAATCACGAGAGAGAAAGTTCGCGTCCTTGCTCTCTTGAGTCGTTACTTTATGCGAGTTACGAAAATTTTTGGAAAGTCGTGCTTACTTCATGATTTTTTTTATATTACTACTTAAATTTAGATAATTGTTAGACCACTGTGTAAATTAATCTAAGAAATGTATTACTTTTTCAGTAGGTGGTAGACATTTTTAGGTTTGCGTTTCAAACTGAAACGAAATATTAATAATTGCATGTAGAAGGTTAATATAAAAAATCACTATTAAAATCGGCTACATAGAAGTTTTCCAATAGAATTCAGGTTCGTATTGGATGTAGTCCCATCATTCTGTAAGAAATCAACGTTATAGATTCGGAGGTTAAAATAGCTATTGTTAGATGTTTTCCCATTCATGTTTACTTGGTAGATAGCCCTATACTAAGGGTTAGTATTCCTGAGCGTGTGCCGACCCTTCGTGTGTCTTTCAAGTGGTAAATTCAATACTGTTATATTTATGAAATTATAGTAGGGATAAAATGTATACTTATTCATTATAGTTAGTAACTATTTATGGTGATATAGATCTATCGATCCTAACCTAGGCCAATACTAGTTGATTTGCTCCCCCCATCCAAAATCTGAGTATGCCCATGCTGGTCAGTTCTTTGTAGTTTTAATGTCTAAGTACTTCTTGGGAAATAACACCACAGTTTAAAGAAAATTGCTGTATATTCCAAACGTTTCGGGGTCTAGGTCAGACCCCGTTGTCAATGGTTAAGAAACTTGGATAAAAAAAGGCACAATTCTAAGATGTAAATTAAAATATTTGACAATGTGTATTATTTGATTTCTGACGTAACTAAGAGAATGTTATTTGCAATATACAGGGTAGCACAGAAACGTCTAAAGATCATATAATCATAAAGTTCCTTTCAAATTGGAAGAATTTGAAAGGGAGATCTTCAGAATTTTATGTGGCGCTCCTAGGTGCAACTTTGTTATAAGATAGTGCATTCGCCAAAAATGCGACCAAAGAACTTTGTTGATTCAGTGATCCCATTAAAATCATAAGGGAAAACCTAGGAAAAAACCTTAGAACTATCCCGATATTGGGTTGTTCACAAGGATATGACAATTAGCAATTTCTTCCTTAATCATCGGTAACCATGAACGACTGAATTCTACGGAGGTAGTAGCGATACAATCGTTTTCATTTAACAAAATTAAAGCAGACTCTTTTAGTTTTCTTTTGGTGTTGTGTTCTTCTTTGTAGTTTTAATTGGACAATTACAAACTACTTTTTTTCTGATCATTATAACAATTTGTGGTCATTGCAAAGAGGACAAAGACTCTTTAGATATATTAACATTGAAAGGTTTATCTAGTCTCTAGTGGTTCTAGGTACTTACCAAAATGTGTGAGAAGGATGAAACTGATGATGAGTCTGGCAACAAACAGAGTCCATTTGTCTTCGTCCCATCCTCCCATCGATACTGATTCGGTTAGTATCACCGGATTATAGAAGAAGGCACACGTACAATTTGGTAATACTGTACAGATTTGCTCGCAGTGTCGGGTAAGAATACCGATGAAACAAGCTATCACTACTAGAACTGTTGGCAAGAACTTGGTTCCGTAACACCATACGATAAAAAGCCCACCCTTAAAGAAGAAAACGCCATATAAATGAAGCCATCAATTAAAAAAAAACTACAGAAATGAACTAACAGTTAGTGCCTCGAATAATTCGCATTGTCATCTTCAGCCTTAGACAAGAGTTCGAGATGTATTCATTGGAGCCGTAACTGCCATAGTTACCAGTATCAAAATCATCATCCGCGTTAAGAGAAAAATCATTAATCGAATCATACAATACGCATCGAACTTCCAGTGACATACAACGGGTATACTCCTCCAATAGACTAACAATCGCGCGTGGTTTCTGTTGCCCTTACGTACTTTTGTGGCTACTTTTAAATCGACAATGGCATTTTGTTAAATTTATTTTTAGGAATTATTAGAAAATATCGTCACACTTGAGATTAAGAACTATATTTAAAGGGACCAAACGTATGAAAATCTAGGTCTGCCTTCGTTGTCAATGCAATGATGTATAATAAATAAAAACGTTATGAACGAAATCGTTAAAAAATAATACTCGGCAAAATTTTAAACACAAGTACTTTCGGTGACATTTTAATAGGCAACCCGAAAAACATGTATTATGGTTAGATTTCATACTTAAAATTTTGACCGCTCAATCGCTTACGCTGGAGGACACAGGACGAATAAAGGTATTGCAATTGTAGCACTAATTCTTCAAGTACAGATTGATATTGTACATATTATTGAGGAGAATTCTTATAATTACATTCTAATAGGATTATTATACATACCTCCCAATTGGGAACAGCCTGTATTTTTCCCTGAGGTTTTTTCATAACATCAGGATTGAGGGGACGAGCCATTAAAGATACGCTTATTGCTGGTAATACTATACATGAAAACCATAATACTTGACCAGTGGTAAGGAAACCCGGTAGCATTAAAAAGGTTCCGAATACCTGAAGTAAGCACAAGGCAACGGAGCAACACAACCAAAATTGTACTGAAAAAAATAAAAGTGCTTTAATCACCACTTTAAATGCTACATAAAATCTATTTATATCTGATATCAATAGTCAAAATAGCTAGAAGGAAAATGTATAATTAGGTGTGCCAAATACAGAATGAAGAAATGGGGTAAATGAAAGCTAAAACTAAGATTTCATTCAACTATTAGTTAGTATCAGCATATTCTACCAACTGACGCTAATTACGGAGCTACATTTAGCAGTTCATGTTTCTTTGTAATCTTCAGAAATTAATTTAATCAATTTTGCTTTCATTCTACATGAAGCTACTTGTTTGACCAACCATGTATTAACGAGCACCTGGGATAAAACGAAAGATCTTGTTAAAAGAAGAAAATTTAAAAAAGAGTGAAAACTTAAGGATAATAAACAACGCGGAAATCGGGGCATCTTCAAACGATCTCAATTTGGGTTGGAGAAATCTGTTGTTATAAGAGCAAAAAACGGTACCCTCAATATCAAGTGATCGCCAGACGACAAATTGTCACCCAAAAGTTTTGACAAACAAGAAAATTAGCATTAAAGCGAAGATTTTAGAATAAATCTCGAACTACAATACGAAGTGATTGACAACGATTTCAGAGTTGGAGTTGAAACACAGGTAAGTATCACACAATGTACAGAAATACTGATTGATCATACACATTGTAGACATCTCTTTCTTTCAGAAAAACTGTGAGGAAGAATTCCTGTACCGACAGGCAAAAATCCGGAAAATTTTATGAAATTGCCTTACTACACTTTGTCCTTCATATACAATTTTCAAATACTGCAGGAAGAAAATCAGAGGAGAATAAACTCCAATGAACATGCAAAATAATCCAAGTCCCCCTCAACAATGTTTTCGAAATTACATGAAATAAAGCCAAACAAACCCCCTTTGATGTGCGTCGACCACAATCAGAAAAAATAATGGCCGTGACGTATATTATTTGTAGACGCGAGATGTAAGACCGACATCTAGGATTTTCGGGGAAACTAGCACACAGAGGTTCCAAATCTGGAGCTCCGTTCCGTGTAATTGCTGTTCTCCCGTAACTTCCTAGGTTAGAATGACCCGATATTTTCTGGTTACATCACCTGTCAGAGATATAGAATGCTCTCTTTGAGGTGTCATTCTTTTGTACAAATTTACTGTTATGTATCAAATACATAATACATAAGTAAGTGTTCGACAGGACATTCTATTGAGGGAAGCGCAACTGAAGAAGGTTTCCGATCAGAAACAATGCATATCATATATATTGTCTTACATGTACAAAAGAATGACACCTCGAAGAGAGTATACATATATTATTGTTGAATATCCTGTATCTTGAATAAACATAACTGAACAAAAAATAATTTGATTTGCTTGTCCTTTTTTGTATTATGCAAGTTCTTTTAACGGAATTGAAAATACTGAATATATAAGATCTAATAATCAAAATTTCACTTACCAGAACTCCAAAGCGTTTCCACGAAATGCCTCGACTTCCATAATAAGCCTATGAATAGCAATAGGATCTTCACGTCTTATAGATAATGAACACGGTATCGAATTTAACTGGCAAGATAATTCCGTCGGACTAATACAATTTGCAGGATTTATAAACACTGGCATCTTTTGGCATATTTGTGGGATAGAGTGGTTCCACCGATATGCTGGAAAAGATTAAAAATTAATTTCAAAAATCTAACAGCAGATTTAATTCATAAAGTTTTTCTCGATTTTGCAGAAAAATACTGACTGCTGACAACTCTGTATTTTTTTGGTCGAACTACGCGTTCATGTTAAAAAACTTGTTATGAAAAAGGGGGTTCTCCAAAACAAGCATACATCAAACGTCATATAATTTATTTGGGAGAACAACATTTATAGACTTTAAGAACCCTGATATAACAGATATCTTTCAACAAAAAATATTGTCTATGGCTCGGCGTCCGCAGCAACTAGACCTTACGCAAGCATCAACATAGGTGGTGTCTTATGAGCAAACAATATCTAGCTAGCTTAAAACTAGGTCAACATAGGCAGTGACGAAAGTTTGCTCAGTGGGTAAAGCAAAGCTAGAATATGGATCATTTTTACAATAATCGCAAACAAATCATTGGCAACTAGAATTACAAATAATTTGTTTAATTCATCGGCATTATGGCTATACTTATTATTATCTCCTTGTATTAAATAACAATACGTTACAATTAGTGATAACTAGAATATACAACAGTAATTATTATCTATTGCATTAGATGTTCAACATACCTTGCATCTGCTTGCATAAATATCCCGGCATTATCACAATTTTCTGATGAACCCAGTATGCAAACGATCTCCCTGTAATCTTGCATGATGCGAAGCATTTCTCTGGTCGCACTAGGCGTGCAATCTGTGAATAGTGACACCAGTAAAGGCACGTTGTCTATTAGCTCGATGTGTGGTCGGATTTTGTCAATACCTCTTGGAAGTTTAGCCTGAAACACATTCATAAGAATAATAATAACTCGTCATTTAATCATTTAGTATACAAGATATGTTTATTATGTAATACTGGAATAATTTCAACCGGAAAATACACAAAAACTATTTGAAGTTTGTTTGGTAGTATCAATTGTAGTTTTATACCCTAGTGTTGATAGTTTTCCGATCGTTTTTAAAGTTTTATGTAAATATTTTTTGTATCTCATGTTGTGTTATGTAAAGTTAAGTCAAAATTGCACCTGAGTTTTGCTGCTAAAGTTTACTATAGTTTCTAAATTACCTACAGGCTACGATTACCACGTTTTTAACTGAAATATTTGAAGACACGAGATGTAAAGACCGACATCTAGGATTTTCGGGGAATGACACCTCGAAGAGAGTATGAAATAAAATTCTTATAAAAATATAAATCAAAGAAGAATACGCTTCTGTCGGCCGGGTTGCCTAGCAAAATATGGCAATAAGAATTTTTATAAAGATTGCTATAATGATATATGGAAGGCGCATAATCATATTAGGCATATACGGCTCAAAAGATGACAGCCCAACAACACAGAAAGAGCAATTTTTGAGCATATTACAAAGTAATATTAAAAAAGTATAAACTCACTATGGCCAGATACCTAACCAGGTAGAAATAAAACGACTCGACCGGGTAAATTCACTGTTAGTGTGAACGTCGAGGTCGTGGTGCTGTCGCATACTTTACATTAATTTCGTTATCATATCGAAATGGCCCGTACCAAGCAAACCGCTCGAAAATCGACTGGTGGTAAAGCACCTAGGAAACAATTAGCAACAAAGGCAGGACATAAAAGTGCGCCCGCTATAGGTGGTGTAAAAAAAACACATCGTTATAGAGCCGGCACAGTCGCTCTTTGTGAAATTCGTCGCTACCAAAAAAGTACCGAATTCTTGATCAGAAAACTGCCATTTCAACGTCTTGTTAGGGAAATCGCACAGATCGACTTAAGATTTTAGAGCTCAGCAGTAATGGCTTATCTGGTTGGTATTTTCGAAGATACAAATTTGTGTGCTATCCACGCGAAACGTGTAACTATCATGCCGAAGGACATACAGTTGGCAAGACGTATACATTGGTGAACGTGCTTAAAAAATATAATTATAAAGAACAGGAAGTCATAAAATAATAAATATATAAGAGACTGATTTAACTAGGGGCATAAATGCTCTTAAAATACCGTCCCACATAATGATATCCACTTAGATACTAGACGAAGAATTGCGGACCTTATAGTTAGATGGAGAAAAAATACAAAAACAATATCGTTGAAGACACAACAAATGCAATAAAAGAAGAAAGCACTTCTTCATAGAATACCTAAATGGCAAAAATCCAGAAGACATAAGAAACGATACAGAAAAGAATAAAAAAATATGAAAATAAAAAATCTTCGATGAGAAGACACTTGGGTGGGCCATCTAACTTTTTTTTTGAACTAGGGTCATTTTCAACACGGTTACATTTATGTCAGATCTGTTTTGACAGAACATTAGTTTGAAGTCTCCCGTGAACGAAAATGGTTGGATATACGCTTGAACAACGTTGGGAAATACTCAAAAATTATTTCCAAAGTGCGTGTGTTGTTGCCGAATGTGTGCGAAAATGCCGTACTTCTATGGGCCGAAAAGAAACGCCGTCCGCTCCGTATGTGAAACAATTTGTGAAAAAAGTGCGTGAATCTGGTTTGCTCATTGACAAACCAACACGTCAACGTGCTCCTACTGTGCGTACACGGGGAATATTGATGCTGTAGCACAAAGTGTGGCCGATACTCCGAGCACATCAACTCGCCATCGATCGCAAGAATTGCACATTTCGCGCACTTCTTTGAGGAGAATTTTGCATAAAATCCTCGGAATGACACCGTATAAAGTTCAATTGGTACAGGAGTTGAAGCCAACAGACCATCCAATGCGCTATCGCTTCGCACAATGGGCCAATGAGCACTTGAACGAAGACCCGGAATTTTACCGAAAAAACATCTTTTCGGACGAAGCTCATTTCCACCTCGGTGGATATGTTAACAAGCAAAATTGCCGAATTTGGGGAACGGAAAATCCACATGTGGTCGTTGAGAAGCCAATGCACTCCCAAAGAGTGACTGTTTGGTGTGGATTTTGGTCTGGCGGCATCATCGGCATTTTTCTTTGAAAATGAGGAAGGAGCAGCTGTTACTGTGAATGGCGAACGCCACCGCGCCATGTTGAACGATTTTTTTTTCACGGAAATTGATGAATTGGACATGGATGGCATCTGGTTTCAACAGGATGGTGCCACGTGCCACACATCGCGCCCATCAATTGAGTTATGCCACACTCGATTTGAAAATCGTTTAATTAGCCGTTTTGGAGATGTGAATTGGCCATCAAGAAGCTGCGATTTGACACCGCTGGACTATTATTTGTGGGGCGCTGTTAAAGACAAGTGTTATGCCGATAATCCATAAACAATTGACGCGCTCAAAAACAATATTCGTGCTTGCATCGCCGAAATACAGCCGCATACAATTGAAAATGTATTGAAAAATTGGACCAGCCGAATTAGCTACTGTGAGACCAGCCGTGGAAGCCATTTGAATGAAATTGTTTTGCATAAATAACCGGAAGGATTGTACTTTCGAATAAAAAAAAACAAATTGAAAAACATTCACTAGTTTTTCTTTATAACATTTTCAAAAAAAAAGTTAAATGGCCCACCCGTTATAATAACAGACGAGTCATAAAATAAATCATTACATTTACTTTTTAACCAAATTTAAGTATAGTATAAGGAATACACCTAATTCACTTACTTTATTGCTGATGTCAAAATGTATAGGTGCACTTTGATCTGTGCTCTCTGTAAGATTACTTAGGGATTGCCAATCGTGTGTGAGATCATCAGCATGCACATTTTCGTTGGTGCTTGATTCTTCTTCGTCGACTTGATCGCCTGATTTCGATATGTTGAATTTCTCTACTTCGATATCGAATTTAACAACCGTGTGCTCCATATTGATGGCGCTAGGTGCTGAGAAACTCATCGTCCTCGACGATTCCAAGTTGCTAGAAAAACAAAAATTAGTCTGAATTCTGTGTTTACCTTTAAACTTTATATCTAGAGTTAGCATGCATTTAAGGAGAATTATAATAATACATTAAACAAAGCTTTGGAACAATTTCTAATATTCTGCAGCTTCAAAACTGTTTAAGGGCGAAAGTAAATGTGTTTTTATATTGGAAACTGTATTGATTTAATTTTCAAGACATAATATTATAACTCATCTTAGTAACAACAATATGGCAGTGCAATACAGTTAACTACAATAATAAGTTCTACGGCAAAAAGAGTGTGCACTAAATTAGTAGACGGTTAAAAGTGAAACTTCTTTACCTTCTACCTCTCACAGCCATATTTCTATATTATAATGAACTTTAGGGCGTTAAGAAACATGTCAGATACTCTCAAGCTCCACCCCTTTGCCTTTATACCAGTTACCACCCCATTTTAAAAGAAAAGTTTGTCATATTAACTAACAACATTTAGGTAATGATCAAGACCAGATAACTAAGAAGAAGTATTTCTGGAATCCTTTAGTATTTGGAAACGCTGGATTCCAAAGAAATTACATAGAAAAAAATCTCACCTATTTTGGTACTCATAATTGTAGTGTTCAATTACATCAATTCTCGTTACCTTTTTATAATAATTGTTGAAAAGTTACACTAAAGAAGTTTCACTTCCAAAATTTTTTAAGTTGAAATACCTATCAAGCAAACAAGCCTTATCATTGCACGTGGACGAATGGGAAATTTTCTTGGAACATTGTGACAAATGCATTGCAGTTTTGTTTTCCAGTATGCCGCTGTCGCATTCTGTCAGTCCGCTGTCTCTTCTGCTCTCAGTTTCCATTAGAAGTGTTTAAAATGTCATAAAAGGAGAGGGTACATCCACAGAAAACACACAAACAAATGAAGATATGGCAGTTAATAGGTTAATAGTAAGAAAATACAGATATAAAAAAGAAACAAATCTATTTCTTTGATTTCCTATTCATAATACAATTTTGTTTCTAGATTTATATCTGTGAACAATCTCAGAGTCAATCAGCAAACATAAAACAATTATATAATCTGTTTCAATGCTAGATTTTTCATTACTTTTCTTTTTTTGGTAAGTTGTAACCAAGAGAGTAAAATAAACGTTTAATATTTTTTTCAGGTACTATCTAACTATCCAGGTGTCTCCAAATTTTGAATATTTACTTATTTTATCCAAATAAACAGGCGACCTGTGACATTAAAATAGACGCGAATACAAAAACAGAGAGAACTTTCCTTAGTAAAGGAGTTACACGTTGAGCTGGAATATGGTATTTACGCCGATGGATTGGGAAAATATAGGTCTTAATGCGGATGGAGTATGCCTGAGTCACTTAAGGTTCATAGAGTATCTAGTCACTGCTGTTATAGAGGAACTAAAAACAACGTTACAAGATTTACGCGGAGAAAATAGTACTCAAAATGAACCTTCATAAAACCAAATTATCAAGACGTAAAATGACATTAACATTGACATTTTCCTACACAACGTACGCTAGTGCATATTATCTATCATAACTTCCAAATTGGTAGAGAAAACAAACAAACCATTCAAATTGCCAAAGAGAATCAACCAACTGAAATAAAACGCAGAATTCAACTGGCATTGGCAGCCTTTGGGAAACTCCGTTTTATATAAAAAAAACAAGGATATACCGATGAGCTTAAAAGGTAGAGTATGACAGTTGCATGTTATCAATGTCTACCTATCGTTTAGAAACTATATCCATAACTAGAAAAACTGCAGAACAACTAGATGTAATCCAAAGAGCGATGGAACGGGGTCATGCTGGGAATCACTCTCATGGGTCATCTAGCGAGACTCAAGTTATGGTAAGACAAAACATCGAAAAATTGATACAGAAAAATTAACAATGTGGACACCATATGAAACTGAAGGAGACCGGAAAAGAGGTGGACTGAGGATGTGAAAAACGGCGGAAAACATTGGCCTAGAGTAGCAAAAAAAAGAATGAGTGGAAACATTTGGAATAGTCCTATGTCAAGTAGTGGTCAAATGCAGACAGCGAAAGAAGAAGAGACCCAAATAAAGATTTATTGTTAAAATTTCTGATAGGATGATAGGTTCTCCAATAAGGGTGTCCTAATGTTTTCTGATGTTCAGGATTCCTACAGCTGAGTCATTCAGTCCTTGTGTTCATTTGTACCTGTTTCCGCCAATCTCTGTTCTATAATCCTCTTAATACCATTGCTTCCTTCGTCCACTTCGGTTTTCCTGAATATTCTTTGTTGACCAGGTTTCCTTCTATCAAGTGGACTCCATTCACATTTTTGCTTTTATCATTTCTTATTTTATCTATCCAGATTACTCCACGGGTTCTTCTCCAATATTCCATTTCAGTCAGTTTACGACCCCGTTTCTAATACTTATGTTACTATACTACGCTCTATTGTAGTGAATATTCTCATTTTATTAGTTTAAGTTAGGCGTCTCTCCCCGAAGACTGAATTTAATTGTTTTATACTTGCGTTTGTTGTACCCAGCCTGTTTAGTATTTCTTCTTCTGTTGTACCATATTTAAACTTAATCGTGCCCTTGAATTGATTGTTAACATTCAGTTCAAAGTTAAATGTTCTTAGTTATTATGTTATTTTCAAATATGATACTATGCATTGAGTTTATATTTTCTTCATATTGCGCGACTTCAATGTTTGCTTTTCCTACCACTACTGATATACTATTTTTTGTAAAACCCTGATGAGAATGCCGGATATTCAGATCACTTTTGTGTATTCCCAAAGTTTTCATCTCAGAATTGAGTTGTAAACTTGTAGAGATCCATACATTTTTGTCGATATGATTTTCTAAAGGTCTATCTAGGATCTTTCTTATGTGAACCCTACTTGATCTTACATATCCAATTTATATTTTACATATGTATCCTAGTGAAATCTGGTGTTAAATTCAAAATAACTTCCATGACCCATGTTGGATTAGTTCTGTGGTATTTATTTGATTGTTCACTTTGTTTATACCTGTTTGACTTTTCGCAGGTTTAATGTAATTCGTTGTCCCATCAGGGCTATTTCTTCAGTGTTCATTCTGAATTGGTGTGTCGCTTCCTTGGGTAATTATTTCTAATATTTTTCCCATTTCTATTCATATATTCATTTTCTTTGTTGTTCATTTGTTTCTTGAGGACCCACAATGACTTCTACATATGTTGATCAATGCTTTTACAATTATGACCTCATCTCATGTTTTTTCTTTTTGTATTTTACATTTGACTATTCTTCTATTTATTCCTCCTTAGGTATTCTCGATTTTGAGTATTTGGCATCTTTATAATCATAGATTTTTTTCCATTTTCTATAAGCCCAAACTTCCAAAGTTGTTTCATTTAAACACTTCAATGATACTAATATGAGATTTCTTCTAATTTTTGGTTCAGATACAATTAGTAGGTATAGTTTAAGTTTCAATTCTTTCTTTTGTTTCTTTCTTCAGTTTTCTCCTGTGACTTCTGAATTCTTGTTGAATTTATAAGTTAATAGTAGTTTATACTAGATTATGACCTGATTCACATTCTGTTCCTGTTTTTGTTTACTAGGATGTAGCCTGTAATTGACCTTAGTACTCTAGTTTTCTGGGTCAAAGTGTATTTATGGATGTCCTCAAGTCAGTAGAATTTTTTCATTATTTTCACATAATGTATTTCCAACAGTTCAATCTGTCTTTCATCATTGCCGTTCATCATTTCTTCTTTCAATGAGTGATTTACTTTTGAAAATGTCACCGAAACAAGTCAGGAAGTTTGTGATTAATATGTTAGTGATTGAAAATGAATTTAGTTTCATTTTATCATCATTAGTACACCATTTTTATCATAATAAATTATGTATAAACTACAATATTTTTGACATCAACTTCTTAATCAGACATTGTCTTTAGGTTTATGAAATATCCAGCATAATTTCCAACACATTTAGAATTTCTCAAAATTATTCCCCAAAAAAGTAAAAGAGATATAAACTAAATTTCTAAAATGATTTCCTAAATAGTTCTTAGATCAGAATCTCTTTTAGACAATAATTTTGAAAATAAAACAATAATGAATAGTGCTCAGTTCATAGAAATATCCGAACGACAGATATTAACATTAATTGTATCATCTGATGCGACATTTAACACTTAGAAGCAAGTACATTAACATTCATAAAATATCTAATACCTGTTTCGTTCACTCAAAAGCGAGATGTGACAATTCCAACCGCTTTCGAGTCCCATTTTTTCGCTGAACACTCTGGATCTCAATTCGTTTTCTTTACTGAAATGGACAAATCTGATGCAAGCTCGTTCCAATTGTTCTATTAATTGCACCTATAAGGAAAATACGTTGTAAATTCAAAAGGAATATAATACACGAAACTGTTTCATTCATTTCATGTTAAAATCAATTTTAATTATCTGATGTTGCAGGGGTTTCAAGGGAACAAGAGTCATTTCTGCCACTCTTTAATTCTTAGTTTAGAATTGCCACAAAAAAAATTCCGGGTAACTGAATCTGCCAAAGAGGTATTTTTATTACTCTGTTTTTGAGACTGAACCTTTAACCCTAAATTAAGGGCAAGCAGAAGAAAAATTATTAACAAGAAAAACTCTAAAAACCAAACTGAGCTTAGGTACATATAAATTACAATAAATAACAAAAGAAAAATGCATCTATTTAAGAAAAATATATCAAAATAGAATTTAGGACAAAAACTCTTAAATAGAATGGAAAGCAACACCTTACTGAAGGAACTGGCGTAAAAAATAAGAGATCACATTACATATTACCTTCAGGTTTAGGCTATGAAAGTTCCTTCAATTCAGACTAATATTCAGCAGAATAGCAATTTGCCTTTTAAAACAACACTGATAGATGGATCAATATAAAGAAATCACAAATGAAGCTATTATTCACTAAGGTGGGTTCCGTATATGCAGTATAATACATAATATCAGGAACATCACAGCAATTTTCTCCTAAACTACTGGAAACGAATTGAAATTTGGTATGAAGACTAGGGTGACTTGATCAGGAGCACCGCAAAAGAAGATTTTGATTTAAGAATAAAAAAATCGTTCCCCCCCCCTGATCTCCGAATACTGGAAATAGAAAATATAGAACGTTGAGAAAAATAAGGAGAAACCATTAATATTAATTTTGGAGGGCAAATTATAGAATTAATTAAAAATTTAAAAATAAAAAAAAATTCAAACTCAGTCATGTAATATATCAAATGAAACATTCTGTATATTTTTTTCAAAAAATAAAAATTTATTAAAAATATTAAATATACCAAAATTTACCCATTCCCCCTACCTTATCTCCGAAACTATACAAACGTAAAGTTTGAAAAAGGTTCTGAACTGAAGTACTGGAAAATAAGGAGAAACGGGGGGCAAATTACAGAATTAAATGTATATTGTTTCTAACCCATCATGTATATATCAGATGAAAGGGCTCATTATGACGAAAATAAACATATATATTTTTAAAATAAATAAATTAAAAGATATTAACAAAATATAAAAAAATTTACCCATTCCCCCCCTTATCTCCGAAACCGTGGAAAATAAAAAAAATATTATAGCCCCTCACCTGAATTTACTGGTAAGGAGAAACCCCTTATTTATGGGGACAAATTATAGAATTAAATGGATATAAAATTAAAATTATTCTAACCCATCATGTTCCTATTATGACGAAAACAAATGAAACATAAGCTGAAAAAAAAAAAAAAATTAATTGAAGTTTTTGACCATATTATTAAATTGATCTTGTTTCTACATTACATATTATGACTAATACAAATTATTTTTTTTATTTTTTTTAATAAATATTTTAAAATATATTAAAAAAATACATTCCCCCTTTATTGGACCTTTAATTACAGGAAAAATACGAAGAAATATATTAATAATGGGGGGCAATTTATAGAAATTAAAAAATATTTTTTTAACGTTCAATATCAGACTAATGATACAAATCAAGCATAAAGATATAAAAAATTCTCATTTCTCGCTTGGCATTTCTAAACCATACTACCTAAAATTTTCAAACTAATTTGCTCTCACTTGAAATTTGCCTGGTTAACAAACAACACAAAAATCATCAAATAAAAGTTTATGTGAATTACAAATATATCATAGAGCAAAGATATTAAACATCGACTTAATTCCCATTTTAGATCAATTTTTATATTTTATTTGTAGAAAACAGATCTTGACCTATTGTGCCCTTTAAGCTGACAATAGATTATAAAAGCTTCCTGAAAGTTTATTAGTAAAATAAAACACTAAGGTAAACGGAACCCTTACAATGTCACTTTGACCAAATCACAATGCTTCTTGAAGCCTCTTCCTCAATGGGTTCTGAATTTAACATTTCCTCTAAGCCGGTTTCAGCCAAATCTTCATTTTGCTATTCAAGCAACTCCTGAACGTCACTTGATTCTATCTGTTCGAACCCATCTCGTCCTATTCCACTGGCAGTTTCGGCAATGTTTGCAGTTAAAGTTTGAATTTGCACAGATTCTTCGTCATTTTCCGCAGTCGAAACAGGGCACAGTTTTTTCCAGCATGATTTCAATATGTATGGCTTCAGTTCTTGCAATGATTCTTTTATTTTTACAATGCATATTTGCAACGTCAAATTTTTTCCAGCATTACATAACATTCATATCAGGATCACATTCCAAATTAGCCAGTATGATTTTGAAGATTTGCAATGTAACTGAGCTTGGATTATTTCTTGGTCCGTAGGTTGAAGCAATGTCGTCGCGTTGGGAGGTAAAAATTGTCAGTTTTATATTACCGATGTACCGATTAGTACCGCGAATAAAGAAAGTTTTTTTAATCCACGAATATTGAAAACGCTAATGAAGGGAAGCGCGAATAAGAGACTTTTACTGTAAAGAACCATAGGCAATTATAAATTCTCTAAAAATACATATAAGAACGCTAAGTCTACTATACATCTACATGAAAAATCCAAACTAATTGGCATAAAAAGATACACAAGACAAGATAATAAATGCATCCAAATAACTGGAAAAAGATAATCCCAAATTTAATAATGATATCATTTTTACCACAGAAAACCTCCGAAAAATTACAGAACAAGACAAACGTAATATGCGAAATCCATAAAAAAATGAGTCTAAAAAAACACAGTACTGTAGTAGATCCCTAGAAATATAAAATAAAACTTACAAACCACGAACTGAAAAAAGTGGAAACTTCTATCTATTTAGGACATATGCTAAAACTTAGACTGATCTGGCTCTTAATAATAAACTGTACCGAGGCAGCTCGATCAATGACTCATACCAATTTTGGCATACGGAGTTCAAATGTGGGCACATTCACAAAGAATAATGGACCGCCAAATGTTGTACACTTAAAGATCACAGAAGAAACTCCTGGATAAGAAACATAACAACAATAACAGACATTGACGCAGCAACAGTCAAACTAAAATGAACTATGCTATACGGTGACGAAATAAAGACAACTGGCGGACTGATGTAGACCCTGGAGGCACAAGATAGTAATATATGGCAAATAATGAGAATGTTCAATAATAGACCAAAGAAGAAGGCTGAAGATTTTTAAATGAAATCTATTGATGTGGGTTTCGAGGTTTTAAAATTGATGTGACAATTTGAATTCACTAGTGAAACCCGGTTGCTCAGGTTCAATTAAACATACTCACCATATCATTCATTGCTTGGTACTGCATCGTCACCATACCAATAAAAATTTGATTGCACTGAATTTGAAAACAGCTATCTGCATCGGAAACATTACCTACAGGGGTGTCACTGTAAAGGAGTGAATCTGGAATTGAAACATTTGAAAATGAGTAAAATTAAAATAAGATAACAGTCAAAACGACTGTATGGTTTTTAATTACCTGTACTGTAAAACTGTGGTGAGGTTTTAATTTTTGGTTCTAATACACTTTTGCAATCCCAATGAGGTGTAGGACTTCGATGGTGCATATATAAATGCCTAGAATCGCTTGGCAGTTCCAAATAGAACTTGCTTATTTGGGAACACACACATTTGGATAGTGGTCTAAAAATGAGAAATCAAATTAGGTTTCAGTATTACAGCTTAATCTCTATTTTATCTTTACCAGAATTTGAGTTAGTTCTTTACAGCTTCTAGTAGTGTAACTAGAAACCACAGTATTAGACTACCTCTCAGGAAAAACACTTCAAGCAGCAAAAATAGCTTTAGATAAACTATACACCTCTTTTCTCCTCTACATAGTAAAGTAATAAGGAAAAAAATTAAAAATGAATTACATTTTATGTAAAGTAAACAAAAATCATAACTGATATGTAACCTTTTAAATTAGTAGCATTAGTAGCAGTAATAATAGGAACTATGAATTGATTTTTGTAATCTTTTTAGTCTATAATTTAGCTTTTAAGTATAACATATAAAAAACTAGTAATTTGCACCGATAGCTTGCTTATCTCTGTGAAAATTTACTTTGTATTTATTTTTTGTAAATAATCTGGTATACATAATAGACATAATTAAAAGGCTGCCATGAGGCTCTAAAATCGAGTTTCCTGGCAGTCTTTTTATTATCTTTAATACATTTTAAATTAAATATTTTAAAATTATAATAAATATAAACTCATGAACAAATATATTAGATATATTATATTTGGTTTTAAGTTTTTTCTTTTGTTGTGTTTTGTATTGCTAATTCTTGTTCATTGGATTTCATTATATTATTCATTATTAAATAAATTCTCAAGCTTTATAAGAATTTTGACGAATTATTAACATTTATTTTTTGGTTGAAACTTTTAATTTTTAATTATAATTAATGTTAAACATAATTGGTTGGCTTTCAGTTATATGACAACATGGAAGTTTTTTTACTGGCAAAACAAGATTAAATAAATTCAACTAAAAATTATCAGAAATACGTCCTTAAAAATCCTTCTATAAATAAAAAACGGCAAATACAAATATGGTTGTCAGGTATTTCCTGCAACTGAGTACAAAGTACGACATGATGCAGCCTAATAATATTTTTTAGAAAATAATTACTGCAGTCTGGTAACCTGACAAGGATTCCTACACAGGCAAAGCCTTTTGATAACCAGTATATTTGGAGTTTAGTGAATTTTCCTTTAAAGGCACACCATGCATGCCTTAGATGGAGTCAGCATGCCATACATTG
This sequence comes from Octodonta nipae, assembly GCA_034190945.1. NCBI lineage: Eukaryota > Metazoa > Arthropoda > Insecta > Coleoptera > Chrysomelidae > Octodonta > Octodonta nipae. The sequence continues at coordinate 21,635,304 of CM067217.1, forward strand.
TATGGTCAAGTAGTTGTACTCACCTGTAAGCAAACGCTGTACAATATGCAGTTAGGCTACTCCTTTGATAGAAATCCTGAATCTTCTTTTTATCCGAATGCGTCAATGGCATAATATCAAATCCGTTCCAATAGTCAATACAAGAATCTAAAATAATATCAGCTGTACCTTCTGAAAGCAGTTGCATGTTACCACTAGAAAGTTCTTTTACAATGACAGCGAACATATGCGGAAACGGGAATTTCAGTTTTGTTGACAATTGAAGAGAACGTGCGTATTTGTTGTCTTTCCTTACCATTTCCGTTTGCTACAATTTGAAAAGAAAGTTTTCTAGGCACTTATTTTATATCAATATATATTTTTAAAATATTAGAATAAGTTTTCCTAAAATGCTGGGTTTTCAAAATTATTTTGTGAAAATGACCTAAAAAAATGCAGCCCTAAATTGAGTTTGACTTACGCTTTTCCTTTAACATAGTTTATGGAATATCAAAATAAATTGAACATACATAAAATAAAGTCAACTGGATTTTGAAGCTCTGTAGTTGTAGGGCAGACTGGGGCAACTTTAAACTCCGTATAAATGAACATAAAAATAACTAAATGTTTAAATTAGAACACTCTATAGATAACCCCATTTATATAGAGTTTCATTAATTGATTGGCATTGTTATTTGAGATTTCCCAATCTTTACAGTAATTTTCATACATGGGAAGATTATATGCGGAATATCTTAGTATTAGTGAGGATTGAGCCTCTTTACAATAGGTAAAATAACGAAAATGTAAATATGTAAAGGTCAATATTATTGTATACTCTCTACTTATAAATTTCTCATTGTATTTTCTACACATGATCACTTTTTTGGGTCAATAATTCAAAATTGGACTATAAAAGTTGGTTAAACGCTGTTATTAATTTGAAAATATTACACATTACTGAATGAAAAAATGAACAGACTGTCCATAATTTGAATATCTACCATTTTAACATATAATTTTGAAAAATATAATCAAGACAATATTTAGTGCATGTCCTTACCAAATGCCTAAATGTCGACAATTGTTCTTCGAGCTTGAATATTTTTTCAGCTTGTTCAGAGAATCCTATTTCTTTCGCTAGTTCACAGAGACACCTTCTATTTGTTACTGGTACTAAATTTTCGTTGTATATCGCTTCGCACGTAATGTGAGAACAAAACGCCGTATAATGTTCCTAAAGAAATAAAAATAAAACTAACAAATAATTTTTTCAATAAAAAAATGCGTAGGACAATTTTATTAAATTATTAATTTTCCCAAAAGAAAATGTTGAGCACACCCAAATAAAAGGTATAATTAATGTTAAGAACAATGTTTTGTATGCATACCCGAGTATCAACATTGCAAGTATTCAATAGGATAGCCAGCCCTAAAGGTTTCAACGAAGGCATAAATTTATTCCATTCGTGATCATCAAAATGCAACTTGAATGGATCATGATGATTATGCGTGAGATCTAATACTTCAGGGTACGCATTTGACGAACTTTCTTGTAGAAAACTATAATTTACTATCATGGAACTATCGACGTTATCAGTCGTGAGATCGTTGACATTTTCAAGACTAAAAAAAGGAAAATAATTAGTTGGTTCTATATTTCAATTAAATTCTACAAATACAAATTCATACAAAATTATGTTTTTTTTTTCATCATTGTGACGTGAGATAGCTGGCATGACGCATAGGAAAAACTAAACAAATTAATTGAGCCAAAACATAACCAAACATTTACTGATCTCTTGCTCAGAAAAGTAGGAAAAACGGGTTAATTTATTATAGGTACTAATCTGTTAGACCAAACATTAGTTGCTCAAGTAATTATAAACAAGAAACGATTTTTTTTAAATAATAGTTATGTTCTAATATGACATGATTGACCACTATTGATCAATTTACAGTCACAATCATGAATTTTAGAATTTGTAATAGTAAATGTGAATATAAACAATATATATGATTTACTGACCTAGAAGAGTCCGATTCATTCTCGGTATCTCTTAAGAAGAATACTTTTTCGGCAGTGGGGTTAGGCCACGATAATATTCCCTTTTTGTCAACACACCCTAATGCCTGAAAATTGAAAATTAAGAAATCAAAAGTCTTGCAAACAATTTTTGAGACATTTGCAAAAAAAATATGTCAATAAACATATTTTATTCATACTCAAACTAAGTTTAAATTACATTAATTCTGAACATAAAAATAAAAACCTCAAACAGTTTGATGATACTATACAGAAACAAAGTTGAGGAAAAATGAACATCTATAGATGTTATTAGTATGGCTGTGTCATCTTACAGTTTAGTTTCTTTTATTTGTTTTAAACACCACTCTTGAGACAGAAGGTTAGATCAAATGGTCTAGCTTTCAATATCCAAATTTATGTTTAATTCAGATTTTAAAACTATTGACAAACAAAGTCAGAATAAGATTTTGAAACATTTGGATTTTTTGAATATATAGTATTTTTCCCAAGGTGGTGTTATTTTCCATTAAATCTATGAAAAGAAACATGTCACATATAAGCTTCAGAAAAAAATACAGTTAACTTTACCGGTTTTATTTTGAATAACTATCGCACTTAAAAATAAAGCGCTTATATATAAAAAGTACAAAACATTTGAAGACCAAGTCAAACTACAATAATCAGTTAATTTAAAATTGACATCACTACAGAAAATCTGTTATTCATTATATATAAGTAAACACCAAAATTCTACAGATTAAATATAATAGTTGAGCTGATTTCAAGTAGAAAGAACATTAAGGAGTTGTCTTAACAAATGCATATGGCAATCCTAAATTTCGAAATTCATCTATAAAGAATTTACTTACTGTAACTGAGCCTAATACATGAAGTATATTTGTCGATCTCATAAGAATATCGTTTTTACCCTTGATAATACTAACAAAATTGCAAAATATTTCCTTGCAACTAATGGTATACTCGTTTTGATCAATTGTTGTATTGTCGGTATCTTCTTCCAGCTGATCGTGTTTTGTTTCGAATTTACTGGATGAATCAAAGATAGTTTTGAATCTGTAAGGTATAATTATGATCACACGAAAATAACTACTTTCACACTACCAACTATAAATTTTCAAAAATATTGATTTTATGATTAACCTAAAAGCACTTTGGCAATTCAAAAGTTATTTACCAAGATATTAGCATGCATTAACTACCTCTTAACAATTTGTACATAATACCAATTGTAAACCTTACTAAGTACCATATCATCCGTGAATATTGATTAAATCATTTGTGTAAATTATCGAGAGAAGTATAAGAATACTCTTATCTCTACTGTCTAACTCACTTTTACTGATATTTTATGAAAACTGTTTTCTATTATGTTAGTAACTTCTTAACAATTATAAAGTAGGACCTCTGATGACGTAATCATTTAGTCTTTGTAACGGTTTTTCATGGATTGATTGCGTCAAAAGTTTTTAATGCAAGTGCCGTTGATTGGCTTAAAACAGTATTGTTTGTACTAAATGCAAATGCTGAAACAGCTTTAGGGCTAATCTTATTTATAAAAAACTGTAATTCAGATAAAATGTTATCCTTTATAAGAAAACCAAGAATCAATAATTTGCTCTGCAATTTGTGGTTCGATAGTCATTATTTATTTTATAGATGCTATTTTAAAATTATTAGGCCATAGATTTTTGGATTAACTTAAATGACAATATAAGTAGTTTACTTCTGTATATCCGACCGAAAGTTTAATTTTGGCAAAGCCGACTGTTCGGCCTTAGCCTTAACCTTCGGCCGAAGGTTTCATTTTATATGAAATTATTATTATTTGTTGAAATGAAAGTTAAATACGACAATCAACTAAAACTTGGAAGCAATGCCATATTGAAATATCCTAGGAAAATTGTTATTTTCTGTTGCAAAAACCCTACAAGTATTTGTCTAGCTTTTCTTGAAGAATGTACATCCCATACTACATATTTATATTGTTATGTATTAACAAAGTTTTATTTCTTAATAAATTACAGGAAGTATTTAAAGATTCAAAAATAATAACTTTACAAGTTTTGGTATTTTTTCAGCAACAATATAATTTTGGTATCAAATATAAATTTGCTGGTTAATTAATGAGTTACTGAGCGTTGTTTTAGAGCTTTGTAACTGGGCAGAAAATATACTTTTTATAACACTGATCAAAATTTGAACTTCGTGACTTTGATGGTTCCCTGGCAAATGCGTTTTTTTTGGCAGAATTTTGTTTTACATAATGTTTACAATGCTCGTATTTTACGTTTATATTTCAGTTTTCGGCATCAGATAATTAAGAAAAATAATAATAAACTATGAGGAATTGTACTGAAAGATTGGATAAATACTATGTTCATTTCAGATTAAAAAATAATTTGTTGCAAAATGGGAGCATTGTAAAAATCTCTTAAAATGAAATGATCTCGAAAAAACTATATTTTCGACCAAACTAGTAAAGACGGAATTTTTGAACAAGTTATGTAAGTCATTTTTACACAACAAATATGGACGACTGAAAAAATATAAATCAAAGGACACCGCAGAATCCTTATGGGAAATGGCTTTCGGCCATTTTTTTTCAAATTAAAGTATGTGGTAGCTCTTGAAGAGTAGATCACAAGTGCTCAGGGACACAAAGCTCCAGAGCCAATAGTTTAGGATCTACAGCCCTCTAAATTTGACGTGGTCCAGAATCCTTAAGGGGAAATGGCTTTCGGCTATTTTTTTTAAATTCAAGTATCTGATAGCTCTTGAAGAGTAAATCAAAAGTGCTCCTGGTCACAAAGCTCCAGTGCCAATAGTTTAGGATCTACAAACCTCTAAAGTTAACGTGGTCCAGAAACCTTATGGGAAATGACTTTCGGCTAATTTTTTTCAAATGCAAGTATGTGATAGCTCTTGAAGAGTAAATTAAAAGTGCTCATAGGCACAACGCTATACTTTAGGATCTACAGCCCTCTAAAGTTGAAGCCATTTCCCATAAGGATTCTGGAGGAAGTCAACTTAAGAGGGCTGTAGATCCTAAACTATTGGCTCTGAAGCGTTGTGCCCAGGAGCACTTTTAATCCACTCTTCACAAGTTATCACATACTTGAATTTGAAAAAAAATAAGCCAAAAGTAATTCCCATAAGGATTCTGGACCATGTCCACTTTAGAGGGCTGTAGATCCCAAATTATTGGCTCTGGAGCCTTGTGCCCATGAGCACTTTTGATCTACTCTTCAAGAGCTATCACATACTTTAATTTGAAAAAAATTGACAGAAAGCCATTTCCCATAAGGATTCTGCGGGGTCCTTTGCTTTGGTACCAATTTTTTCACAATGGTTAAATTTAGCATTTGGAACTTTAAACACTCTTTAATCAATAACTAAGAATTTGCTAATAATAATGCTGTCTTATAAGATGTTCCTACTTCAACAAAATCCAGTCGAAAACTATTGAAATTAAATAGTGCCAAGTTTCCAACGCTAATAGATTATGTCATTACATCGTTACCACTGTCCTCGGCAAAAACTTGCGCCCATTCATAGACACATTTCAAATGCAGTTAATTAAACTTATATTTCTGTTTTGTTCATAATTTCTTATTTTAACAGTTATGAATATACCTTTCATTAAATTTTTTTAAATCTAGGGTTGCATAACAGCTCTGAGAGGTTTAATTAAATTAATTTATGCTGCATGTAATCTAGGAGTCACAGGGTTAACACACTGAAAAACACTTAATTTCGTCTCTTTGGTGGTTTATTCCCCTGAATTTCCTAGATCATCACTAATTTATCATAAAAATATCATTTTCATATTATAGTACTTACCTCGCAACTCCAACATAGTTAGCAACATTCCAAAACAAAGGAAATGCCAAGGGTAACAATGGAAGAATAACGTTGCAAGGAACAATAAATAATGTATTGGACACTAAATACCTTCCAAGGTACTTATGAAAATAAAAATATCGAAACAAATTAATAAACAAGACAAAAACAAAAGTAACAGGTAACATTATTCTTTCAATTATTATTATCATCACCAAATGCCTTTGTTGGTTTATCTGTGTAATAGGCTTGTCCAGTGACTGCTCTAAAAATATTTTTAAATTGTTTAAGTATGGAGTTTCGAGAAGTCGGTACTTTTTCGGTTCCAAAGGTTTCCTAGACTTGGGAATGCTGAACATTTCGTTGGCATTTTGTAAAGTCGGTGCGAATATTTCCTTGCAATGCAGAAGCTGACAATCTGAATGTTTGTCTAAACATTCACAATATCCTGGACTTACTTGACCTGAAAAAAAATAGATCTGTATAGGTAGACTGATTGTGTACATTAAAATTACAGACTTTGTAAATGTATTTAATGTATCACCTGAAAAACTATGGAGAAGATAGTAAAATATTGAGCAAAGTGTGCTTGTGAAATAACTAACATTTGACTTTAGCAAATTTTATTTTAATCAATTCAACAGTAAAATGAAATAGGAATTAACCCTACCAGTTGAAATTTATTTCAGTCTGTAGGTTTGTTGAATATATATCTTATTTGACATGTTCAAATGTGAATTTTGACAAAAAATGAGAAAACTAAAAACTTTGTGTTTTTCATATTAAGTTTTAAATTGCACTCTCAAAATCATCTTTTAGAGATGGTGTCATTAATAGCATTTAATGGTTTCCCTGGTAATTCATTATGATCATGGTGCCTGACTCATTGTTTATGGTATTTGTTAGTCATTCTTGAAAAATTTTAATCTATATATTCCACATATTTGGTAGACTCTCATAAGTCCATGCCTGTGAATACACATATCTTGGCAATTTTTTTGCAAATATTAAAGTCTATTTTGTTTCCTACATTAAACTCATGGGCTTAAATAATTATACACATCCTGGTGGTAGGATCTCTTTGAAATATATTTAAAACACTATTGCAGAGATAACAAATGTGCATACAAAGAAAGTGTAACTTTATGGGAGGTGAGATGAATATGAGAAAGAATTCCATTTATAAATTATTATTATTGTTTGGTTGCCAAAGTAAATAATACAATTATATTTACTGTAATATAGTGCAAAGGGCATGAATGATATAATTATTTCTCTATGTATGTTTTTATTTATTTATTAAACCCAACAGTATTAAACCAATTACAGGGTTAATATTAACTATACTAAATTACTAAATATAGCCTATGAGACAACAAACAAACAAAAATGATGATGAAAACATTAAAAGTCCATAAACATCAGAGAATAAAAGAAAAAAAAAACGCTAACTGTATTCAACCATGACTAACAAACCTGAATGAATTACATAACTATTATTACAAAACGTGACCGAGTAACCATAACAATACATTTTAATATACTTAGACACAGGGTTAAGAACATGTTACTGTGTTACTTTGGACAAACAGCTTCAATAGGTTATGTAGGATATTCCTCCTTACCATATAATCAATATTTTTGTGAATCATATTATAGCAAAAGCATAGCCTAAAAAAAGGAGAGGCAAAACGGATATTTGTTCGACCAGGTGGGGGATAAAACAAACATGAACTTCTAGACTCAGCTCTCAGGACTAAGAACTTAAAATGCTCCAGTATAAATGGGCAATCAATTTCAGAGTTGATTTGTTTATAAACAAATCGGCAATGGGCGATAAATCTGCGTTGCTCTTCAGACCCAAATCGGATAATAACACCTCATGCTCAAACCCCCTGTCGGGATATATCCCATATTTTTTGAAGTACATGAACTTCGCAAACGTTCTTTGCACACATTCCAATTTATCTATATACAATTATAATGCGGCCACCAAATAATCGAGGAGTAGTCCACTTTAGTTCTTATAAGTGCACTATACAGAGTTTTGAAGCAATTGACATTTGTAAATTGTCTTGTATTTCTCATTATGTAGCCACACATTTTTGGTGCATTAGTAACTGTTTTCTATATGATTGCTGAAGTTGAGATGGCCATTGAATATAATTCCTTGGTCCCTAGCTTCACTAACTCTGTCCAGCACACACGAACCGATCTTATAGCTGAAATCAACAATATTATGACTTCGTTCAAAGGTCATGACCTTACATTTACTCGAGTTTAGGGGGAGATTGTTTATCGTACACCATTCTTGAATTTTATCAATTTTATTTTGTACGTTTTTTCAATCCATTTGGTTTTTCACACAAGAGAGGTCGTCTGCAAATAACAATTTTTGAACATGAATGCCATTGTTGATATCATTGATGAAAATTAGGAACATTAGAGGCACCAGATTTGAACCTTGAGGTACACCCGATTTAGAAATATAACTAACAGACTTATGATTATTGTATCAATTGTTTTAATAGAGACACTGGGCAATCTGTACATATCCATCAATGCAACACATAATTATGTAGGGATTGGGCAGTAACTTACTCCCAAAAAGAGGAAAGGCTACTAACTAGGAAATGAACTAACGGAAATAGCCTTTAACACTCATCCCTAAACTATACTTTGACAATTTAACTGAAAAAAAAACAGAAACAGATTTGCATCACATTATTTATTTCTTCTGAACTATTCATTGAAGTAGTTATTTCAAAAGACTGAATACACAGTGAGATGACAACAGTTGATTTCACTGAATATCAAAAACCATGTAAAACTGTAAGAACTATCAGTCCATTTGTCACTGATGCAAATGAGCATGTAACATATCACACAATGTTCTTATACATAAAAAAATAGCAAATATTGTTTATAAACTCAGATCTTTATTATTAGAGAAAACAAATATTAGTAGAAAATCTACAAGTTGCCCCATAAAATTTTATATTATATATCATAGCAGTACTTATGTTATCATTGTCTAGACTCTACAAGTTTCTTATACATTACCATCTAAAGTGAACTAAAAGTTTGTTATTAATAAATTACCTCACTGATATTCCTAGTAACATGTGATAATATTCAGTAGAAATAGTTTTAGGTTGTAAAACTAAAAACCATTGAACCAGAATATCAATTTCTGCCTTTTGATGAAAAACTCAAGTCACTCAATAAAAATGTGATGCTAGTTCATACTTACATAGTATTGATTCTTTAATCTCATTATCTTTTCCTTTAAGTTTTTTGCAGACTATATGATAGCTAATAGAATAAAATTCAATACACCTGTTCACCAACAAAATACAGCATTATGTCAATTTTAAGTAATGATCTTGAATTCAAATGTAATGTAAATTTTAACTTTAAAATCTTTAGACAAAGAAGGTAATATTATGTGGTAAATGCCTCACTTCTCACCATACACTAAATGTAATGGGTCAGTTGGTATGTTAAATCAAAATGAAAAAAGAGTAAGAAAAGAATTTGGGACATTTTCAAAAAACTGAATAGTAAAGTCATATTTCTAGAATCGAGGAAATTCTGAAAAAAATGTTTTTGAAATTAAATATTTTGGGTAGAAATTACTTTTAAATAATAATAATAATACCTGGTCTCATCAGAATAACATCATCCTTTACTAATAAAGCCCATGGCAAATTAACTAATTTTCCATCCCTGTAAGTCCACTGTAGTGTGATACATGGTGATAGTGGTGAACACAAATCTGGGTAGTTCTCTTCAGTCCAATGTATATGGTTTATTTCTTTATTCATTTGTTCTAATACTCCTCTAACTTTATTTGGAACTTCATCATGTCTCAATTTATTGTCATACAGTTCTAGAGTGACATTGATGGACAGTAACAACAAAATTGGCAAAGCTTCATATCCTGCAAGATTATCACCTTCTAATATGTAACCAATTATTAAGGAAACAGCAACCCATATCCCAAAAATAACAGATAAACAGTTTATTGTTGTTCTCTGGCTCCTAACACTTAATGCATCTTTGTACCATGATTTTGATTTTCTGTAATTCAAGTATGCAGATAAGATCACAACATAGATAACAAAAAATATGCTTTAGAAAATTTTACATTAATTAGTACATAGTAATTGCAAAAATAAATGTTCAGTAACATTTTAATCAAAACTGCACCTGTGTCGTTGCGATATTTTGTACTGTTGTAGTACTCCCTCAATCTCGATATACAACTTATTAATGGCATCCCTTGTATTCAGTCCTGTGTCCTCTACATGTGTTTCCATTTTCATGATAGATATTGCTTGAGCTTTGAGTTTTACATTGAAATATGCGATTTTTCTCAACCGTTGTCCATTGCCTATATTTTGAATAGTCTCAAATTTCACTTTAACATTGAGGTTAAAAAGCGGTGATTAGTGACATAGAACAAAAGTGTTTCCATGGAATAAAAATGACCTCACCTACTTAGAGCACATTCGAGCTTAGCGAGTAGTTACGTCAAATAACGGATGGTTTAAATAACACACCGGTCCGCAGAAAGTTGACTGGTAATTATATTCTAATTAATATAGAATTAATAACAACAGAATGTTTTTTATAGCAGGAGCAGTCTAAAATTGTATTTTTATAACCCCAAATAGCTCTATCTCAACTAACCCGCAGCATTCAAACGAGTATTTTACGGAATAGTGTCATTAGTCGCTTAAGAGGTCAAATAGCTACTTTTGGAGGTAGCTTGCACTGCACAAATATCGTGAAAAATCTAAAAAGAGGACAATGGAGATAGTAAGGTCAGTCGCAAAATGAGGTGGAGGAGCTTCCTGACATAAGTCACGGCGAGAATTTGTAATCCACATAAATAAATGCGTCACGTCACTCTGCATTGCCAGATATTGCAGTCGCATATGTTTATGTGGATGTGATTAAAAGAGTCTCTTGTTATCCCAATGGCCCACTCTTTTTAGCTTTGCACCATATTTGTGCTTTGCAGGCTACTTCCACAAAGAAAATTCTTAATGGGTTACCTCCATGAGTATCAGCTCTAAGCTCACCTACGAGCATACGTACCCTTTGGTGATTGAAAGCTTTGATTTGATTTAACTTTAAAACCAGATTGCGCATTTTGTTTGTATTATTTAATTTTACTGCTAAGACACACATTATCTTAAGATTGTTAAAGTTTAGGAAGATATAAGGTATATGACAATTAGAGAGTGTAATAGACTTTTCATATAGGTAATAATTGTCCAAGTTTCGATTTTTTTATTACGGCCTACAGCTGCATTTTATACTATTTAATTAATCCAATCCATCTCCCAATATTAGCCTAAAACGAATAAATACAAGATAAGTAGATAAACATATATATTTTTGTTTAACATGATATTATTTAGTACAAGGACAAGGTTAAAATATAATGGTTGTTTACAAATTCTATTTATCTTTCCTAGGTAATCAACAAGATATATCTTTTGCACTAGTTTTTTTACAGTAGTGTATTCAAGGGCGTCGCCAGGCAGCCTATCTTGCTATAATCATTGGCGCTTCGTTATAATATGCGAAATAACACCTAACATCTGCTGATCTGTTCCCTTGAAGGTCAAAACCATATCTGGCGTCGCCCTTAAGTGTATCTATTATTATTAAACGAACATTTAATACCGTTGGTAGTCTGGTTCTCCTATTTTTCTATACGACAGTTTCTGTAACTCTTGTTACGACTTTTACTTGCTCTAGATGATAAAGGTTCTGTCGAGAACAAATACCGATACACAACCGAAAATTTTGGTGCCAAGTGACCAGTTACCGTTTACAATGATGTTACGCCCAATGCGATTACCGGTTGCTTATCAGTTTTACGTCTTGTTGAAACACGCCTTATGATTGATCATCGTTCCGGACACAAATGCCTTTGAGTACCAATCCGAAGACCTAGAGGACCTCACTAAATCATTCATTCGGTAGTAGCTAAGGGCGGTGTGTACAAATGGAGGGACGTAAACAAGACGAGCTCATGACTCGCACTTATTGGGAATTCCTCGTTCATGAGGAACAATTGCAAGTCCCAAACCCTAGCATGGAGGAGGGTCATGAGTTACCCGAACCGCTCGACCAGGGAAAACATCCTGATTCCTTTAATGTAACGCTCCCGTGTTGTATATGGTATGATATGTGTCGCGCGTGCTGCCCACAACATCTTAGCGGTTACAGACCTGTTATGCTTCATTCTTGTGCGGCTAGGAGATGGTGTATCATATCTTACACCGTGGGCTAGGAGCAGTTAGTTCCTCTAACAAGAATTGTATTTACGCCGACATAAAAAACGTGCTCTTCAGGTGCCGAAACCAACTACCTTTGGAATGTGGTAACATGCCTAATTAGCAGGCTAGACTCTCGCTCGTTATCGGAATTAACCAATGGGCGATGGGGGCGAACGCACCCACCGAGAGCTTCGAAGTTAGTAAATTTAATATTAAAACGAGGTAATCCTAACTCCAAGAGCCTAGAAGAAACTAAATTCTATGGGTTTAAACCTCAGAACGACTACTTTTAATGTTATAACCCAAGAAATCTGGGTTTAAAATTTTATTTAGGTATATTTAGTACTGGATCGCCCCCCCCCCTGAACCATGAAATCGCCACCCGGAAACTCGTGTCTGGATCTGCCCGTGAATTAACCTGACGTTTCGCTTTACCAACTAAGAACGACGATACATTACCACACTCCGAAACAAGAAAGGGCGGTCCGTTGCATCAATGGGATAGCAGTAAACTGTAAATCCGGACGAAAACAAATTAACTGACCGATGTAAAAGCAGACAATCGTTATTTTCCAGTAAGGACACCTTGAATGCTCTTTATGTGTTTGATAGTTTGCGTCAGTGTAACAACATCAAACAGCAACAGCGTGCGAAAACAAATTTATTGAGCGATACGATAACAAAATAGCAAAATACGCAAGCATTTATTTTCCAGTATGCTTGATTTTTACGTATTTAGGAATTTGCTCCTGCACAAATGCCGCCTCAACTTTTGGCGCTCCGGATAAATGTCCAGTTTGCCCAGATCTCGAGCGGACAATGAATAAAACGTTCAATTCATGTGTAGTATCCCAAGCAAGGAATTAATAAAATTAATAATCACCGGCAAGTAACGTCACCATAGTGCCGTTTCGACAATGACAGTAAGAAACGCCGTCATACAATCAAAACCAGCACTGAAACCAGGACGAGAAACGTCAACAAAAATTGATGTTGCCAATAGCCTTATATTACGTAGTGACGTTTTTTTGTATGATCTATATTATAATAATACAAAAATGGTTGGAAATCCTTTCCTTTCATTTTAAAACAAAAGACAATCTTATCTTTTAATTGTTAATGAAAGCACCCAGGTAAATAAACCTCACACTTACTTTAACATTGACAATAAATAACCTTATGGAATTTACGGTATTAATTTTTAAGATCTGTTTAGAATTTAACTTATAATTTTAATATAATATAAATAATATTGTGTAATTTATCTCAGTGTTTAGTGGGTCGCAGAAGTTGAACGAAGTAGTACTCTTTAAGACCAAATAAGTAAGTGCATAACATATTCGTTTCGTTGATATTATACTTTGAGTTCAATTTTATTCGTTTTTAACCCTCTGGGGTACCATTGAGTGGCATTTTTTGAACACTTATTGTTCCGTTTACTTTGTTAAATCTCTAGCCCCATGCCATTTCGGGGATTTTACTCTCATGCAGTTCTCGATAGTCCTTTGTATAAGTTTTCATGTTTTTTTCGTTGGTACAGCCGTATTTTTTTCTTGAGTTGATTTGAAAATTATTGAGTTCATTTCGAACGTCATATGCAAGTTATGAATAATACATTGATCTTAGTAAAAATGTTTTACTTTTCGAGATAATGACACTTTAATACATTTTGAGAAAATCGATTGCTCACCTTAGCTTATCAAATGCCACAGCTACAAAATTTAAAATCTAAGATTTTATTTATTTATAATATGCTCTGCCCCCTCCCCCCGCCCCCCAATTGTGGACAAACTGAAATAAATACTCAACGTTTCGTCTACAAGTACGATAGAAATTTTTAAAGGCGACGGTCTGACAGTGGTCTAAGTGATCGCTGGGCAAGCGGATTGCTTACTATATTTTCCGCTCGTGCATTTAGGCCGGCTCCATACGTTGGCCTGAACATTGGAGCCAACATTGGCTGGTTAATTTGCTTGGCATCCACACGTTGGGACTTGCCCCAGGGTACCAGTTTACTCTCGACATGACCAACGTGAGGATGTCTAACATTGTTTTACGAGGTTTTACACTTAGTACATACATTCGATGGAAACCGATTATAAATAAGTTAATTTAAGAGCCTTCAAGAGAGTTCGATGAATGAATTTCATTGATTTATTTAAAATACCTTCGCATTCATCCACAATCAACGTGTGAACGGATCACCAACGTTGGCGCAGATTCCTTTGATAAACCGACTTTGAATAGCCAACTGCCAACGTTCGCGCCAACGTTGGGGCCAATGCAATTTTCTAGGCCCACACATTGGACGAGTATCGCTGGCGCCAACGTTCGGGCCAACGTGTAGAGCCGGCTTTATGCTCCGTATTCGACCAGACTGTGTTGTTTTGTTGAGACTGTTAGGATGTTTCTATACCTCAACTCCTCTATAAATCCTGGGGTAGAAATGGCTATTTGCGGCTAAAACTTCGTTACCTTCGAACAGGATAGAATGTCCATCTTGACTGAGCATATGTCCAGCGAACGCTGAATTGTCGGTATGTCTCATTCTGCAACTCTGTTTATGTTCAAATAAACTTGTGTTGAGACTTCTTTTTGTGGTACCAATGTATATTTCACAACAAGTTAGGTTTATTATCGGAGCTGTTAGGGGTTCTCGAGCATCCTTGACCGACCTTAGGAATTTTTGTATAGTTTTCGTTGGTTTGTAGCCTGTGTTTTTTCAGAATCTTCCCTATTCTGTCGGTGACTCCTTTTATGTGTGGGAAATGCGCTTTATGTAGTGTATTGTGATCCATGTCGATTGGCTTGGTCGCCGCTTGTCTTTGAGCTCTCTTGATTTCCTCGAGTGAATAGCCCTCGGTCGTTAATACATTATTTAGCTGGGTGATATATTTTGGAAGGTATTGGGGTTCACATATGCGCTAGGTGGAAGATATTGCATCCGACAACAGCTCAATAGCCCCGAAAATCTCTTAGTTAGATTCCGGCCATGAAAGACTTTATTCTAAGATAATCACTACAAGGCAACGTAAATAAAATAACTTAAAACCAAAATCCACCAAGTCACATAAGAAGCTCTTGGAGAAAAACACGGAATCACAAAACATAATAAAAATCTATCGTGGTTAGAGGCAATAGAAATGTATTTAGGCGAGAAAAAAGACTACATATTTTAAATGGTTAACAACGGGAGACAGTGAGGATAGGAAGTAACGCTGTAAACAAAGTAATATGATAACAACGTAATTAACTAAAGGCAAACAATTCTATTTGGGAGAACAAATTGGCCCTCCAAGGGCTATAGGTCTTAGTATCTTCCTACTTAAGTACTTTTGAGCCCTGTTGTGTTGTGGTTTATTAATTTCGTTTTTTTCTGAAGTAAGCATATATTTTTAAAGGTATTTTCTAAACAATAATATTACCCACTTTAATGAAAATAGGTTTATACCCTGTAATATATATTGTTTGAATTATAAATTCACTGGAGTTAAGTTCAAAGTGTAATGTTTGGTATAATTTTCCTACTAATAGAACACTAACCGAATTTAAACGAGTGATTGTAAACTAAGAGAATATTTAAATGTTGAACTACCTATTAGTTTGTGCTACAAATAACAAGGCAACTAAACACAGTTTTTGTACAAAGAACATCAAATGAACATTAGGTATTCAAATGTAACCACTACATAAAGCACCTCGTTTTCTTGCACAAGATATCGTTGCTGCTCCTACGATATCGCTATATTTATTTTTTTTTGCATGAAGTCTGCCAGGGCCATGGTTTTATTACAAGAACATTATGTCCGCTCTTGTCCATGAAACTGATCGAGTCAATTGGAACGATCAACCTTGCAGTTTCTACAGTCCATATGATTTGGCAATTCCATAAACATTATTGCATTTTGCGGGGATTGTTGGAGAATAGATTCAGATTTTTGCTTTTAAGAATGATGATTTATTAATTGACAGTAATTGTCTGCTCACAATAGCACAGATAGCACTGTGTAAACCCTCCGTTACTGTGAGTTTTCTTTCCTCAGTGGTTCACTTGATACCGATTTCGGTTTTAGTGAGCTGACTGACATTGGTGTAGTTTTATTTGGTACATGGTGGAATATGTGTGGCCAGAGTCGTAGCGTTAATGTTGACGATATATTAATTTTGAACTTCTATTTCATCCCCTCCAATGAAAATGCTATTCTACTTTTATCCCCTTCAACGAAAATGAAAAATATACGTCCTTGGGCGTGGCCACGCTAGCTTTGAGAGTGACGGCAAAATTGAGATAAATATCTACTTTAAGTTTTATTCAACACTAAAAATTACTGAAAAATTGCATACAGAAAAGTCTAAGGACGTTGAAATAAATAAATTATAATACAGAAGATATTAAGGAATTAAGGTATTAATGAGTTATAATCTTCATTTTCATTTAATAAATGTTACATTGGTGAAGATTTAGTCAAAAAATGTTCGAAATAATAGAAATAAATCACTTTGAATTAAATTAATTTCATTACAGAAAACAAACAAAACATCCAAAAATATATATTTTTGAAACTTTTTATCTGAGTTCTAACATTAACATAACAGGTTTACATGCATAAACTTGTACAACTTTAATAGTTTTTAAACAAAGAATTAGATATTTTATCGCGAAATGAATTCCGACATCTAGGTGTTTCAGGAAAATCTAGCTCACAGAGACGGGAATCGTACTGTATGTAACGCCGTTTCCCTTTTATTTCTAGAATAGAAATAACACGAACAAATTTGTAGGTTTACTAAAACCTGTCAAAGAAATTACGATACTAACTTTTCGAGATTTTTCAGTCTATTGAACTGAAGACAATATATTGTTTCTAGCAGTGGCGGCTGGTGGGTTATTAAACTGGTGGTGCACTTTACTGGTCAAATATTGGGATTCAAAGATGCAACAAAACAAACCATAGCTTTGGTAATACTGCATTTATTTTTTATTAATTAAAGTATTCGTCGTCTTTCTTGGAAAACGAAATGTTCAATGACCTTTTTATTAAAGTCTGCCATTGATAGTGTAATGTCTTCGATGGCACATTACATATTAATATCCAGAAAAATGTATGAATTAGGTGTTGCGGTTTTAGTTCAATGCTGGTTCAATGCAAGTATGTAATTGACGAAGGACCGTTAGCGGAACAATCAATAAAACACGTACCGTCGCGTAAATGAATCACCAAATAAAAGTTAATCACTGACCTTTCACGTTGAAGCTCTGCAGGTGGTGTTTTCTTGATCCTCTTTTCTTCAGAAGCTAGCCCCGCAGCGGCAGGAACTGTTTTTAGAGCTTCGTCTTGACAACACATTACACAAAAAATAGCGACGTAATGTTCATTGATTGAGCAAACAAAAAATGCGGGTTTAACAACAAATGATGCGCTTTTGTAAACACAAAGAAACAAAATGAAAGCGGTTTAGCGGTTGTTACGACCGGAACTATAACTCGCGAAATTAACAACAACAAAAAGCGGCCGTCTTAAGACGGAATCAAAAGCGTCCGAATAGCTCGGAATACAATACACAAATCACGAATACTGTCTTTATTTTACACGCAAAAAAACACTTAAAATTAGCATTAGCGCAACGAAAGGTTTTGGAAAAGGTGCAGAAATTTAAAAATCAATGAAGTAATTCAATCAAATTTAAACAATACACTAAACAAATTGCGGGAACGCACCAGATAGAATATATATTTTTTTCAATACTAACCACAGAAAGAGCATTTAGCCAGTCCTGAGACATCATATTTCTAAGAAACGTTTTAATCCTTCACTCCAGTTTCCGTCCAAATTGATTCCCCGCCATAAATAATGCAAGGAAAACAAAATAATGTATTGATGGGATCACATCCACACAACTGACACAACCATTTCTTTTTATTATAAATTTTACTTTTAAAACTTTCTGTAAATAATTTATTTTTCATTTTGTACTCTTGTTTTCAATTAAGATATGGCCTAGGTGGACCAGCCAATATAAATCTCAATACAAGTTTGGATTAGAGCTTAAATTGTTTATTGATAAATTCGTTGCTATTGAAATGATAGGTTTGTCTTAACTTGATGCAGTGTACCGTTACCGAATCATACGGTACACCGTTCAGGAACTACTCAAAGCGCATGCCTAAGATTTGTACGATTTGAGTTTAGAGCCAAGTTGGTACGTTTTCGAAACTGAGATAATACCAAAATCATTGTCTGCAATTATCAGACTGGTCAAATATAATGTTAATAAGTGTAATTAATTTATTCAAAATGGTAGTGACTATAGCGGAGAAAAATAACAAATTACTAACTTCACTTTTTGATTGCGGGTTAAATGCA
The DNA here is from genome assembly GCA_034190945.1 of Octodonta nipae. NCBI lineage: Eukaryota > Metazoa > Arthropoda > Insecta > Coleoptera > Chrysomelidae > Octodonta > Octodonta nipae. The sequence goes on from CM067217.1 coordinate 21,653,837, forward strand.
TTAATTGCTTGTTATAAAAATATAAAACAAAACATAATTTCACCTCCAATTACATTACTTCCGTTTTAGACATACGTGCATCAAAAATTTTCTTTGTTTTAGTAATACTTAATTTGATTCAATGTTTTTTTAATGAAAAATAATCTCATTTCCATTTCTTAACTTCTTAATGACATAGAATGTTGTCGTTTACATGTAATTGGAGAATGGAACTGCGCAAGTCATAATAGCATGAACTATCAGTTCCTTTAAAAATCGTGAACTGAGAAAACCGTACGAGAACCGTAATCGGCATGCGCTGAATCGTTCATGTACGGTTTTGCATCAAGTTGAGTCAAACCTGATATTTATTAAATATTTTGTGTTGATTTTTAACCGTATTAAAAGCTTATTAAATTTGGTGATTCAGCACACGAGTGCACTTAAAAGACAGCCGCCCCTGGTTTCTAATCTAGAACCTTCAAATAATTATTCGAGAATTCAATCAGTTGAGTGGAGAGTAACTGATGAAGGTTCTCGACTAGAAACAATATATTGTCTTGCGTTAAATGGATTGAAAAATCTCGATAAGTTAGTAAAGAATTAGATTTTATAACTAAGAGATAGCCACAAAAAAGATAACTTTTAATAGGGTTGATATACAATTATTTTTAAGCAATGATATTGTTCAATTGCTCTTTATATTTAATTTTAAGCCGTTAAATATTTTTAGCAACTGAGGGTAATAAAAGTTAGAGTCATGGGACCGGAAAAACATGCTATGAGCCATTAAAGCATCCCATAAAATTGCTGATCCCACTAGACGAAAAAATTTCAGATTTGTCCTTCACTCTAGGACAATTTGTTTTCCAATTTGCCTCCTTTAGGACATTTTTTTTCAATTTTGCTCCACCCTAAACCAAAATCCAGGTACGCCCTTGGTTACTGTATTATTTTAAAATAAATAAATATAGGAAAATAATTAAAGGAGGAATTTGTGGCATCGACATTTTTTTTCACGGTCGAACGGAACATTTGTTTACATGTCCTTAATTGGACAGAAATAAACCCCTTTACAATTCTCTCTCTCTCTCTCTCTCTGTCCACTATATGGTATCATGAATCAAGACTGTCATTATCTAAATGCCAATACCGAGCAAAACATTCAAAAACCTCCGCCAGGACAGCCCCCGGACGCCTTCTGAACTCTGACAAATCCGGGGAAACCCGGACGGATCGCAGCATATAGCTACTGAATACTTCTAAGTATACTGCCACCATACTGCCACAGATCATAGAGACAATATACTACTATCGCTCGTAAGTGGAACTGTCACGGACCAAATGAAACAGTAAACAGACGCTTTTATCTAGTTTTATACTACTTGATCCGTTGTGTGTATATATAGCATTCAAGCAATAATGTCTCTTTACTTTTATCATTTTATGGTGTTCAGGTATTAAAAGTGTCAATTGTAAGTTGTTACTGTCTTTGCTTTACATCATAGTTCACAAGTCACAGAAGGGTAAGGAAGAGAATAGATATTCGACACAGACTGCAAGTGTTAAAGAGTTTTAAAAATAAATGTTTTTTAAAGCGAACAAATCATTGAATTAAGGTTATCCTTAAATCTGTTAGTGAAAAGTTTTACAGTAACGTTTCATTAATTTTATGGTACAATTGGTTAATTTTATTTGTTATTCCAACTGAAAACGGAACTTGACATAGACCTTGAAACGTTGGATCATTTCAAATATTACATATTTTTATCAAATGAGCAAATTTTCGTCAAAATAGCAGTAAAATTTTTACTATATCTGTGTGAAGTTGATAAGATCTACAAACAGTACGTAACGAGTAAATTTTTACGTAAAAGACTTCATTAGCGTTATTATGTAGTTTTACTTCTCCGTATTAACCCATATATAAAAAACACATTAACTGTTAACGTACTCACTGAAAAAGAAATCGCTACACCCAGAAGGAGATGTTTAAAGTTTAAATTTAATACTGTTTCTGTAAAACACAGATAGTAAGAAGTAAATGATTAAAATTTGAATAAAAAATACCAAGGAATTTAATTTTTTTTATTGAAGTTTGTTAATAATGTGTTTGTCCACCGCGGTTATCTATACACTCTCCAACATGTCTTGACATTGATTCAATAAGGTAGTCTATTTATTCTTGAGGAATGCTATCCCGATTTCATGTCTTAAAACCTCTAAAGTCAGTGGGGCTGGGTTAAATTTCCGAGCCTTCTACCCATCATATCCCAAACATTTTCTATGGGCGAAAGATCGGGGGATCTGGGCGGCTATGGCAACAGATTCATATGGGTCTCTTCAAAACAGTTTAAACTAACTCGAGCAATATGAGACCGAGCATTATCTTGTTGAAATATGGGATCCACCACCCCTTTAAGTTAATGGAGTACATACCACTACTTTCTGAAAATAACGTTGCGCTGTTATGTAGCCTCGAACAAAGACTATTCGGTGTACAGGTCGCTAGAAATCAAATTGAGATTGACAGCTTTCTCCTCGACGTCGTCTAACCCTTCTTCGGCCATCATGTGCACCCAAGCAGAATCGAAATCCATCAGAGAAGAGGACCTGCTGTCATTCCATATTACAATTTTGTCGTTCTTTGCAGCATTCTATAGGGACAGATCCAGAAACCAGCGTCAGAGGGGAGCGGGATCTTGGGGGCAATCTCTTACGTCAGAGGGGGGGGGGCTATTTCGTACGAGATGAACTTACATGTGGAGTGGAGTTCTCTATTACTTTGGATAGATTGTATTTCCTTTAAACCCACGGAAATTACTTTATTTTAAGCTCTTAGGTGTAATATTTTTCTCAATTTAGTATCAAGTACCTTGTGCTCTCGGAGGGAGCGATCGCTCCCATCGTCCCCGCTCTTCGGACACTTACAAGTTGCATTGTTCTCCTAACCACTTATCAGCCAAATTTTGAGTTGTCGAAAATCGGTCTCTAAAGGTCACATGGGCCCCCCACCAAGAGCCTCAAAGGAAATTTAATATTAAAACTAGGTAATCTTAACTCCAAGAGCCTAGAAGAAGGCCACTCCTATAGGTTTAAACAAGGCTGTAGCCAGCGGGGGGGTCTGGGGGTTCAACTCCCCCCCTCGAAATTTTGGAATATTAGGTTTCAACATTCAATTTTACCCAAATAATCATCTTTTTCATGAGAATAAATTTTATATTTATACATTTTTATATATCCTGGATATATATGAATACACATACAGATTTTGCAGTACCAATCAGTCCACCACCAATCAAAAAAATTTTCTGGCTACGGCCTTGAGTTTAAACCACATAACGACTGTAATTACCGAAGAAATATTGGTTTCAAATTATATTTTGGTAAACTTAGTACAAGAACGCCCCCCTGAAGCATGAAATCCCCCCCCCCGACAGCACGTGTCTGGATTCGCTTGTGAAAGGCCATAAGTCGATCTTGAACTTTATTTGTGCCTCTTCGACGTCCGGTGCCTACTCTTCTCCGATTTTGGGTATTATCATTCAAATTCACTTAGCTGGCGATACATTCGGCGTACGCGTCATCTAGGCATTTTAACATTACTAAACAACTATTTGGGATCCCATCAAACAGTTGGTTTTTTAGTTAATTAAAAAAAAAAAAAAATAGGACTACAATATTAATTGATAAAAAAAGTTTATATGAAAAAACTATGTTTTACCAAAACAATATTAAGTTTAAACATCTCCTTTTGGGTGTTGCAATTTCTTTGTCAGTGAGTATACAATAAAAGTAAAATTTTCCAATAACGTAACCATTGAAATATTTTAAACATCTCTTTCATATTCCACATTTATTCTAGAAAACATTTATGGATTATAGGTTATATAATATTTGTACAGCTCTTGAGTCGTTAGTTTGAATAGATATTTAGGTTGTAAATATTTACCAGAAGTTCAACAAACCTTTATTAAATCAAATGGATATACATGAAGAAACTTGCTGAGTGATCAACTTCAAACCTTCACATACAAGACAATTTAATGTTTCTGGAGAGGAGCGGTGATGTTTTGTTATCCTCAGAAGATCATCTTGTTTATGAATTTAAAAAACAATTGAACTTTTAAACGCTGTTTAAATATATTGATTTAATATGTTTAAGTAAATGCAAATAATGGATCATAATGGTTGTATAGCGTATTAAAATAGTTTTCACAATTAAATAGTTTTTATTGCATTGTTTAAATTACGCTTTTCAGACTTTTTTTCATTTATGTTCTAGAAATGATATCGTAAATATTTTTTTGTAAACGGGCATATATTATACAATGCACAACAATTGAAATGGTATCAGAACAATATTTATTATTATTTTTTAATTAATAGCTAATGATTTATTCAGTTATGCTACTTGAAAAACAAAACAACTAGGGCCTCTAGAACCCTCTCAGGATATCTTACAGCAGTTATTGTCTGATTAAGAGAGCTGTCTCATCAAATATAAACTCATCTGCCTCGAAAGAAAGTTGGCGTCATTTCATGTTCATTAAACGTTGTAATGGGTCCCTGCTTACAAATATTGCGTTCAATGGATTGAAAAATCTCGAAAAGTTCGTAATTTCTTTGACAGGTTTTAGTAAACCTACGAACTATTTCCTGTGATTTCTATCCTAGGAATCACAGAGAAACGGCGTTACACACAGTACGACTCCCGATTTGGAGTCTCTGTGAGATAGATTTTCCTGAAAGTCCTGGATGTCGGAATTCATTTCGCGATAAAAAACTAATATTTGACCATTACATCTATATAAATGAACTAATAAAATACTGTGGAACAGCGATGACAGAGCAATTAAAACAGTGCATTAACAACATTCTAAGACACAACAAAGTACCCGAAGAATACTAATTCCGCTCTTCAAAAAAAGTGACAGAAAAATACCGGAAAACTGTGGAGGAATCAGTCCCTTGAACATCACACTAAAAAGACAACAAGAAACCTAACCAAACTAAAAACCAAAAAATATCACTAGAAGACAAACAACAGAAGATCCTGCACATAGGCAGCATTCGTAAAGTGACAAATAACAGAGGAAATTTTATAATGATGACCGACGGTCATCTGTCCAGATGACCTAAAAAAACTTCGGCGGAGGTAAGCTAAAGGACGTGGTTAGTCTTCTATAGGCACAATAAACGAGTACCGCCAGACATTATTAAGATAAGTGAAGAAATATAAAAGAGCAGCACAATGCAGGCCAAAATAGATTAATAACTCACAGGTATAACACAGAGAGACTCCTTAAGTCCCCTATTCAATCTCTAAATGGATGAAATTATAAAGCCGTGAAGAAAGTTATATATAAGGTTATGTGCTGAGAAAGGAATAAATAAAAAACTTCTGCTTCGGGGATGACGCCATTTTCACAGCTCGAAGCGAAGATGACTTCCAAAGATTAATCCACAATAGCACAATAGTTAAAGAGTTCAATACGGTAATATCAACCCAGAAGACAAAAGCACTTGCCAATAGCAAAGAACCGATTAGAGGTGAGTTAGAGATTGATGGTATCAACATAATAGGTAAAGATATACAAAGCTACTGTAAAACCAATAATGGCATACACTACAGAAACAAAATCTCACATTATCAAAACACAAAAGATGTTAGAGACCACAGACAATACGGCAATAACAAAAGAATCATGGGAAAGACATCCAATAAGAAGTGATAAAGTCAGAACAATATGCTGAGTGGAAAATCACGTAAGTAGAATGACAGACGATAGGGTAGTAAAAATTAGAAGAGACAAATCTCCAGTAGGTCGGAGAGGTAAGGAGACAAAACAGGCAGGATCAGACAGAACTGTTTAATAAAAGATAGAAGAAGAAGACATCTAAACCAAATCTTGACACTCATAAAAGAGATAGTATGTCCCCAGTCTTGAAAATTCCGTTGACTGTGTTCTGTCCCCCAATTATATCTGCATGCACGCTGCTTTACTGTTAAGCGTGGATGTGCAGCATATCTTCTGACTCTCAAACAAAATGCATGCAACTATATTCTATAGTAAGTTAATCGTTGATGATGTGTATATTCCTCCTTTTACTCGTTACAAGGTCTATTAATCTGGAGAGGAGAATTAAGACATTCATGCCTGAATGTGTCATTTTAGCGTAACATGTTGGCAATGTTACGATAAAATAACTTTTATCCTCTTTAGTTTACATTTAAGCCACAGAAGCTATAGCTGTTACTTTTTAAACAAAACAGATGAAAAACCTGAAAGCTTCTGATTTTGTATCATCTTGAGGCTAACTTCTTATTGTCTTCTAAACGTTGTTTGTGGCATATTCTTGATTACTTTTATGTCACTATCAATTTAAATGTCATAAATCAAATTTTCATTTTGCAATTTACATCAATAAATATAAAGCCATTGACAACGAAGTCAGAATAGACTTTGAAACGTTTGGTTTTCCTTCAGTATAAGTTGTTTTATTTCGATTGTGGTGTTATTGCCCAAAAAACATAAAAGTAGCTAACTTCTTAGACTAAAGTCAACCAATGGCCTCTGTGAAACGATTAAGCTACACAGACCATAGCTGTAACATTGTAAACAATATAGATATCAAAATTCTGAAGCTATTCGATTTCGTAGCTATTTTGTTGCTAATTCATTACGCTAAAAGCAGTTTTGTAGGTCTACGGATGCATATATTCTTAAAAAGTTAGTTACAAATTCCACAGCTGTAACTTGTTAACCAATAGAGATATCAAAAATCTGAAATGGTCTAAGTTAGTAGCTGCTTGTCGCTAACATATTACTTTAAAATCAAGTTTGTAATTCTTACCAATTTCGATTTCATTGACCTTTGTAACTTAAATTTAAATTACAGATGCCGTAGCTGTGAATTATAACGAAGAGATATAAAAAAATTTGAGAGCGTGTAAGTTTGTGGCGATTTTTTTATAGCTTTTACCGTTACTAAGAAACAATGACTACTGCAACTTAAATTTAAGCTGTAACTCTTACCAATTCCGAGATATAACAGTCAGTACAGCTTAAATGGAAATTACAGAGGCAAAAGCTGTCAGTTTTTAACCAATAGAGATATCAAAGATCTGAAAGCGGCATATTTTGTGCTGTTGTGTTCCCAATTTGTTACGTTGAATACAATTTGGTAGCTTTTATCGATCCCAAGAAACAATAATATCTATAAAATGTTTAAGCTACAAAGACCCTAGCTGCAACTTCTTAGCAAATTGAGATATCAAAATTTTAAACGCGGTAGACTTTGTAGCTATTTTTCACACTAAACGCTGTTTAGTAGTTCTTAATATCTGTAATTTAAATTTGAGTTACTGTAGCCATTGTGTTCAGAAATCGGTAAAAGCTATGAAAATTACTTTCAATAATAAATTACCAACAAATAGATACAAAATTTGCTGGGTTTAGAATCTTTATATATCTACTTGTTAAAAAGTTACAGCTTCTATAGATTAAAATCAAGCTACAATGGTCATTGTACTCGGAATTGTTGAGAGCTGCAAAATTACAAATAGAAAATCTTGTACGTGTGGTTTCCAGTAGTGGACTTGTTGAGCTACGTTTTGTGACTGGACATGTTTGTTTGGGTTTTGAGGCATATCTGACGATGATGCATCAGTTTCTGCTGTTCAAATTCAGAATCTGGCCCTGATAATCACTGTTGTTGTGATAACTGTTCTGAATATTGGGCTGTAGCTGGTTGGGTGTCAGAGGCCAACACTCAGAACTTTCTGTTGTGGGTGGTGGGTAAGGAAGGCTAAGTTTTAATCAGCTTATGCAACAGATAGTAGGCACCTAGGTCCTATCCTTTTTATAACCCGGCTTCCAAACAGGTAGTTTGAAAATATAAACTAATTTAATTATAGTTAGGTACATCATTTATATTTGTTTTCTATAAATTTTTGTCATAGACCTTTTTCATATAAAAGTCTTGTTATCCTTTTAACAATTCATTAAGCATTTTGTACTGTATGTAAACATTAATACCAAGGAATGTAAGCTATATAAAACAATTGTTACCTTAGTATGTACATTCAGGGCCAGATTTAACTTAAATGCGCCCCTGGACACCGGAAAAAATTCCGCTCCAATCAATACTGAAATTTTATTCAAATTTATAGTTTATATATGTTATTTTTTAAATTAAAGTAAATAATTTAATATCCATTATGGTGGCAGCATGCGCTTTTGCAACTTTATTAAATTCAAATTATTTTAAATGTTAAATAAAATTAATTTGTATAATCAAAAAAATATTTTTTTAAATCACTGATTAAATTTTGTTTCGAAAAATCCAAATATAACTCCAAAATATTTACAGTTTCTCGAAAAAACTACTAATTTAATTTCTTCAATTCCAGAAAATAAAAAAAAATCTAAGATTATTCCAAATCATCAAGGAAATAAATTAATTAAATCACTATGATTATTAGATAACTTTTACTTGAAGTGCCAACATTATAATTTACAAATAATGCACTAATTGAATATCTTGAATTATCAATTATATAATAAATGATGATTAATGGAAAGAAGAATTAACTAATTATATTGGGCAATCTTGATAAGACTGATTGTTTTTCACTTCCAAAATTTTGCCTCCCTAGAAAATTTGCCGCCTTGGGCAATAGCCCCGACTGTCCCTAGTGTAAATCCACCGCTGTGTACAATAATTTGATGTTGCTACTGTATTTACTCTCTACCATGTTTTTGTTATTTGTCGAGTACTCCAACTTCTATATAGGTTAAGATAAAAAGCCTATGGTTTAATTTCGCTTTTTAGGCCTTATATGTTACAATAAAGACAAATAATTCTTATCAATATTCATAACATTGAATGCACAATGAAAATTAGAGGTGCTACTACTTACCAACCTCAATTAATAGCCATCTGGCTTTTCTTCTATTTTCATAGTTTTATAACTGAGATTTAAGAATACTAAATATACTTTTTTGGGTTAACAAAAATTTTAAGTCAACAAGTTAGGATTATTTGCAGAAATAAGTTGAGAAGCCATATCTGTAAATTTGTCGACTATGCTACAGTGAAAATTTTAAGTTTATTGAGTTGACTGCCCATTTATTTAATACTGGATCTGGTTAGTTCAACGTCTACCGATCCATCGTACTGCTGCTGCATAATGTGGTGTAGCTCCATCTTGTTGAAACCATTTCTTTCCTTTAATTCCTGAGGGGTTAACAGTATCTGGAAAAAGTTGTCTTAATTCGGTATTAAAACATTTTGTAAAAAAATGGGTTATGCCAGACGAAACGTTTAGTTTTATGGGATACTAAGTGTGAACTTTCCTTATCCAGTGAGAGTTTTACCGTACTCCAATTTCGACAATTTTGCGTGTTGACGGTAAATTTTGCCTCACCGGAGAAAAGATTATTTTTGGGATTTCCTTGGCAACTATTCGTAACCATTTCACAAAATTCTAATCTACGATGACCATCATCATTTAGTTCCTGAACTAGTCTAATTTCTTACGGATTTCCCTTTTTTCAAAATTCACAGTTTTCTTGTAGGTGTCTGTGGGTTTTTCTCAACATTTAACAATATATCGATTTGCTTTGGTAATTCAATTTTGATCTCTTAGGTTTGGGAAGATTTTTGACAGTTCCAAATTGACGGAATTTTGGTCTATTGTACTCACCGTAGGCTGTAAAATGTGAAGGTCAAGATACTTCCTAGTACTGCAAAATGTGAAGGTCAAGATATTTCCCAGTAAATATTCAGCATACCTCATATTTTATTACCTGCTCCAATTAAAATTAATAGCTAACCAAAGTAACTTTTAAATATGTCACAAAAATTCCGATTTTACTTTTTTGTCAAAAGATAACTAATAAACTAGTAAATTTGTGATGTGTGTTTGACTCAACTGTTTCTTGTTGGTATAAATTAAAATTAGTATCTACGTTCAAAAATCACAAAGTCCTATATGGGTGAAGAGAGAATTCAACGCGGTAGCACAAGTTACTCAGTTTAACTTAAATTTTATTTAGGGGTAGTTATTATAAAAATTGTACCTGTCTCAGGATTCATAATTACGTAGAAAAAGAATTTATCCGTTACTTTAGGACCTCACTGTATATGCTTACTGGTTGTTCTAAAGCGATTTGGATAATTTAAGTTGTATTCCACTAAGGAATAACCCGAAAGGATCCTAAATAATTTTCCATAAAGAGAAACATCCCATTTTCTAGAATATCAGAAAAAACTGATATTAAAATTGCCTTACAATAAATTAATTGCTATTTATTTCAAATAGGTTCAATTCTAAAAATATGTTATTATAAATGTCCTATTTTAGTCAAATGTTTACCGTCAAACGTCATTATATTACGTATAAAGTTAAATTTACGAGAAAATTTGCGTTGCAGGTATTTACATCCCAACAATAAACCATATAAATATTTTACAAGTCCAGATAAGTAAAAATGAAATATTAGCACAAATCTTTAGGATTTGGAAATAATTTAAAGTCAAACAGGTAAGCAATTGTTGCTTTTGTTGCCAATCGTTAGCATAACAGAATTCTAAGAAAATCAAGAAAAACAAAACTTAATTATAACATTGTTTTGCAAAATCAGTATATGAAAATTATTCGTAAAAAAAATCAAATCTTCATTTACCTACATTTTTTTATGGTTTGTCATTTACACTTTCTCTGTAAAACGGGGGGTTTCTATATAAATACAACTGTATTAGTTAGCGCCGAACAAAGTTTAAGTGTATTTTAATGTTTTTGAAAAAAACGACCGGTTTTCAAATAAAAATTTGTTAACTGTGTTAACTGTATATCGATATCAGCAATTGCATCTTCCAAGAACGTTAAAATGGATATCATCAGAGATTGCCGTAAGTAAATATATGGCTTAGTGTCTGCGTTGACATTTTCTGAGCTTATAAATGAAGAAATTATCTCACTTATATTTGCTTAAATTGTTTTGTGTCAGTTGAAGTTCGTAAGGTCTGAAACAAATTACACGTATAAATACGTAAATGTTTTTATACGGAATCTATTATTAGGTAAACTGCACAATTTTCTATTGATGGTTTGAATTATAAATAGTTTATTATTAGTTGAAATTAAACAAACGGCCTTGTCTTTAAATTTAAATAATCTAAATAATGTAATTAAAATATTAATAATTTTTATGTCAATTTTTGCCACTTAGTTTCTACTTTGAAAGTCCTTTTCTTTCTAGTAATTTTGACTGACAGTACCCCAAATTCATTTAAGACGTAGAATGTTAAAAAAAATTCTTACTTGGTAAAGATTGCCATCTTGTTTAAGTTTCAATTTACAATAGCCAAATGGAATTAATTCCATAGCGAATAAAGGAGAACGTGTTGGGAAAAACGCTCGGACACATCGATTTGTATTTTTGAATGCGCATTTTTTCAACAAAAAAATATATATAGGGTGTGTCATGTGACAGTGGCCAATACCAACTTTCTTATTTTAAATGCAAGCCCCTGTATATCATTTATTTTTTGGATTCTCCAGAAAATTATAGACATAATTCATGAACAATGTCCTACACTTATCTTCAACTGTTTCGGATATATTAAGTTTTCAGATTTTTTACAAAAATTACACAAAAAACCTAATAAGTTATACTGATTATTCATTAATGATAAAAAAACGAAAAAACATGAATCTCAATGTAGCAAATGTTCGAAATGCTCGCCTACAACCTAATCTGGTATTGAAATGTCTTCTAACATTACTCAACATCTCAGGCGTGACTGATCTAATCGCAAGCGTGATTCGTCTTGTTAGGTCATCTAAGTTGAGAGGTTTGGTCTTGTATACAGTACGTTTGACATATCCCCACAAAAAGTAGTCCAATCGCCTCAAATCAGGAGATCGTGCTAGCCATTCTATCGATCCGCGCATCTCAATCCACCGATTTGGAAAAATTTGGTTCAGGTACTGCCGGACATTGATTTCGTAATGGGGCGGTGCTCCATCTTGCTGAAACCATATTGTATTGGGTAAGTAACTTGAGGGTTTACTGGATCAGGATATAAGTTTGTCACAGTAGCACGACATTATTTTGGAGCCGTTCTAAATATTTATCTCCATTCAAGTTGCCATCAATGAAAAAGGGACCTACGATATGATTGCCAACAATTCCTGTCCAAACATTAACTTTTTCAGGATATTGCGTATGTTTCTCTGTCATCCAGTGAGAATTCTCATTAGACCAATTGCGACAATTGTGACGATTAACATGACAGTAGTAAATGTGCTCTCATCAGAAAACAAAACATCTTCTAATTGGATCACATTGTTATCTAGCCCTACCATCATTTGTTCACAGAAAGACGAAATCGTCTTTAATGTAGTCCTGAGCCGGCATCAATTTATAGGGATGCATTTTACTTTCCTTTAATACTCGAAAAATTGATGTGTGGCTAACGTTAAACAGTGAGGCTGCTTTTCGACCAGAATTATGTGGGTTTTCTTGAAACACATGCATAATATCCAATTTCGTATTATCACTTACAGCATTGGCAGCTACTTTTTTATCTTACATGACCAGGCTCGCGAAACTGCTTTTCTACTTTGCTAATTGTTCCTTGGGATACAGGCGGCAAATTTGGAAAATTTTCGTGAAAACCGAGAAACTTCCATTTATGTCCGTGTGTTATCTCCATAACCAATCATTTGTAGAATGGTTATTTTCTGCATTTCTGTTAAATGAACCATTTTTCTGATATTATTACGTAGAGTTAACGAAATTCAAACGACAATAGCACTGACACTGATCACCACTGTCATGCAGGTAGACAAGATGCTAAGGCTATGAGTTCTGACGAAAATAAACAAATGTTAATTTTTGTAATCTATATATAAATAGGCAAAGACAAAACGGTTGGGTACCATTTTTTCCTCTGTCCCTCAACCGATTTATTTGATTTTTGTTTTGTTTAGTGGCTATTGACGACCTTCAGTGCAGAATGCTAAAATATATTTATAATATTGATTCATTCATTAAATAAAATAAATAAAAAAAATCATAATTTACGTCCACAGTGCCGCCACATTGCGTGGAGAGAAAATCGGAAAAAGACGGATTGACGCGAATGAGAAAAACAAACTAAATTAAACGAAAAACTAACAAATTTTGTTTGGTTCTGAAAGTTATTCTACATTATCATGCTATTAAGAACTCACCCACAAAAATTTATATTATATGATAATGAGAATTTATTGTCAACTAAAATCAGAAATTTGTATTGCGTGGCAACTGAACAATGTTTTTCCGATAATATTTTATTATTTTAACATTATACTAATAATTTATATTGTTTCTATTTTAAAGGCTAATAGTTTCATACAATTTAACTAAGATTACAAAGTCTATGATATAAATACAAATAGTGAAATTGAAGATAAATAGTTAGATCTGACATCATGGCAATGGTTTTATTTTCGCCACCAGTTCACGGCCAACCTCATTCTAACACATTTAATTTCAATTTGACATTTCTTAACAATGATAACTGCTAAGTTAAATTATCTTCTCAATGCAATGAGAAAATTATCAATGTATAATTTTCAAAATTTCAGTTTCAATGAACTTACAACAATTGTCAACAAATAAAGGTATTATTTAACATAAATTAGCAGGTGGTGCATTGTATTTCTTAAATGTTTTGATATAATCCCCCGATGACACTTTTACGTAAGTAAACTAACTATTGAGAGATTTCAGATCCTCTCAAGTTGAATATGTTTTTTATTTTATGCCATGTGCATATAATGTTTTGTTTATTTACATATATCTTATTATTTGTAATTCTCGCAAACTGTACTATGACTGTCGAAATTTCATTTCGGGATTTTGGCGTCTACAAATCGATTGCTCGGGAAAGGTCGTATTACCGAGAAAGAACGAGATTGTGACAATAATTATGACAGCTGAGTTTTGAAATTGCACGAGTTTCAATGCAGGATGATTTGGTAACATACTTGAGGTTGAAACTGCTCTTTAAAAAAAATTCCACTACAAATTGATGTGTAGAATCTTATAAGGATTTTGTGGCTATTTAATATTTTTTAAAGTAAAAATTGCTGCTTAGGCGATTTTTGGAAGGGTATAAAGTTATGTGTTCTCATGTTCTAATTTGACTGAGATATAAGGCGTTGTATATTATAATTACACAGGCGATTCCAGATATGTTAGAAATTATTTTTTTCGTGGGTGGTACACAAGCAGTTGTATATATATATGAGATGTTTAAAATATAGAGTAGAGTGCAATTATAACTAATAAAATAAATATACAGAGAAGCTCATTAACGTTTGAATTTACAGGATTCTTGGAATAGAGGGCATAATAGAATTACAGTTATATAGAGTAGTGCAAAAAATATTATACGGAGAGGCATATACAGGGTGGTGGAAATGAAAATGCAACATTTCGTAACACATAAGCAGTAGTATATATAGGGTAGATGAAATATAAGAATTATAGATGTACAGGATGATTATAAAAAATGTTAGAAATGGAAATGATTTAGCCCACGATGAGTTTCATATATATAAACAAAAAGAGTAAATACGGTGGCTTATAGGCAGTCGCGTATACAGAATGGTTTACCGGGTGGTTCAAAAATGTTAAAAAATATTATGCGTGGTCCATGAGCAGTTGCATATACAGGGTGGTGGAAATATATAATGAGATGGAATTATTATAATGAGTATTTATATATAAATTATATATAAATGTTAGAGAATTGGGTGCAATTATAGTTATACAGGGTGGTTAGAAAAAATCATTATGTAGGGTAGCCCATTAGCAGTTGAATTGTTGTCATATTAAATTAAGAATTACTAATTTGAAGACAAATAAATTCCTAATAATTATATCTGAAAAAGAACTTGAATTTCGTTACGTATTTGTAGAAGCGAGATGTAAGACTGACATCTAGGATTTTTGAGGAAACTATCACACATAGGTTCCGAATCTGGATCCGTTCCGTGGCGAGAGCTAGTAAATCTGAAAACACTTAATATTTCCGAAACAGTTGAAGATACGTGTAGGACATTGTACATTAATTATGTCTAGAATTTTGTGGAGAGTCCAAAAACTAAATAATATACTGGGGCTTGCATTTTGCATTTTAAATAAGAAAGTTGGTGTTGACTACTGTCACATGATACACCACCTTATATATTTTTTGGTGTTGAAAAAATGCTCATTTAAAAATACAAATCGACGTGTCCAAGCGTTTTCCCCTGCAAGCCCTCCTTCCACACTGTCTATAATTGTATTTACTTATTTATTTAATAAACGATTTGTCGTAAATATCAGTATTACAAATATTTTTAGGTCTTAGATAGAGGAAGAGTTTTTTCTACTCATTTAACATTTTTGTTGATGAGAGTTATAAATTGATTCTTATATACCTTTCATTATGCTTATATGCCTAGTTCTATATGAGGTTAGTAGGGGTTCTGTCGCCCAAGCGTGGGAAAATTTTGACTACTATGGGAAAAAGCGGTTTAATTTGATGCACTTATTACTGAGGCGTGAGAGAATATATAATCGAAATTGTTAGTGGCGCCATCATGTGTGTCTTGGTAATTAGCCAGGAATGTGTGATAGTTATTTATGAAAATTATGGTAAAGCCGTCACCGGTGTCGGGAGTCGAACCCACCTCACTGACTTCAAAAGCGTAACATTCACTATATGAGCAGATTATTAGCGGTTTCTACTATTTTTTCAGCTAGTTATACCTATTTCAACATAACCTCCTGCCTTTATTTTGCCATGTTACAGTTCTGGGAATCTATTGCCTTAATACAATATTTGAAAAATCAAGTCAAATAGACACATAGTCTTTTGCTTACTGTGTAGCCATATAGGTTTCCTTATTGTAAGTTTATATTTCAGTGGGTAAAGCTACAAAGACAACCGTCGAAAGTTCCTACTTCAAAAAACTTCTCTATAAAAGAATTCAGATTCTGCAATGGCTGCCAAAATACACAAAAGAAGATGCTCTTTCAGATTTCATCGCAGGTGTGACTGTCGGGCTAACTATGATACCTCAGTCGCTGGCGTATGCTGGACTAGCCGGTGTATCACCTGAGTTTGGTTTATATACTGCATTTATAGGGTCATTTACTTATATTGTGTTTGGATCTATAAAAGAGGTAACTGGTCGACCATTTCAACTAAATTGTTCTCATTATGATTTATTTTTAAGGTATCTATTGGACCCACTAGCTTGCTATCACTTTTGACGTTTTCTTACACAAGTGATCTACCAATCGAATGTGTAATCCTACTTACCTTTATAGCTGGATGCGTTGAATTACTTATGGGAATGCTTAATCTTGGTGAGTAATAAAATAATTATGTTATTTACTACGTTAAATTTCTTCTTAATTTTAGGTTTCTTGGTTGATTTCATTTCACCATGCTTAACGTCAGGTTTTACTTCGGCCAGTGTCGTAATTATCATAGTTGCTCAACTAAAAAATTTGTTAGGCATACCTTTTAGAGGGCACGATACTGTCGCTATACTGAGAGAGTTGCCGCAAAGGATCCATGAAGCCAAAATGTATGATTGTATATTGGGAGGTTCTTGCATAGTATTTTTAGTCATATTTAAAGTAAGTAATAATAAAATTTGCTCCAGTTAGAATTGCAAATGTTTGTCAGATATACATAATAATGTTCAAGTTTAAAGGAGTATTTGACTGTTTGACAATATATGACGTAATATACTTCACATACATGACCATTAGGCCAATTAGGGCGTAAAAGTTCAACTGTACTTTTATTATGAGATACAAAAGAAATATTAGAGAAAATATGTTCAGAGAATTATAATTATACTTCACATACATGACCATTAGGCCAATTAGGGCGTAAAAGTTCAACTGTACTTTTATTATGAGATACAAAAGAAATATTAGAGAAAATATGTTCAGAGAATTATAATTATTATTTTAAAGTATACAGCATTGGTTATTAATACAGGGTGAACCAAAATTATAATTTTTAAATGAGACCCTATGTATTATCGTATTTTAAATTTGTAATCGTTTTCCCCATTAATCTCATATAGCGTATTGCTATATTATACCAAGTGATATAAATGTTATAAGCATTTTTATAACGCTCCGGGCCCTCCGCTGGCTACGGGCTAGGGAATGAATTATCTTGTTAAATGCGTTTTTGCTGCTTTCGGTTAATACAATAATCTATTACATCAAGCTCAACATCACTTTTCAGTTTATCTTCTAAAAACTTTAAAAGGTCCTCTAAAATAGAAACAGTACTCATAACTCACAACTTCTTGGAAGTTTTTGATTTTGAACTTTTTTTCACACTCAAACTTACACTAAAGTCTTGTCGAATGCAGACCGAAGCTTCAATTTTGGGAAAGTTATCACTGATATTTAACTAACAAGAAAATGTAGTCGTTGTCGTGATACAAAATCCAATTTTTATTTATACAATAACTACTTTTATAGAACTTTAATTTGTCACTTACATTACTAATTTGTAGTAGTGGTTTTCTTAGGCAAATACTTGACAGGCCTTCAGAAACCGTAGTTATAGCATCTTCTCGTAGTTTAAAGTTAATTCGGTCAAATTATTTTATTTCAGCTTTGTCTACTCTTAGGATACTTTTTTCTTCTTGGATTTTTTAAGAAACCATATTCGGTAGAGATATTCCAAAACCACTTTTGTTGTAGGTTATTATATTTAAACAAATAGTTACTTGTTTTACACATTTTCCTGATTTTTAATTTGAAATACTTTTCTTAATTTAACAGTAATATTTTAAAACATAAAAACTAAAAACGAAAGGTATGCTACACTTTTTAGGTTATATACAAAACAGACATCTGCCTTATAGAGTCACGTGGTCTATCCAGGGCTAGTGCCATTTGTTTATTAGTGGACCGAGACACAATATGGGCAAATGCGCATCTGCAATGTTACAAATGTTGAAAACTAATATAACAATTTAGATATAATTGGGCTTTGATGCTGCGATTGGGAAAATAAGGCTTCCTTAAATTGATGAACCAGATGTAAGATAAACATGATGAAGTGATACACAGTATTATTGAATTCCACTTTATTTAGACACACTGGTGACAATTGTTTCTCTACATTGTAGCTTCTTGTGTGTGTCTAAATAAAGTGGAATTCAATAATACTGTGTATTACTTCATCGTGAGTTTTAATTTCCACCAAGTAACGGTCAACTCCATTCAGTGTAAAATAAACTTTAAATATAAGCCAGTTGTTATGTTTGCAAATTACAAAGTAGTCAAGAGTATCCATATTCCATATGCATTTCCGGGCCTGTTACGTTCAGACTTCTAAACTAATCCATTATCGTTTTCATATCTATTAATGTTGGATCTCCATACTCGTTTCTGGGCCAGTTTTCATACTTGTTATGGTTGTATCTCCATATTTCGTACCTGTTACGCTTGGAACTTTATACTTGTGACGAGTAGTCACATGTGCATACCTGCTCCACTGGGGTTAAGGTGTCAGTTCTGGTTCAAAGTAAGATACTCAAATACAAATCGATGAAACATGAAACTACGAGCAGTTAGTTTCTGAAAAGTCTGGAACAGGCAACATTATCGAAGTAATATTAAGTGTCAGTGACTTTTGCTGTAATTACGAATTAAAAAACCTATGAGATATCACTAATAATATATTTGTAATTTTAGCAATTGACTAA
This sequence comes from Octodonta nipae, assembly GCA_034190945.1. Taxonomy (NCBI): domain Eukaryota; kingdom Metazoa; phylum Arthropoda; class Insecta; order Coleoptera; family Chrysomelidae; genus Octodonta; species Octodonta nipae. The sequence goes on from CM067217.1 coordinate 21,672,615, forward strand.
AATACCAAGTAGTAATCCCAAAATTAAAAAAATCATGTGGCTTCTATCCATCTCCAAAAATGCCCTAATTGTACTTATTACATCTGTTCTGGCATTCATTTTAACACAATATGGAGGGGCACCATTCAAACTCACTGGACCTGTTCCAAGAGGAATGCCTGGCTTCAAGTTCCCGTCCTTATCTACTCAAATGGGAAACCATACGATGGGGTATGAGGAAATGGTGAGTTCTTTGGGATCTGGTGTTATTGTGGTACCTGTGGTAGCTGTATTAGCGAATGTTGCCATTGCCAAGGCTTACAGTAAGTATCTTCAACTTCTTCCAAACAGAAAAATAGTTTTATAGGTAAATTGCTAAAAATCTTTCTAAAAATTATACGAAACAACAACAACAAATCTACATAGGAAGCATCCATACATTACGTAAGATGAATTTTGACGTTTTTCTGCCCCCACGCACCCCCATGTAAGAAACTGTAAAATACATTTCATCAACAACCCACCCCCTAATTGTTACGTAAGATATTTGTTTTTCAAAATTGTTGAAGGATATAAAGATTCGCATATATTATACAATCTCTTATAATCCATAAAATAAAGTCTCTATGTAATAATATTGATGCAGTAAGCATTTTAAAATTATAAGTATAAATATCTACATTAAACTGGGCCAAAAAATCGGCTATTATTTCTTGATTGGGAACCAAATATTATTTAGGATGACAAAAAAAAGTTAACCTCAAATTTTGAGCCCTTAATTTTAATATTAAGGGGCCTATCACTCCGAATTTCGATTATTTTACTTCACACGTATGATTCACTCAAATCTTCTAAACAATATATCTGAAAAGTACAATATTTGCTGAAGGAAATTAAATTCCCTACAAAAATTGATATGTTTTGAAGATTTAATTTTTTAACTCTGGAATTTTGTAACTGATAAACCAATTTATTATACACATAATACATATCGATATATTTAATTTCCCAAGAAAACTGACTAAGATATTATTCCCTAAAATGTTTCTACAGTATTGTAAGTAAGTAAATGCACATAATAAATAAGGATTTGGTTATTATTTAATTAATGAAATATGGTTAATGTTATAACTATATATATATATGAACTAAGCTAGGTTCCGGGTGAGAACCGCGTGTGAATTTATTGAATACTCGACGTTTCGACTCCTGCTTTGGAGCCATTATCGAGAGACAAAAGTGAAAAAGAGTTTCAGAGTCTAGATCGAACTCGGGGCCTCAATCTGCCTACTCCCTAAGAGTCACTAGGTAACTGAACTGAATTTGAGTCTGCTCTGCTTCTTTTATTTATAGGTAGCGCTGGGTTAGAAGAAGATGTCACGTGATGAGCCTGTGTTGTGATAGGTTGGGTATTGGTGGGCGTGTCTGCTTTGTTTAATCTGGCAATTACGGAGGTCCAAGCTGTGGGAAGGCGAGTACTGTCATCGCGTCTATTTAGACAGAGAGGTCTTTTTTCTATTTCGATGGCTTCGCGAATAGTGGATGCCCTAAGAGAATTGAGAGATATGATAGTCCTACTGTCCTCGAAGTTGATAGAGTGCCCTGTTTGGATATGGTGATGCGCGAGAGCTGAAGTCGGATCTTTTTTACGAACTGACAGAGAGTGTTCATATACTCGATGGTTAACGCGCCTGTTGGTACGACCGATGTAGCTTTGTGGGCAATCGCGACATGAGATTTCGTAAACTCCTCCATCCTCGTTAGGTACTTTGTCTTTGGGGTTACCGGTTAAGTTGCCTATAGTTTGAGTGGTGTTGAAGATAGTCTTTATTTGATGTCTTTGTAAAATCCGTGCTATTTTGTCAGTGACTTCTCGAATGTATGGAAGTACGGCTTTTTGATGTTGTTGTTCTGTTTCTGACGGGGTTGGTGTGATTGGGGGTTGTTGAGATTGATGAATTATACGCGCAATGTGGTCCGGATGATAACCGTTTTGTCGAAGGATTTGTTGAAGATTATTAAGTTCGTTTTGTCTATTGTCAATATCTGTTAAACGAATAGATCTGAGAGTCAAAGATTTCATTACAGAACTCAATTGGGCAGGGTGGTGGTGTGATCAACAACATCAAAAAACCGTACTTCCATACATTCGAGGAGTCACTGACAAAATAGCACGGATTTTACAAAGACATCAAATAAAGACTATCTTCAACACCACTCAAACTATAGGCAACTTAACCGGTAACCCCAAACACAAAGTACCTAACGAGGATCGAGGAGTTTACGAAATCTCATGTCGCGATTGCCCACAAAGCTACATCGGTCGTACCAACAGGCGCGTTAACCATCGAGTATATGAACACTCTCTGTCAGTTCGTAAAAAAGATCCGACTTCAGCTCTCGCGCATCACCATATCCAAACAGGGCACTCTATCAACTTCGAGGACAGTGGGACTATCATATCTCTCAATTCTCTTAGGGCATCCACTATTCGCGAAGCCATCGAAATAGAAAAAAGACCTCTCTGTCTAAATAGACGCGATGACAGTACTCGCCTTCCCACAGCTTGGACCTCCGTAATTGCCAGATTAAACAAAGCAGACACGCCCACCAATACCCAACCAATCACAACACAGCCTCATCACGTGACATCTTCTTCTAACCCAGCGCTAAGTATAAATAAAAGAAGCAGAGCAGACTCAAATTCAGTTCAGTTACCTAGTGACTCTTGGGGAGTAGGCAGATTGAGGCCCCGAGTTCGATCTAAACTCTGAAACTCTTTTTCACTTTTGTCTCTTGATAATGGCTCCAAAGCAGGAGTCGAAACGTCGAGTATTCAATAAATTCAGACGCGGTTCTCACCCGGAACCTAGCTTAGTTCATAATAATGACCGCGGAAGCCTCTCAGAACATATATATATATATATATATATATATATATATATTTGAAAATGCTCATTAAGTAGAATTTAAATTTCTCTATAGTTAAATTCGTCAATTAAAAGTCACAATCTCTGAAAAAAATATATTTCAAATAATCTTACGTAAAATCTATTTCATGTAAGATTTTGTAAGATATGAGCAGACACCCAACAACCCTAAAATAAATAAAATATAATAATTTATGGATGGTCCCATACAGAGGGAGTTTGTAATGTGTCAGTAGGCACTACCCCTGTAAACAAAGTTTAACCATCCTGAGATACTGAAGACAAAAAATCAGTGTTGAATACTTGGGTTCACTTTACTATTAAAATACCATGCATCATGTTATTTAATTTCGTTATATGTAAAAATTCACATTACTCAAAAATCACCAAATTCAAAAATTCTTATAATTCAAAAGTTCACAAAATTACAGAACGTACAAAATTAAAGAACCTGCAAATTTAAAAGTACAAATATTCTCAAAATTGAAAACATCACGAAATTCACTAAATTCCAAAAATTTACATATCTGAAAATTTTACAAAATGCCAAAATTCACAAAATTTAAGAAGTCACAAAGATCAAAAATTTTCACAAATTTGGATAAAACAAAACTGTGTGGTTTACTCCATGAACATAAGAAACTTTTAGAGGTTTTCAGTTATTATAAGCTTTTATTTCTGCGTGAAATCATAGTACAGGTTAAGTTTCTTAAATTCTTATGTTTCTGTTAATTTTAGGTAAGAATTCAGTGGTAGATGCGTCACAAGAAATGATGACATTAGGCCTCTGTAATATATTAGGTTCATTTGTGAAAGCTCTTCCAAGTTGTGGTGCCTTTACCAGATCGTCCGTAGCAAGTAGCAGTGACGTGAGAACTCCCTTACAAGGATTATATTCTGGTAAGATTACATATATACTTGAACAGTAATTTCAAATTTGAGGCAAAGAGGAACTTAAGTTCTTAATAAGAAGTATTTTACTGAAAAGCTGAACGGACTGAACGGACTTAAAACCAGTAAGAAGAAAAACTATATAAGTAAATAACAAAAAAAAATGAGGCATTGTCCCGAAGAAGAAGAACATATTTTTAGAAATCTAGAAGAAGCAGCTACAAGAATGAACAACTGAACTGAAGAAGATAAGAGCTGCCGAACTAATCTGTTGACGATTAGATAGAACAGAAGATGAGGATTGTGTGATGATTTCGCTCGAACTACTGAAAAGAGGATATTCCTTTAACACTAGGCCTTGAAATATGTAGGAGGCAAATGTCTACCTGATTTGTAGCATTTATATCCGAACTTTTGTTATAATCTTTATGGATTGATTGTCATGACAGGGATTCGATCTTCGTTTAGAGTATTCTACCTTTACGTCAGCATACAGATATCTTTATATATTCAATAATCGGTCCTCCTAAATGTCTGGACCGATTTTAATCAAATTTTTTGTATGTGTTTGAGGGGGCCCCTAGGTGGAATTGGACACCGTAAGTGGCGCTGCGATCGGATTTTAGAAATCTTTTATTTGACCACTTTTTTATTTTTCGCATATCAGAACGATGACGTAACCAGAAGATTGCAATATGAAGCTCAATGTCAAATGTTAATTGGTATATAGATTATGGAGATTTTGAAAGCCCTTTTAACGGACTATACTGTCATAATAATTTTTTTTATTGCAATTCTTGTTCATGTAACAGAAAACCTAACCATTAAATGTAAATATTAATTTATTTTACATTATTTTTTGCTGATAGTTACAGCAAGTTTGTTTATCTGTTCTGACCTTTATTCGATCATTTGCAGCATTGTACATTTATCTGACAAGTAATTACTTTACTGATTTGTTGAAAATTTAAAAGATAATTATGATATACACATTGCAAGAACGTGTTGAGCTGGTAAGTCTTTATTACCAAAATCAAAATTGAGCTTGATCTGCTGCAAGGGTTTTTAACCAAAACCCTCCCGAACGTAACGTTAGTCATAAATACGTATTGGAGTTGATTTTAAAATTTGTTGAGACGGGCTCAGTAATGAATAAAACAAGAGGTTCCATTGGAATTGTAAATGATAAAAGGGTAGCTGTGGCTAGATTGGGACATGTCCAACTTATACCAAACACGCAGTCTGTCCAGCAAATCTCTACAGTTTCAGGTATGAGCAAACCTGACGTTTTTAGAATTTTCCATACGTACAAATTCCATCCGTACAAAATTAAATTACTTCATGAATTGAATAAGAATGATTGGGATCGAAGGCAAGAGTTTTTCGAAATTATGAACCAGCGTATGATCGAAAACCTGAATTTCTTGTACAATGTTTGTTCATGGGGAGGTTAACCGACATAACTGTAGATTTTGGAGCAATACAAATCCTCATTTATTTCGAGAAGCTCATCGTCAACATCCGGTAAAACTAAACGGTCGGGCAGGGATTTTGGGAAATCATCTAACTGGACCCCTCTTCATTCCTGGTAATTTAAATGGTGAAATTTATCACAATACATTGGAAAATGAAATTAATGCATTGATAATAGAAAAGTTAGAACATGATCCTCTACTACATGAAGAGCAATTGCATTTCTAACAAGATTGACCTCCTCCTCACTACGCCGCACCAGTTCGTCAATACCTCGATTTGGAATACCCAGGTCACTGGATTGGAAGAAGAGATCCTGTAGAATGACCTGCCCAATCACCTGATCTGAACCCTTTGAATTTTTTTTGTGGGGACATGTTAAATCAAAAATTTTTAAGACTCAGCCTGAGAATTTGGGCGAACTACGTCAACGAATTATTATGCTGAACCATGTCAGAGACGGCTTTCAGTCAAGGTTGTACTATTGTATGGAAGTCAATGGAAGACACTTTGAACATTTGCTTTAGAGGCATTGCATTGTAATGTAAATTCGTTTTTTTAATACTCTAAAATCAACCTTATAGATCCCTTCCGAAATTGTCGCAAAAAGACGAATTTTTGGCAGAGTACAAAGTGACACCGTAGCGAAACGTGTACAAGATTCAAACATGAATCAAAATAACGAATGGATGTACTCCGGATAAATAATTCAATTTGTGAAACTCTACGCTAGTCGATTGGTAGATACAATCATTGTATCTGCTACACTATTATCATCCGAGCACAATATGTACGGCCGTATGCTGAGGACATTGTTGATTATCCAGATTATTTGATCTAAAACGTGCCAATCAGCAGCGACTAGAGTTTTATACTTATGGGATATTTTAAAATATACTTACTCTTTGAACCAGAACATGCATGTAGAAACAACAGAAAGTATATAAGACATATTTATTTATTTAGTCATAATCATCCTTTTGTTTCAGGAGCGGCAATAGTTTTGGCCCTCAGTTTATTTGCTCAATATTTTTATTTTATACCAAAGGCAACTTTAGCAGCCGTACTTATAACAGCCGTAAGTTCTATGTTCGACTACGAGATTTTCCCAGTTCTGTGGAGATGTAACAGTAAGTCTGTTTTCACTAATTGAATACATTTTTCTTATATTGTAAATCAGTGTTTAATCATATAAAATCTTTTACAGAACTTGACTTTGTCCTGACACTAATCACATTCATTATCGGAACCATCAAAGGTGTAGAAACTGCAATTGTTATCGGTGCAATCTTCAATCTGATAACATTGCTAAAGATATGGTCTAGACCAAAGGTTGAAGCAGAAATTAGAAAGGTACGCCTACATTAATCTTTGGAAACTAGTATTAATTGAAATATTTTAAAGGCTGAGAAAGGTCAGAAGTTATTGTACATAAAGCCCGAACTGGGTCTGTTATATCCCGGAGCTGATTGTATTTCGGAAACTGTCAAAAAGGAATACAATCGAAATGGAAAATTGCCAATTGTGTTGGATTGTCTTCATATCGTGAGGCTGGACTATTCTGCAGCAAAAGTGAGTATTGTTCTATTATAATCTTTACCCTGTTATTTTATATTTACACATAGAACATGGAGAAAGATGGGGTCAAGAGAAAGAGGGCAAGACAGCGGGAGATAAAGGGGTTTGAGCAGGGAGACAGTGAGTGCTCTCATTTTCATTTTGAACTTAAATACATTAAAAATTGCATTACAATAATTTCTACAAACAGCTGCAAAGCTCTTAGAACCCTGCATAAAAATAAATACAAAATCTGTATAAAAAATTTTTTTATAGAACATACGAATGACGTTTTTTATAATGTTCAAAATTGGGCATTCTAAGTTAGTTTTGGGTTTCAAAACAAACAGTTTAATTTTTATTCATTGGTTCATGTCCGGGCAATTAATGTCAGCTTCTGATATTTGAAGGGAACCAGGACGTGCAGCGCGAACTAACTCTTGCTAGAAAGGTTGTTCCTTTTCAGGCACGAACTGAGATGTTTCGTGGAGATATAATGAATGGTCTTTGGACAAGACTTATCCACAAACTCCAAACGTTGACGGGAAATATCTACATCGACAATGCCCTTAGACCAATTATGCAACGCATGAGAGAAGAACCTGAGGGATGGTGTTTTTTATAAACGATAATAGTCGTCCATATAGCGGAATGACTGGATTGGCCAGCAAACTCATAGATCATGAATCTGATTAAGCAACTGTGGGATATGATTGGCAGAGTAATAATTAGAAGACCTAATCCCCCTGACCCTACAACTCCTCAGGGGGTGATTATAGAGCTACTCCAGAATAGAGGAAGGTTATTCAAGTTGGCAGAGTTTCCTTTGAAGTGCATAAATTTGAATATTTACAATTTTTAGTACATTCAATTTTCGTGTCATTTTTCTCTTATCATCCTAGAAAATGTAGGGGGCCCAAGAGTCTTGCCTGTGTATGTAATTTTAGAGGTCACACTGTTATTTCTGCCTATTTTAATCTAGAAAAAAACATCTAAGGTTGTTAAGAGCAAGTCCTTATTATATCAAGGTGTGTAGGCTTTTCCCGCCGGTGTCAATGGAATGACTATAGTTTTCTGGACTATTTTGCCGTGGTCTAATGGAATTTATTGCGAACGTTTCATCTGCTCCATTATTTATGAATTTAGTATTTTTTTATGCATACATACGTCTAAAGATAAGTTCGTTGTTGCTAAACTGTTAAACATTCAATTTCAAACCTACATTTTATTATAATTCAGATCATAATTCTATTGACAACGAGGTGAGATTGACACCTAGAAGCCTTACCTTAGAGCATATACTTCTGAAGGTAGCCTGCAATGCACAAATATCGTGCCAAGGCTAGAAAGAGTGGGCAATAAAGAAGACCAGAGGCTATTACACTTGATTGGGAGCTGCATCCAGTGAGCTATTTGCAGTATGTCGTTCATTGGCTGCACCTCCCAATCGAGTGATAGAGTATCTTGCTATCTCCTTTGCCCTCTATTTTTACACTTGGCACCATATTTATGCAATGCAAGCTACCTCCAATGCCCCAATATGTAGACTAGACTAGAAAGAGAGGGCAATAAATAGAAACCCAGCATCATGCCATCTTACTTGGCGGCTGAAAGCAGCGAATTAACTACGTACCGGATGTACTTCTTTGGAAGCAGCTCTCAATCGAGTGAAATAACCTCTTACTATCTCTATTGCCCCCTCTTTTTAGTCTTCTCACCTAATTTGCGCATTTAGGATACCTCCGGAACTATAATCTCTAAGCTAGAAACGTGTAAAGTTTAGGTATAGAGTTATTTCTCCAGGTGTAATGTTATTTTCTCAAAAAACATAATAGGAAAATAGAAGAGGGCACAAATTGCCTCCAGAAAACTAGTGTTATACTTATATTTAAAATAACTACGTCTCAAAATTATGTTTTGAAAATTACAAAACAATTAGTTTTACTTGTTCAAATTAAATAAATGTTTAATTCTTTTTCTTTTTTATCGGTTTAGGCTCTTGAAAACCTTTTGGAAACCTACAACAAGGATTCAACTGGACTAGCACTGATCAATCTTCGCCCGGATATCTTGAAAACCCTCAAATCAGTAACAGATACTCCACTATTAGAAGAGGTATGCAAAAATTCTGGTGAATTGCAAGACATAGTTTTCGGAAGCCCTGTGGCCCATGAGGAGGAAAAACCTTTACTAAACGAGGAAAAACTTGGAACTAGACGGAAGTCGTCTGCAAAATCCAATAGATCTTTTGTAAATGGTGAACGGAAGTTATCTGTGTATGATTTAGAATAATATCGTGTTGTCAGATAACATTAGATTAAGTTTCATGTACATACATATATTTAAGTCAAGTATTTATATTGGATCTTTATGTCGAAATTTACTTTAAGTACAAACTATTTTTCAATTAAAATCGCATTTTCCATCATTTCCTCATGTGCTGAAGCAAACACATCGCCAACTTTTCAGGGATTATACTTGTTTTGAGGGTTTTTAATACATGCATCAACAAAATAGCGATGGGTTGTTGACCGTTTTTAAGTAAATAAGTAAAACAAAAACGCTTATCAAAAATGATCAACTCGTTGGAAAACCAGTTAACGCCATTCAAACATCGACGAACCAGCTGTGGTTAATAGTTATGTTATTCGAATAAAGATATTTACTTTTAAAAGAATACTTTTTTTAATTTTATTTGTTATTAGCCTACTGTTTTGTTGATTGGTGAGTCCGGTAAAAACAAATATGTTCGGAGTTTTACAAAATAAAGCCATCAAAGAGCAAAGCACCCTAATTATCAATCGAATATTCTCACATCAAAATATCGGCTTTTTTAAAAAAGTCGTTGAGCTTTTTTTCGTTGAAATCTCTACTTTCTGATGGTGTAATAAAAAATATACATTACAGTGGTAAAAGTTCTCAGAAAATGCAAAGAAACGTAAATAACTGGAATCCGATTTTTTTTAATATCATTATGTACAATTTTGAGTTGTTTATTAAAGTTTTACTTTAGTTACTCGAAAAACGTAAGATCATGTTGTATTGATAAACAAAAAATTTGCCAAGTCGAAATATAATACTACAATTAAAAACGAAATAAGTTAATAAAATTAATATTTAATAAGACATCTACAATATTTTGAGAACTTTATAGAATCTTCTTTAAATTATATGTGTAGTTGCTATTTATTGGTATTTTAAGATTACACTTTTATAAAAAGGTATTTCTTTGAAAAGGGGGGATGGCGCTAGGAGGGCCTGGGCCTTACTACCTGTTATTCCGTAACACTTGTGTGCAGTTTCTAAGAACATTTACCTTAGTAATGAACAGTTTTTTACGCCAGTAGAGTGGATTCGCCGATTCTAATGCCACCCCCCACCACTTGACCTTGACCTTGACCCCATTAACCTTGACCTTGACCCCTAACCTTGACCCCTTGACCTTGACCCCTTAACCTTGACCCCTAGACCTTGACCCCTAAACCTTGACCCCTTAACCTTGACCTACCCCACCACAACTTATCACCCTACTACACTATAACAGACATTACTTAAGTAACGATGGATAGTCCTAGACTTCAGTTCAACAATGTCTAGTGAGAAATATAATTTACGTTTAGTAACAGATTTATCGAATGGTTCGTTAAAATTAAGACATTTAAGTGATTTAGAGATTGCGAAAATACCAGTGGAATTTTTAAAAGAATACATAAAAGACAATGTTCTTTCAACGGAGTTATTAGCTGTGTGGCATCGCTTACCGGAATCGTGTACGAAAGACTATTTTATTCAAATTTTGTTACCATGTTTTATACACCACAATAATCCCTTTGGAACACAATTTGATGGACCAATAAGTTCGCAAAAGAAGTGCTCAATTTGCAAATTAATTAACAATTTAAAGACGACTGACGGAGCTTATATCTAGAAAATGGGTAGGAGTATGTAGTGAATCAAATAGTGATGTGATCAAATATTTACGTAAATATGTTTACATGTAATAACTGTGGAAAAGTTTTTGCAAGAAAAGATAGTTTACGTCGACATGAAAGAGAGGTGTGTGGTGAAAGTAGTTCAAGGCAGCCACCAACGAAAAAGAGGAAACTGGATTTGAAATATTGCAGGGTATGTAATCTGAACATTTCAAATCGATTGTTTACCTCACATTTAAAATCTAATCAACATAGGAATGCTTCTTGTAAAGATTATAGACAAGGTGTGCAAGTAATTGACTGTGCTTTTAAAAATCGTATCATCACTTACAGAATAACACCCTCTCAGTGTCATACAAATTTCAATGAGTTTTTCGAAGAACTCAAGATTAATGTGATAGATTTAATTCGTGACGAAATTGAAAAACACAGCTCTATAAAATTAAATGTCACGTTGTTTGGTTCATATGTACTACCTACGAGGGAAATTCAAGAAATCAAATCCTTCAATACAAAAAATAAGATCGCCACGGTTTCGTCAAACTTGCCAAACATCTATGATGATTTCAGCAAGGAGCTTTCTACAAAAGCCTCAGAATTTGAAGCACATGGTTCAGGTAAATTACTTTATGTTTTGGGTTTTAGTAACTAAATATTTTTATTTATTTAGGATGGTCTTTAGAAAATATATTATATTTGGAACTGAACATCAACAAATTTAACCCACTCCGAGCGTCATCATATATCCCCTTACCAAAGACAATCAGTGTGAAAAGAGCCATCATAAACGTTGAAAACAATGATCAGTGTTGTTTCGCTTGGAGTGTAATAAGCGCCTTGTTTCCTACTAATGTTAGTTCACATCGAATGAGTTCATACCCACATTTTTCGAATATTTTAAATTTTGCTAATATTGAGTTTCCAGTTAAATTAAAAGACATAAATAAATTTGAACAGATGAATAATATATCGATCAATGTGTATGGCTTAGAGACAATGTATGAAAACAAAAAACCAGTTATACAAGTTGTTGGACCCTTACATTATACTAGATATAAACGTAGAGTGCATGTTAATTTATTGCTTATTAGTGATGAATTTAATAAAAATTATCATTATTGTTGGATAAAAGATATGTCTAGATTAATTTCATCACAAATAAGTAAACAAGGCCATAAAAGATTTTTTTGTGATGGTTGTTTGATATATTTTACTTCTGAATCAAAATTAAATTTTCACCAAAAAATGGATTGCAATCATATATTTACAAGAATGCCTACAACGGATCTAAAAATTAATAAATATGGTCACTCAATGCCTGAAAATATTTTACAGTTTCAAAATTTTGAAAAACAATTAAAAGTTCCTTTTGTGATTTACGCTGATTTTGAATGTTATCTGGAAAAAGTAGAACATGCGAATCCGATAGATTCATCAAAATCTTTTACAGTTAATACTTGTAAGCATGTACCATACGCTTTTGCATATTTCATAAAATGTAGTTACGATGATTCTATATCTAAATTAGAATACTATTGTGGAGCTAACGCAGCACAAGTTTTTTGTGATAGATTAGAAAAAGATGTTCATTTAATTTATCAAAATCATTTGAAAGATGTTAAACCGATGTTACCGTTATCCTCAGATGAACAAAAACATTATGATACAACAACTATTTGCCATATCTGTAATAAAACTATAAATGAAACAGATATAAAAGTAAAAGACCACGATCATTTAACAGGGCGTTACAGATCCCCAGCACACAGTATTTGCAACTTAAATTTTAAAGTGCCCAATTTTATCCCAATTTTTTTCCACAATTTGACAGGATACGATAGTCATCTTTTCATTAAAGAATTATGTTGTGAAAAAGATAAAATTGATGTTATTGCTCAAACAAAAGAAAAATATGTTTCCTTTTCCAAGTCTCTTCTCGTTGATGAAATAAAGAATGAAAATAAAATCAACAAAATATTTTTAAAATTAAGGTTCTTAGATTCTTTTCGATTTATTGCAGATTCTTTAGAGAAGTTGGCAGAGAGTCTGGAACCTACTCAATGTGTTGAAATCAAAAAATATTTTTCAGATGATGTTAAATTTGATATAATTAGGCAAAAAGGTGTTTTTCCATATTCATTTGTCGATTCTTTAGAAAAACTGCAAGTAAACCACATACCAACGTTAGCTGATTTTTATGATCAACTAAAAGATGAAAATATTGAAACTGAAGCTTACAATCGTGCAGTAAGAGCTTGGGATGTTTTTGATTGTAATAATTTAGCTGACTATGCAATAATTTATTTAATATCAGATTGTTTAATTTTAACGGATTTCTTTGAAGCATTTCGTTCGATTTCTCTCAATTTATATAAATTAGATCCAGCGCATTACTATACGGCTCCAGGCTTAAGTTGGGATGCTATGCTGAAAACTACAGATGTAAAATTGGAGCTTCTAACCGATATTGACATGCTACATTTTTTTAAAAACAATATTCGAGGTGGAATTTGTCATTGCTCTGTTAGGAAAGCTGTAGCCAATAATGTGTTTGTAGAAAATTTTGAACCTTCCAAACCGAGTAGTTTCATAATGTATTTGGACGCAACAAATTTATATGGGCACAGTATGAGTCAGATTTTACCAGAGAGTGGGTTTGAATGGCTTTCACAAAACGAAATTGATGAAATCAATGTTTTAGAGATTTCTGAAAATTCCCCTATCGGTTTTGTGTTTGAAGTTCAAATAAATTATCCGGAACATTTGCATATATCTCACAATGAATTTCCCTTTTTGCCTGAAAATATTTGTTCTCCTATCTCGAAAACAAAAAAACTTATTTGTAATTTAAATAATAAAGAAAGATATGTTATACATTATAGAAACTTGCAACAAGCTCTAAATAATGGTTTAGAATTAGTGAAAATTTTTAGAGGTATAAAGTTTAATCAATCAGCCTGGTTAAAACCCTATATTGATCTCAATACAGAAATGAGAAATAAAGCGAAATCAAAACTTGAGAGCAATTGTTATAAACAGATGACGAATTCTGTTTATGGAAAATCGTTAGAAAATATAGATAAAAGAAATGATGTTCGATTAGTAACACACTGGAAAAATTATGGAAAAAAATTGGGGGCTGAAGGTTTAATTGCTAAACCAAATTTTAATAGCAGTTCCATTTTTAATTCAAATTTTGCAGCAATTCAACTGGATAGGTTAAATGTATATTACAATAAACCAGTTTATATAGGTTTTACAGTCTTAGAATTATCAAAAACTGTAATGTATAGTTTCTACTATGAATTTCTAAAGAAAAAATATGGAGATAAGGTCACTTTATTGTACACAGATACAGATTCATTAATTTTTTTAATTGAAACAGATAACTTTTACTCTGAAATTCAAAATAATATTGATAAATTTGATACATCCAATTATACACCAAATAATATTCACGGAATTAGTATTAACAAATCAATATTGGGGCGAATGAAAGATGAATATGCTGGGCGAGTACTTTTTTGCTTTTATGGCACTGGTGCAAAGGCATACTGTGTTAATTTGGGTGATACAGTTGACAAAAAAGCTAAAGGTGTTAAAAAATACGTGATTAAGAAAGCACTGGATGAAAATGATTATAAAGAGGTAGTTGAAAGCTCTGTTACTAAATATAGGAAAATGAATGTATTTACTTCAATTTTGCATAATATATACACACAATTAAAAAATAAAGTAGCCTTATCACCTCAAGACGATAAAAGATTTGTTATACCAGGAATGTATAAAACTTTAGCGTGGGGACATAAATCGTTACCTTCAATTCAATCTACCTTAGATATTGCCGGAAGTGATGTTGATGAAATAAATGAACTTACAGAACTTTTAAACAATGAATTGGAAACAATTAATATATCAGATGATATATTGAAAAGTATTTATGAAAAACTGTTGATAAGTTAGATATAAAATTAAATTTAATGTGTTGTTTTCATTCCAACCATGGTTGTGCTACTGAATGGTTTAATATTGTTAACAGCTTTTGCTGGAAACATCTTGTACATTGAAAAATGGGGAAGTATCAGAGAAGGATTTATTTGCACATCGCTTAATGATAGCGATTTATGGCCAAATACGTGGGAAAGAATGAAAACAACAGATAATGTCTTTTCGAAAAATCTTACCGAATTTGTATCTTCTGGTGGTAAAATGTATAAGTTAAAACTGTATTATTTCAACAACTCTTTTATAGAGAGTGATTGGATTGATATTACCACTTCACCATGTAATGAATATATGATGTATATATTTTATTTATCGTTAATTCTCATAAGTGTTATCTTTTCTATTTTTCTTATAAAAAGTTGTTTTTGTAAAAAAAGAATACAATAACCAATCCATAAGAATTGTATTATATTATTTATTTTTGTTATAATACAATCAGGAATTTCTTTTTCCATTTATTTCTAATATTTGTAAAAATATTATAATAAAGGTTATATTATGTCATACCATAAACAAAATGTAATAATTGCACAGGTATTGTTAAAAAGTTATTAAAAATTGCATATATAAAATGTATTTTATTTCCATATGGGAAAGAATGAAAACATACAGATAATGTCTTTCGAAAAAACCTTACAGAATTTGTATCTTCTGGTGGTAAAATATATAATTTAAAATTGTATTATTTCAACAACTCTTTTATAGAGAGTGATTGGATTGATATTACCACTTCACCATGTAAAAGTTATTTTTGTAAAAAAGAATACAATAACCAATCCATAAGAATTGTATTATATTATTTATTTTTGTTATAATACACATCAGCATTATCTTTTTCCATTTATTTCTAATATTTTGTAAAAATATTACAATAAAGGTTATTAAATATTATGTCATACCATAAACAAAATGTAATAATTGTACTGCTATTGTTAAAAGTTATTAAAAAATTGCATATATAAATGTATTTTATTTCCTTACATTTTTGCTCGCATACAGCGAAAAGAATGCTAAAATGTTAATAAGAAGCTTTTTAGTAAAAAATATCAAATAAAAAAAGTTTTATGTTGTTTTAAGTATTTCTAAGCAAGTTTCTCTAGTAAAATTGACAGGAGATTTTATCTTCATATACTGCTGTTATTTGAGGCTGCAGAGAAAAATGATACATAAAGAAAAGTTTTGGTAAAATGTTGACTATCGTTTATGTCCAAAATATTTCTTTGATTCCCCAAGGTTACAAAGATATTTAACGAAAACAACAAGGATAACAGCCTCTTTATGAACTTCAAAAACGCTTAAATTTCACAAAACGATAACAGATAAAAAAATGCAACTTTTTCAATTTTCAAAAAAAAAAAAAAAAAAAAAAAAAAAAAAAAAAAAAAAAAAAAACAACAAACAACGTCATCTACTACTGCAACTTTTACATGCGCACAAAGTTTCCAGCAATCTTGTCTATGCGCAGTTGGTAATTTCAACATCTAGGACTTAACTTATACAACATGTAATTTTTGCAACAAACAATGTCATCTACTACTGCAACTTTTACATGCGCACAAAGTTTCCAGCAATCTTGTCTATGCGCAGTTGGTAATTTCAACATCTAGGACTTAACTTATACAACATGTAATTTTTACAACAAACAATGTCATCTACTACTGCAACTTTTACATGCACACAAAGTTTCCAGCAATCTTGTCTATGCGCAGTTGGTAATTTCAACATCTAGGACTTAACTTATACAACATGTAATTTTTGCAACAAACAATGTTATCTACTACTGCAACTTTTACATGTGCACAATGTTCCCAATAATATTTCCTATGCGCAGTTTGTATTTTCAACTTCCAAAGAAATAATGACACCTAACCTAACCTAACCTAATCTAACCTAACCTAACCTAACCTAATCTAACCTAACCTAACCTAATCTAACCTAACCTAATCTAACCTAACCTAATTTTTTTTTTTTTTTTTTTTTTTTTTTTTTTTTTTTTTTTTTTTTACCCCAGGTAGGTGGGTAGGATGAAACTGGTAGGGAGATATGGTAGGGAGATATGGTAGGGAGATATGGTGTAGATGTATAGTTTGCGATTATTTAAACGCAGCGTACCATTCAGTAAGCTAAGTTTGTTTCCATTGAACTTACCTGTCTGTTTCTTATTGTGTCTTTGCATATTTAAGTTTTATTTGAACTGTATTTCTTCGATTCTTTTGTTTACTTTGTTTCGCGTTTGGTTACTTACCTTTGCGTCTTTTTTGCGTTTATTTTTACGTCTATTTTTTGTGCTTTTTTGTGTTCTTTGTGTTTTAAAATGTCATCCAATCCTGGAAAACCGCAAGTTTCTATCCTCAACACTCTGTTGACCGGTCGACTCGTCAACTTAATAAGCGACGTCCAAGTCCAACCTCCGACCATTAATTTGGTAACTCCGGTACCGGAGTATGAGCAAGAGGTGAGTTTATATTTTACGTTTATTTCTCAATAATATTTTGTTGATTTCTGTTTAGTTGGAGGAGTTTGTGGCGTTCGCGCAAGAAACATTACCGGAGCAGATGGAAGTAGACGATTTTGTCGCTTTGGTAAGTTGTTTTCCGATTTTCTTTATTTTTTTAACTCGTATATTTTAGTATGAACTGCCTGAAGGGGAAAACTTGCGGGGAGGATTAAATGAAGAAGAAGTAAATGCGGTCTTCCCTGTAAGATGCTCAAAAAAATTATTATTTTTTTTTTTTAATAAAAATATTTTCAGCAATATCCAGATGAAACCGAGGGTGGCGGTTTGTCCGAGGATGACCTCGAGAGGGTATTGCAGGATGTAAGTTTTAACTTTTATCATCTTCGTTTAGTAAATTTTCAAAATTTTCAGCTTGCAGAGGAGGAGCCTGCCCTGCCCACAGTCGCATCTCCTGCTCAGCCTCCAGCTGTTACTTCGCCTCCAGCTGTGACTTCGCCTCCACCCGCTACTCCTGATTCCATCCCGGACGATGGATTGGACCACGTCTTGGCAGATGTAAATTTTTCTTACTTAATAACTTCTTTGAATCAACTAATAATTTTTATAGTAATTGAAATTATTAATTTTCAAATCAACTATTTTTAATTAAATAGAAACTAATATTTTTCCATTTGTTCCAGATTCCTGAACCATCACTTGATGATGCTCAGACGTGCCTGAGGGAAGTCCGGGACATAATCAGGAGGAAAGAGGCGATAATCAGGCGAGAGCAGGAGGACGTCTTCAACCTGCGAGTAAAAGAAAAGAAAATAGAAAGGATTATTCTGAAAAATAAGGAGGCGTCTGCCATGATACGCCGTAATACATCGATGTTACGGCGGATTATGGCAGAGAATAATCCATAATTTTTGTATATTAGTATAATTTTTATTTTATTCTTAGTTAATTTTATCTTGTTGTAAATATAGTTAAATATTATAGTATTAATTTAAAATTTCTTTGTTTTATTTCATAAAGTCTCATTGATTACCTTTTCAGTTCAAATATTTGCTTATCATATTTTAATTAAACAAAACTTGTATTCTCTGTTGAAAGTACATAGTTGTTAACCTTGACAACAACTACCTCATGGAACTTGTTAGGTTCTTCTCTTCAATGAAGAAAACTTACATATAAAATTTTAACTATAAACAGTATACTGCTGTAAAGTCAAGGTGTTACCTTATTTACTAAATCCATTAAAACTGAACCTGCTTTAAGACCAGCTGAATAAGATCATTGGAATTTCAATCTGAATACTGAATCGAAAACAACAATGGAAAAGTCAAAGGGTTGTTAGCTCAGTTGTTAAATGCTTCTAAATGGGGTCTGCGTATAACGCTAGCTTGAGTTCAAATACCGCTACAACTCTTTTTGTTATTTTTAAATGCAAACAACATTTTATTTGCTTCAAGTCGCTTGCTGGAATCTCAAGGTTAACAACTACACATTGTAGAGAGAATGTAACAAGTTTTATTTAAAAAAATTTAAATGCTCTTGATGTTCTTGGTCAACATTACGCAGAGTGTAACAGTATAATTCAAAAATAGGAATATAAAAAATGTAATATTTAAAATTTATTTACCATATAGAAAAATCTACATGTGAAATACGAATTAACAGCATATAATTTGAGCTCAAACGTTTATTACAGTCAACAAGCTTGAAGTTCTAATATTTATTTTATTTTATTAAACTCATGAACTCATTATTAAATATTTGAATATTTGCTTCTGTCGGAACTGTCGAAACAGTTGAATTATGAGTGTTACAATTTGATAATGACAAATATATGTATAAAATACTACCTTATATGCTATTTTTGTTAAATAACATTTCACATATTAAAGTGATAAATAAAAATCGTTGTATATTAAATTTCTTTATTAAATTACTGTATTATATTTATGTATTATATTTCAGCCATAACAAAATTTTCATATATATAAAAAACATTAGATAGAGCACACATACAAATTTCCCTAGAATGATTGAAACACTTTGCTTTACTCTGAGGAAGACTGGGTTGTTCGTCACATTCAATTATTGGCTTGGTTGTAAATTTTCTTAAAAAATCTGCTTTTTCTCTTCCCTTCACAAAAATTCGATCTGCCTTTGAGGTTATTTGTTGAACTATCTGGGCAAATTTATGGATTGGTGTGTTACCTTCAACCCATTTTATACAATGATGGTTCGCTGCTAACCAATCCGCTTGGCTCTGCAACTCTGGTGGTAACATATGGTAAGGAAAAGGTGGTTTGAACAAGTAGTGACATATTTTATCACCATCATATCCAGCGAATTCTTTCACTACAAATTTATTATTTTCAATCTTGAAACCTTGGACATCTAGCACTAGATTCATATTGTTAAATTTTGTAATTGCACCAACAGTTTCTTCTTTGCACAATAGAACTTTAAGTCTTTTCTTAACAGTTTCAGATTTGTTATATATTCACTTAAACTTTTTGAATATTGTAAAGTTACGCGATTACTGAAGTTTTTAGTCTGCACTTTCATTTTATACCTTCCAACTCTAATTCGATCCTTCTCTCTCTTTATTTTGACGCATGCGTAGCTCTTCCTCTATTTAATTTTTTGACGCATGCGTGGTTTCAGCTCTGCCTAACTATTTTTGTGAGCGGGTTATAATAAAAAAGTTTATCATGTAATATTAAACAATAGGCTGATGTGTTCTTTGGAACATTATCACTTGTTTCAAACTCAATTCTCATAACCACCGAGCTAGATTGAACCGATTCTTTTTGCCGCGAACAATCAATGTGCGCTATCGGTGCTATGGTTTTAAATTCTTTTGGACTAAATATACATTCATTGTTTGATTCATAATATGAAGAACGAAACTTTGAGAACATTTCATACAAGGTTGCGAATTTGTTGTTTTTAAAATCCAAGTACAGATCATTATATGGATATCTTTCTGAATTGAGGAATACCCTGATATTTATCATATTACAGCTATCAAATGTCGACATATTGGATGCAGCTTTGTTCTTTTTATCTGTCTGAAAAGCCACTATTACATGTCTTGGAGTTTCTAATTTAGTTGTTGTTTTCACCGGCCATGTATGTCTAGTATTTTCAGGAATTGATGGAAATTCCACAATCTCCCAAGACCTAAAGTGTAACGGAATTTCAATATTCTTGTTTAAAATTTTTGTTAGGGCTAATTGTTGAGGTATTTCCACTTTTACATGAGGAACTTTCCAATACAACTTTTCAATTGTAACCTTAGGCTTTTCTTCTACCCCGGTCGTTGTCGTTACGGCATCCAAATCATTATTATTTCTTATTAACACCAATTCCTGTTTCATATTTAATATAATTTTCTTGTAATCTTCGAAAAATCCCATAATCATATTTAAAGGTATGCATACATTAAATTTTCCTGAATCTTCTATTTTCGAAACTTTCGGAAACCAACCAGCATTTTGTAGTTTCAAGCTTTCCCCTTCGTTATACGACAAATACCCTTTTAAAGTCGAAGTGAGTCCTACGCTTCTAACAGAATCAATGACTACACCGTTTAGTTCATAACGAATTTCTCGAAATAGAAAACTATAACCGTTGTTTATAAATTTTAATTTATCAATATTGCTTCCATCTTCTTTTGTTAATTTTCCTTCGATGTATAAAAAGCTTTCTGATGGTAGCGTAAACGTATCTAATTCTTGTATTGCTATCCTTATTTCATCGTTGTAATCAAACTTGGAATTAACAAACGGTTGATATGTATGATATTCAAATTCTGTAATTGAGTTGTCTACAAGAGGTTGTTCAGTCACATTTAAGATATTCATTTTTACAAAACCTCAAAACCTAGTGATCTCAAAAATTCTTTGTTTTTCTTGGTTATTCTTTTTCGCTGCCGAACTTCTCTGTTTGTTACAACCTTGGAACTAGTTACATTTTTTCTACCGCGTTTCCTTTTATAGATATTTTTTAAAACTTTAATATTATACCGGACAACCATTATCTTTTTCTCAAATGTAATCTAATGGTTATTATTTCGTTGCGAAAATTAACAATCTCTCCTTCCTGATCCAGAACTTTTACTGTAATGGTGTTGATTGTCTTAATGCTTACAGGAAAATAGATAATGTTCTGAGGAGACTCTACTATTTTATATCCGGGAGCAACAGTTGGAAAAAATTCGTGAATAATGTGACTAGGTTTTCCATTAGAAAATGAACCTGTCGCGATACTGCAGTCTATACCCAAGGCATTCACTTTAATTATTTGTACTGGAAAATCCGAAACTTCTTCACTGTCGGCTTCTAATTGTCTACTTTTAAAACCCAACAGACGACCAATAGTATTAGTTGGTCTAAAATCAATCTTCTCCGAAGAGTAAATACTGACAAGTGATGTATTTAGGTTTGGTGTAATTGTTAGTTTGATTTTTGTATCGATATTTTTCTGAATAAATTTGATAATATCACCGATCTCATAAGCTCCTGTTGGTATGGTAAGTGACCCATTACCAATAATAAATTGATTTTTTTTTCATCGATATTTGGAATAACATTAAATGACTCAAAATTGGTTAAGCCGATTTCGTAATTAACACTATCTTCCAAATAAATTGGGGGGTTAAAATCAGCCTTTAAAACTGAAGAGTCACCAGAAAGACTAAAAGTGTATGACATTGTGATACAAATATTTATGAAGATCCTTCTTTATTTACACACTTTATATAGAAATTTCAAACATAATTGACCGCAATTATGAGAATTAAATTTTTGTGTTGCGTCATAATTATAACTTATTTCATTTTTAGCACCATCACTGAGAAAATATTTCACCAAATCATTAGGTGGGCGTAAATTTCCATAACTGTCAAAATAATTAATTACATTCTTTCGTTTTGCGTAAGCAGTCCAATGTGTGCCGTCATTTTTTGTTGAATCTAAATTGGTTATACCACATTCATTTTTTCTAATTCTCTTTGGTAAAGCATCACGCATAAAGACTCCGCGAAAATGTGGAATTTTCATCTTGTTGGCATATTGTTGTAATTCTATATTTGTAAGTGCATGTCGGGGTAATTTTACTGGAAGTTTTTTTTATATGGTGCTAAATATAATCCTTTTCCTCCTTTGGCAGCTTCTAATGCTAGATTATGTCTCTTTTGTTCAGCAAGCGTTTCTCTATTCGTCTTTGCATCGTTTACAGCTTTCGCTATACCAGCTGCGCCGCCGCCTAGAGCACCTAATGCGCCGAGAATAGGAAGTAATAGTGGTAAGAATCCACCTTTTTTAGGAATTGGAATAATCCTTTTTTGCGATTTATTTCGTCGTTTACGTTTGATTCCGTACCCTCTTTTTAACTGTTTGTTCTTTTTTACACCAACACCTACTTTTTTATTTTTTCTTTTTAACCCCATACCTATTTTTTTCTTTAGATTCATTGATCCTTTGACTACTAATGCTGCAAGTTTTTCTCCTGCTGAAGAGTCTGAAGCTTTCCAACGTTCCGATGCTTGCTTCTCTAAAAGTCTATCAGCTTTGTTCCGATTATCAGAATCTTTAAACTGTTCGTAGCTCAAATCGTGAGATTTACAAAAATCGTCAAGTTTGTTAACTCCGGTATCTCCTCTTTCAATACGTTTTCTTAATTTTGTGCCTGGACCACAAAATCGATAACCTGGTATATGTAATTCAAATGGAAGTTTATCAATAACTCTATCAAGAATGCCTCTTCCTCGCACGATTTTCTTTGATTTGGTATTCTTATGATGTATACGCATTATACTAATGCGAAAGACTGTTTAAAGAATACTAAGAAAACCTTTATATACCCTATATTTCTATCAAAAAATTTAGTAACAAATTTTCATTAGTAAAATGCGGATTGAACAATCAAACACCCTTCTTCCTGTAACTAATTATGATGGGCTTTTACATGAAAATGGTTTCAGAAAGCATGGCAGCTTATTTAACGGCACATGTAAAAGGGGACTTGTAATTGGTAGTAGTGGTTGTGGAAAAACTAATGTTCTCCTTTCTCTTTTAACTCATCCAAATGGACTAAGATTTGAAAATATTTATGTCTATTCCAAGTCATTGTATCAACCTAAATATGAATTTATGCGTGCTGTATTTTCTCCTATGAAAGAAATTGGTTATTTTGAATACAGTGATGATAATGATATGGTCTTACCTCAAAATATACCATCTAATTCAGTTGTTATATTCGATGATGTCACGACCTGTAATCAACAAATCATACGAGATTATTTTAGTTTTGGAAGACATAAAAACACAGATTGCTTTTACTTGTGTCAAACATACTCTTCAATTCCAAAACAGTTAATAAGAGATAATGCTAATTTATTAATTGTGTTCCCTCAGGATCATCTAAATTTGAATCACTTATATCAGGATCATATAAATTTCGATTTAAGTCTTCAACAATTTAAAGAAATGTGTTCTATTTGTTGGGAAAATCCCTTCGGATTTATTTCAATAGACAAAGATTGTTCAAGAAATTCGGGTAGATACCGTCAAGGATTTGATAAATATATATATCCCTAACATATATAAATTAAAAATTGCGATTGTTAACATTAGTATCCTTTAAGAAATTTTAGGAATAACATGGATTCGAAGCTAGCTCGAGAATTACTAAAAACAAGAAAGGACGTGAAGAAAAAATATTTGACTTTAAAATCAGATTTAGCACAGAGTCAAACGTTGCTTGAAAAACAATTGAAACCAATTTCTGACCCTCTTCAAAAACTTTTACATAAAGTAGAACCTGTTAAATTAGAACCCAAAGTTGAAAAAGATTTTTCAGAGATCAGAGATGAAGTAAAACCTTATGAAAAATATCTCCCTCTTACAAATTTGAGCTTCCTTGAAGATACCTATTCAAATATTCAACCAAATTTATCACACACTGCGGAATATACCACTGAGGATGAAAATCAATTGATTGATGATGTAGTAGAGCAATCGCGACAAGACATTCTCGATATGACGCAGTCAGAGGCGTATAATTCCTACTTGGAGATGTTTCATCCTTTACCTCGAGAATATGTAGACGATTCAATACGAGGCGATGAAGATTTGTTCGATCGATACTATGGATTAAAGCATGATATTAAAAGTGATAAGTTTACTTTGGGAAAGTCTGATGTAAGAATTGATGGATCAGATGTCAAACTTGGAAATATTACGTATTTAGGAACTCCTGGATTATATGAATTGCTTTTTAAAAAAGATCCTGTTGGATATACTAAATCTGATTTAGATCAGTATATGGATATGTTAAAGCGAACGAATGCGTATCGAAGAAATTTTGAATCGGATGCACAGATACAAGGTAGTCAAGCACTTAAATATCGAAGTATTATAAGGCCGTATTTAATTGAACATAAAATACTTAAAGAATCTGGAATACAACAATCTGCTTCCTTTAATAAACCAAAGCCTCCTGCTCAACGTTTAAGACGAGTTCATACATTCAAATATGGTGGAATGCTAAAATTATCCAATAAGCCAATAGACTATATATATTATGATGACATTAACGAAATCGTAGATAGACTTCGTTTGTTACTGGCAAGCACAGCTGCTGGGAATACATCACATTCCAAAGAAGTTTATAGTATCATAGAAGAATTACGTGAGGCAAAAATAATCAGATAAAAATGCCTATTGATAAATTCGGTCGTCACATGCTCGGTTCAAAAACTGATTCACATAATGAAAACAAGGATCTTTATTTTTGTAACCCCGCAAATCTTACAACGCCTTGTATTATATATATAAGGGGTACATTTGACTTAAGTGAAAATGCTGGCTTCTATTTCTTAGAAAATAATTCAGTTTCCTATGTTGTACCAATTTCTGGAACGATTACAGCTATCAATATTAACGTAGATACAACTATTCGCATTAATATTAAAAATTTAACAAGAAAAGCATTGTGAACCAAAAGATTGTAAAGGGTGATGAGCTTGCTTTTACCCATATTAGACCCCATGACAAATTGTTTGTTGAAATAGTTCTTCAATGTCCTTTGAGTAAAAATGAGTGATTTGAAAAAAAAAGTAGTTGATGAACTTCATAAACCTGCCCGAATAAATTTTAAACGTCGAAAGGTGTTTGTGACTGGACTAAATGATCTTTGTCAGGCTGATTTGGTGGAAATGATCCCTTATGCTAAAATTAATAAAGGATATCGTTACATTTTGGTTGTTATTAACGTTTTGAGCAAATTTGTTTGGTGTGAACCGGTAAAAAGCAAATCTGCTACAAATGTAACACATGCAATGGAAAACATTCTCACCAAAATGAAAAGTGTGCCACGAAATCTTCAAACAGACAATGGAAAAGAATTCTACAACAAAGAATTTCAGAAATTAATGGAACGATTTAAAATTAATCATTACAGTAGTTATTCCACTTTAAAGGCTAGTGTTGTTGAAAGAGTAAACAGAACTTTAAAAAATTTAATGTGGAAACAATTTAGTCTACAAGGCACGTATAAGTGGTTAGACTTACTTCCTAAAATTGTGAAAACTTATAATAATAGTAAACACTCTACTATACATATGAAACCAAGTGATGTCAATATAAAAAAATCTAAAATTCTGCTTAGCACTGTATATAAAAAAAGTACAGTTGTTGATCCTAAAAACATAAAATTCAAGGAAAATGACTTTGTTCGAATTAGTAAACATAGAGGAAAATTCACAAGAGGATATACCCCTAGTTGGTCTAACGAAATATTTAAAATTAGAAAAGTGAAATATACAAATCCTCCAACTTACCTTTTACAAGATCAGAATGATCAAGATATCGCAGGAGTATTTTATACTGAAGAACTTCAGAAGACAGCGCATCCACATATTTACCTGGTTGAAAAAATTGTTAGAAAAAAAGGAGACAAATACTTTATTAAATGGTTAGGACTGGAAAACAAATTTAATTCATGGGTACATAAAAATAAAATACTATAAGATGTAATTATTTAATTTAATTAAAATTAATTTACTTTACATATTGTTTTATTTAAATCTATCTGTATATATTCTAAACCTATGCTTACAATCTAAAACAGGATTGATAATATGTGATAATTTTACAATTTTATCATAAAATCGAAATCTGTCTGCAGCTACGTATTCCCAGTGCGATTTCCTTGATTGTTGGTATGCATATTTCCATACTACCATTGTCATTATTTGGTTATTTTCTTTAAAGGTGACTTTTTTCATTTTTCTCAAAATAACTTTCAAATAATTCGGGATATACATCCATAAATTCTATAGCTAACCCTATATTTTCAGAAGGAGAGTTTTGACATGTATGCAAAATGTTAAAAGCTCTTGTATAAAAATTCCCCCTTTCGCTTTGTAATTCCTCTTGCAAAACTTTTAGATAACGTTGGAATTGTTGCCTTTTAAATAATGCTATCATATGTTTCAAAAGAGGTATCAACTCCCATAGTTTACAAACGGATTCATATCCCAAATATATTAAACCTATGCTTACAATCTAAAACAGGATTGATAATATGTGATAATTTTACAATTTTATCATAAAATCGAAATCTGTCTGCAGCTACGTATTCCCAGTGCGATTTCCTTGATTGTTGGTATGCATATTTCCATACTACCATTGTCATTATTTGGTTATTTTCTTTAAAGGTGACTTTTTTCATTTTTCTCAAAATAACTTTCAAATAATTCGGGATATACATCCATAAATTCTATAGCTAACCCTATATTTTCAGAAGGAGAGTTTTGACATGTATGCAAAATGTTAAAAGCTCTTGTATAAAAATTCCCCCTTTCGCTTTGTAATTCCTCTTGCAAAACTTTTAGATAACGTTGGAATTGTTGCCTTTTAAATAATGCTATCATATGTTTCAAAAGAGGTATCAACTCCCATAGTTTACAAACGGATTCATATCCCAAATATATATATGAAACTTTTGACCAAAGTTGAATTATTTTGGTATTTGAAATACTATCAAAATAAATGCTGAATTCATCTGTAGAAATCGTTTCGTTCACATCATTTCCAAAGAAATAATTCGTTATTACTCCTTGATATTTTAATAACTTATTCCAATCGTTTTCATTGAAAAATATTGAATTATTTTTCATACCTGCTATTTTTACACCAGGTTCAAATCCATATTCGTATACTAATCCAACACTCACAAATTTACTTTTGGAAGCATTCAAAGGATACCTTCTTTCACCGATTATCACTAATTCTGTTTCCTTTTTAGCTTTATTCTTCTCTATTTTTTGATTACAAAATACACTTTGTGATGGTGTTGTAGAATATTGAGCAAACATCTTGCTGGAGCAAATTATAAACTGAGGAACCTTCTTACACACTCTCCATTATATTCGTTGCAGACATGGTGGTGGGAGATGTAGTAGGAGGTGTGGTGGGAGATGGTATTTGAAGTTCTTCTTCTTCTTCTTCTTCTTCTTCTTCTTCTTCTTCTACTTCGTTTTTTTTCATTTCATTTTCAATTTTTTGTGGCAATCTTCTGAACAATAATCTTGTGGGAATGCTAATCTGAACTTGGCTTTTTCTGTTAGATAGTTGAACACTTCACATATCTCGCAAATTTTTAGTTTGCTCACCGAAGATGCCCAACATTCCTCACAAATTGAATTTTTCTTGTACAGTTTTGTTAGTTTTAATGCTTTATTATTTTGTTCCGCCATATTATAGCACTCATCTTCTGTTAGTATTTTTCCCATACCGTAAATCGCCTCATGTTCATACTCAAAAATATTTTTTGAAAGTTCATCGCAAACATAATCCAATGCACTTTTCAAGTCTTTCACTTCAATAACAGGTGTATAGGCACGCCACATTTTTAAATCGTTAAATGGTAACAACAAATCAAACGACATTACTACGAAGTTGTGTTTGGTAATTCTGGTTTTAAATAGTAACTTTTAATAGGGGGGATTTTCAAGGACAAGCGGTGAAGGTCTAGGGGTCAAGGTCAAGGTTAGGGGTCAAGGTTAAGGGGTCAAGGTTAGGGGTCAAGGTTAAGGGGTCAAGGTTAGGGGTCAAGGATAATGGGGTCAAGGTCAAGGTCAAGTGGTGGGGGGTGGCATTAGAATCGGCGAATCCACTCTACTTACGCCATCAGAAAATAGAGATATTTATATATTTTAAATAAAAAAAATTACAGTGGGTTTGAGACATAAAAAGGTAAGTTTTCACCAAATTTCATGAAGAAACATTTTCTTTTGTAAAATATAAAAAAAAACAAAAACTTGGTTTTTTGAATTTTTCACATAAATTTTGAGGTTATCTGTAAAAAGTGTAAAAACAAGAGTTCTAGATTTCTTATTACCTACAACTTTTTTCCATATGAGTTTTAGTTTTGCCGGAAATCGAGATAAACCGTTTTTAAGTTTTAAAACTCACCCCCTTC
The DNA here is from genome assembly GCA_034190945.1 of Octodonta nipae. Classification (NCBI taxonomy): domain Eukaryota; kingdom Metazoa; phylum Arthropoda; class Insecta; order Coleoptera; family Chrysomelidae; genus Octodonta; species Octodonta nipae. The sequence goes on from CM067217.1 coordinate 21,701,324, forward strand.
CACTTTCCGAACTCGGATCGCTCGGAAATTAGTTTTCCTTTCATTTTTGTTGTATTTTCTTCCTTTTCTAAGCTGAGCTGCCCAGGTTGTAAACGGAGGATGTGAGTTCTAAATATTAGTTAGCTTGGCTTTTTCTGCAATTATCCATTGATTGATTAGTTGCCTTTGCAAAGTCAATTAATCAATCAATTGAGGGGCAATTTGACAGATTTTGACTGGGACGGGGGAGGGCAGTCGGCAGGTTTTTGGTCTAGAAGGGGGCAGAACATAACTTTGCTATAACATAGACAAAAATGTTCTTTTATTATCTTTGGTACTAACTATAATACCACCACCAGTTGCCGGTAAGAGGGGTCCAGGGGAGGAAGAACTGGCAAGTGCCCCACCCTGCACTTGCTTAGAGACGCCCATGTGTTAGTGTAAACTTGACACAGCCTTCTAGATCTTAAGGGGCGTAACGAACTATTATATGAACTATTATATTATAGTCTTGTCATTTTTGTCTAAATTTTGTTCCTCAATTTATCTGTTTCAATGTTTAGCACTAAAAATGCTTTCTCAACTTTCTCAACACTCACGTTTCAGAATAGAAGTGTGACTACAGCACTAACAAAGTTAAATAACATATGATGTATAAAAAAATGTAGATTTCTGAAAGCACCAGGAACTTTGGACTTTCTAAAATGTTAAAATAGATTTTCCCTAAATGTTTAAAAATTAGGAGACTCATTTAATTTAATTCGGTTGAAAAATTATTCTACTATCGTTTCAGGATTTTTCAATCCATTGAACTCAAGTCAGTATATTGTTTGTAGGAAAGAACTTTCATCAGTTGGGCTCCTCTCAACTGATTAAAATCTCGAATAATTATTTATGTATAATATTTTATCGCGAAATGAATTTCGACACCTAGGAGTTTAATCAAAAATTCATTTCGCGATAAAATATTAAGCTCAGTTGTATGTACTAAATAATAATAAATAATTATTCCTGATTTCAATCAGTTGAGGGGAGCGTAATTGATGACGGTTCTTGACTAGAAACAATATATTGTCTGGTGTATGAATTGAAAAATCTCGAAAAGGTGGTATTATAATTTCTTTGATAGATTTTAGTTAACCTACGAATTCTTTCTTGTGATATTTATCCTAGGAATGATGGGGAAACGGCGTTACACACATTACAACTCCCGATTTGGGGTGTCTGTAAGCGGTAAGCTTTTTCCTGAAACTTCTAGATGGTGAATTATGTTGAGAGACGGACGAATTCACAATTTTTACCTAGTTATTTTAAATTTTTCTCGCAAATATGATTTTTTCCCCAAAAAGGGAGAGGGGCGAAATCTCCAACCTGGTAACCGTGGTTATACACAGAAAAAGACAGATACACTCGCCAGGGATTGGATCCAGTAGAAACAAGGCGAATTTCAGCAATTTAAATTTTCACCCAATTTTTACGCGAGAGGCAGCTGAACCAATTATTTGGGTTAAACTTACAATTATAGTTAAATGAAATATTCACAAAAATTCAAAACATATGTTTCTTGCATTTTATACGTCAATCGGTTACCAGTAGAAAAACGGTTAGAAAAACGAATTCATTGATTCAACGTTCACTCCTACAATAAACCGTTTCTCTAGAAGGTCATTGGAGTAGATGAAGGGTACAGGTGACAGGGGTAGGCGATGGGGCTAGTTGGGGCGGCGGCGTACAGGCGACAAAAATGGGCGCTAGATATTGAAGTATAGCCTTTGCAGATAACTCGAGTTATGGACGCCTAGATACTTGGAGTTTAACCGATCGATGCAGGTGCAACTGTTAGGCGTTAGGCTAGGTGAAATGGGCGGATCCAAGGGAGGGGGCGGGGCTATGGGGGCGACCGCCCCCACCGAGAGTCTCAAAGTTAGTACATTTAATATTAAAATGAGGTAATCCTAACCCCAAGGGCCTAGAAGAAGGTAACTTCTATTTGTTTAAACCTCAGAACGACTACGTTTAATGTAATAACCCAAGATATCTCAGTTTAATATTTTATATAGGTAAATTTAGTACAGGATCGCCCCCCTGAAGCATGAAATCGCCCCCCGGAAGCACGTGTATGGATCCGCCCCCCTGCTAGTTGTTAAAGGTAGATGACTACAGTTTTAAAATAAAACACCTTTTATATCATAGACATTTCTAATACTTAATTAAAATTTACATCCATAAATATTGCTCGTTTTAGAATTGTAGCACAACTTGAGCAAACCGTGTATGAATACATATGAGATATTGCAAGAGACTAGAATACACAATCTTAGGTTTTTGTAACAAAATAAGAAAAAAATACATTAATCACTATTATAGGTACTTTTTAAAACATCTTTTCAGTCTAAATCTATATAATACATAACTAAATTATCTTGCAAATTAATCCACAAAAGCTTTTCTTCACACTTTATATGACAGGTTCACAACTATATCTACAAATCTTAAATATATTTTATGGTTGATATTTGTATTTCACTAATTCAAGACAAATTATTGAGTTTATCATCTACAGCTTTTCTCTGTCTTAAAATAAGTACAAGATTAATTGATATAAAGGGCAATTCACTCATTATAGCATTTCTGGTAGAACTAGAAACACTACATGTGTGACATTAATTTTACAAAATAAGCTATTATGGCTATACTTAAATCCAATCTGAAGAGTTTTCATTTTAGCTGGCTAGAACTGTTAATAGGATTTAACTGGAATCACCCTTTATACTCGAAATTTTGATACTTTTTATACAGCAGATGACTTTATTTTTTGTTACAGAGTCCTATATCAGGGTAAAATTTGTTATCCATTACCAAAGTCTGAGTTAATAGAAAGTCAAAATGACGACAACATAGTTACTAATAAATATTTACAAAAAAATAAATAAATGTATATCGAGATCAATCGAATTTTATATTTAATGTAAACATTGGACGGAAATATTTGATACATAATTTTAAAATATTATAATATATAAATCACAATTTTGAAGCGTTAGTAAATGTTTACATATTTTAATTTGAGCTTCTACACAAACTGTGGTCTTCTAAGACCATATAAGTCACAAATATAATATATTATTCTTCCTAAAATATAGATTATATATTTCTTGGACGGATTTTATTTGATTATTTGTATAATTTATTAATTATGTCGATACTCATTTCTAAATCATTTAGCAATTTATTAAAACTAGTGGTCGCCCAGTGGTCGAAATTCGACTCTATTTCATGAAATTGTAAAAAGTATATTTTTATAAGAAACAGAGTTTTGGAGAAATCGGAGAAGTAGATGTAATGACCAAAATTGTTCACTCATATTGAGAAATCTATTGAAATAAAAAGAAAATAAAAATGTAATCAAATAGGTATCGGTATTCGAAATATTTTTGACAAATGAATGACCCCTCAAATTTTTGGCTGGCAAAATATTCGATACAATAATTGGAAGATTGTTCTTTGCAACCTAAATGTTTTCATCATTTGCGGTTTCAATCAAATTCAGGTATATTAAAGAAAAGAGAGGACTAACAACTCTAGGAGAACTTAAATATTTAATACATTCTCTATTCTTCGCTGTCTGACATTTTTTTTACACAACACCTTCGGAAAGGTTGTAATAATAATATATAATCAAATAATTAAATTCACATTAAAAACAGAATATTTAATATGAAAGTTACTGCAACGAGTCCGAAAAATCAATACTGATCTACTACATTGACTATTTTACCACTAAACAATGACAACGCTTGCATGCCACTTCCAGAAGTACATGCTTTAAGAATATATCTAACGATCGCTCCCTTCATATATAATTACTCAATGTTTTGAGTTTTGACCGTCTGGCTGCGGCGGCACCACAGATCAAATAGGCGGCAGTGTCAGTTGTTTGGCGTAGACAGTATGGACGTAAATAATGAATTTTTATTATATTTTATTTAATGAATGAACCAATATTATAAATTAATATTAGCATTCTGCACTGAAAGTCGTCGGTAGCTACTAAACAAAACAAAAATGAAGAAAATCGGTTGAGAGACAGAGGAGAAAATGGTACCTAATCGTTTTGTCTTTGCCTATTTATATATAGATTTGTATGTACCTGTTCAAATACATTTTACATTGTACTAAATATAAATTTCAGACACTATAATAAAAGAATTATGATTTAGCTATAAGTATATAGTGTTTCCGATTAATCTATCTACAAATGAAAAACAGTTGATAATTAATTTTACAAAAAATTCTTTGTAAGTTTTGCATGATATCAAACCCCTAATTTGACCATACAATGGCAAAATTTAAAAAAATATATCAATTACAGCAACTTCAGGTTTTATATTTTTATATGAAAGAAATATTTGTTTATTTTAGGGAAATACATTTCAGCATTAAGCATTACATTCAAATACTTTAATTAAAAATAAGTGGAATTGTCTGTTCAGAAAATTGGCGTTGGTGGATTGATCTTAATCCACTCGTGATCAGTACCTATCCATATAAAACAAACGTATGGTGCAAATAAAAATAGAGTCATATTATCTTTTACCCGAGATTTCCAAATGGTGTATGTTACTTTTTTTTAAAAATAACTATTTGTTAATTTAATGGGTGAAAAACCTATAGGGCTATTATGCGACAGTAAACGGGATGTAAAACACCCTTATTTATGGAACATTTTTTTGGCCCGCTAGGGGTCCAGACTAGAGAACCTTCGATTATTTCTTGAGGGGGTACTTAAAACAAAAATTATACCTCCATGTTTCATTTCAAAATGTGAACCAGTTGGAATGGACAATTACAGAGTCAGTTGCACACATAACATGTGCCATTATTAGAAATGCTTTTAATTTTTTTCTAATAGAACGGTTAAGTGTATGTAAAATGAAGAAAGCTATAATTACATATTTTGAACCTAGTTTTCAATTATAAGGTTCTGTTCTAATAACAATTTTCATTTTTGTCATAAATAAAGGTACTTTATTCTTAGGCATAATTCATACTATTCGACTGACAATTCTCGTATATTAATTAATATATTTGATATGTTTTAGACCATGCATAACTGTTTATGAAGAACTTTCTCGCAAAATTGATAAAAAAGTTTCCCATTTGTAAATGGTTTAAATCGGACACACTGTATATGGTTTCTATAAACTTTTCTGCCAAACAGATTTGACCTAAATTACCTCCAACGAGAGGTAAACCCTGTTGTACCACAGAGATAAAATTAGAATGAAAAATATATGATGATCAGAATTTAGTCTATGGTGAAGTACAATGTATCGCTTGTGTAGAGAAACAAAGATAAGTGAAAAAATTTCAAATTGAAGGCACCTCTCGATATTTGTAGCTATAGATCAAAGAGCAAGAGAAAGTTCAGTGGTAGGTACTTAAATACTGAAAGTGGCATGCACCCTGATATTACTAAACCATTCAAATTTTTATCAAAATAGAGCAGAAACTTGAAATTAGAGTCGGAAAACTCGCTCTATGTAGCGTAATTTCTCAAGATCTTCCACATTGAGTATTATTTATAAATAAAACGTATACGCTATTCTTTTTTAAAAAGTTCATGCCATGTTAAATGCTGATTTTGGAGATCGCGTAATCTTTTGTAACTGGTTGCCGAACTAAAAGAATCAGAATCGCAATTTTTTTTTCTGTTATTTAATTTGGCGAATAGGTTACCTTTCTGAGAGATGAAATTTTTAATTTTTCAATTATACACTAGTTAAGAATCTACAACTGGAGTCACCGTATAAATCAATTAAATTGTTCATATTTAGTCACCATGATTGACTATCACAACGTGTTCATCTATTGTAATTTTTGAGTAATTTTTAGGTGAATAGTTAATTTTATCCCTAAAAGTATGACTGCATAATGCTTTAGAGATGAGTACTGTAAAATTACGACATATATGTTTTTAACTTTGTTTATGCACCTATAAGGTTTTCCATTAAGAGCGTCCATATTTTGTAGGCAATATCGTAGATTGATAATCTTTCTGAGCATATTTGTATACTAATACTTCCTAATTTATTTTGTGAAAGCAATCAGCCATCAACATTGGGCAAACAAACTCTTGATCTGTTAAAGATATATAGATCGTTTATTCAGCTGAAAAGATCACTAGATACGAGAAATTGTGAATGAAAATCAGAAAATATTACCTTAGTGGTGTTTGTAGACGATAATAATGATTTAAAAAACAATACATTTGAACGATGAGGCTCTTATTCATCTTTTGGGATACGCCAACAAATAGGTTTTGATTTCTACAGGACAGAGTAACCCGTATTGTGCGATCTGGTCCCCTTGATTATTTTCTTTAGAGTTGCATGAAAAAAAGTCACAATGAGAAACCATGCGTAATTAATGAGATGCAACCCAGCGTCGCTAATTGAATCAAAGAAGTAGACAGACATCAGAATAATTCTTTTTTGGCCAGCATAGTTATGCAATCATACATACATGTCAAAATACTCAATAATATTGTAATATTGAGTGCATAACTAATAGATTATTATTGCTGAACCAGATCCAAAAAATGTTTAGTTTACAATGATTTTCGTTAATTTTGCAATGTTTACTGTGAATTTATAACTTTACTGAATTAAATAAACGATTCTTGGGCATTTTTTTATTTTACTTTTTATAGGTAAAGGGGATTTGGGAATAGATATATAACAAATAAATAAAATTTGAATTCACGAGTGGAGCCTAGTCATCGTATTCCTAAAATTCTGTATATTTTAAATTTCGTTGTTTTCACACATTAGGACACTCTTTTGGAAAACACCTTATATTTTATAATTCATAATAATCATGAATTTCAAAATTGAGCAGTAAGTAACGCAATAACAATATAAATTTTAAAATATTGCTTTAACAAACACTTTGAGCTTAAATTTGAGCATTGCTTTTTTTAAAAAATACTGTTAAATCCAAAATTTTAGTACACAAACACGTTTTCATCTACTATGAGTAGAATTTATTTAAAATATATTAGATTTAAATTCATAAATAGAGTCAAAACAATGGTTTGTTAGACTGAATAGTATTTTTGATTTGGACTGTCAAGAACTTATGGTACAAAAATTACCACACTTACTTAACATACAAGCCCAACATTATTTCATTTCACTCTTGAATTATGTTAAACAAAATGTTATTCCAAACATTTGCCATTTTCGAATCATTGTTGAAGATACTTTAATGAGTCCGAGATATGAAAAATAGACAGTAATAAAATACAAAAAAAAATAAATAAAATTACGCCACAAGTGAAATTGAATTATTTTCTTGACAAATTCGATAAAATAAGTTGTTTGCAGAATAAATTTTAAGTTGAGTCAAAACCAAACTTTGATAGCTTTTGAAAATTGAAGACCACATACAAATGTAATGGAACAAAAATAATTTTTGATAGAATATAATAGGCGACGACATTTTCTAGTTTTATTTAAAGATATTTAATCTTTCATCTTCAATTTTCACATGAGACTGATATGAGATATTTTTAGATTTATATGGAAAGTTTGCACTTTCCAAAATAATACGGAAAAAAAAAACAATACAAAGTAACGAAATAAATGCTTAGATATTATATATGAAAGTTTTCATAGAAAAAACGAAGTTAATAACATTGCTCACGATATGGAATAAGTAGCAGCATATTGCTGTAGTACTCTAACGGCACCAAAGCAGCAAAAGCACCAATGATGCAAGATCCGCAAGACATAAAGGAAAAGGAAATACTATATTCCAAAAAAAAAACTTGTCTTGATGACTTGATTAAAGGTTTCACATGCATCAAAACAAGGCAACAATATTTTAAGTTTTGCTGAAGTTCTCTAAAATTTTATTTAGTGAATTCCATTCGAAATGAGCTGAATGAAGCATATCCAAAAATTGGCAACTGAATTGAGAAAGAACCAAGATTAAATCCTAGAGATAAAAAGACACATAAGCAAACTACGTTTTGAAAAAATATGTTAATGGCAAGTATAAATCTTATAGCAAAATATACCATAAAATAGCAGTAAACGGTTAAAAATTACTATATGAATGAAAAAACTATATTAACATCCCAAGTTTATTTATTTTGTTTTTTCTGCTTTCATTACAACCTCTAATATTCACCCTGTACGTTTCTGAAAACATATACAGGGTGATTCTAAAATGTGAAGCAAATCTTGTATTGCAGAAATTGCAGGTCACACTATATTCTTTGAGCGTAATAAAAGTATAAATGCAAATTTCTCTTAATTGTCTCAATATATTCTTTTTAAATTGAAATATATTAGTAGTTAATATCTTATAATATTAGAAAATAACATGGGTTGCTGCTTGAGGAGCTGCTTTCTGTAGTAGAAGTTATTTTTTCCTTAAATTGTAATGCGAATATTCACAATGCCCATATATAGCATGAAGAAAATCCTCACGACATGTGCGACTTTAACTAGCAGGACAAATTGAGTTTTATTGAAGGTAAGGCAAAACAAGCGATTCATACACGATGGACCACCAGACTACTCTCTAAAAATACACCAATGATTGTACTGAAACATTCCTAGAAGAAGGTGTGGCCGCAATTCACCATTGCGCTTTCCCGATCTTAGTCCTTGCCATTTTTGCTTCAAAATCTACTTGATTTTATTCAAAGCCTTATTCGCACGTTTCTTGAAGACTTATTTATAATTTAAAAAGTTAATTTTTTTTCTGGTTCAATATCAGTCGTGTAAAAAAAATCAAGACACTAAATGATTAGGTCCCTACCCTGAATATATTTCAAAAATTTGAAAAAAATATTTGAGACACTTTTTCACATTTTCAAATTCAACTTTAAGGGGTTGCAACTCTTAGAGGTGTATTATGGTATCTAGGAGCATCAGACTCAAACAATATATTATGACCTCCAATTTCATTCATATAAGTCTGACCTCATACTTTAGAATCACCATGTATATTGCTAAAATTATATTTACAGGGTTCTTCCATCCGATCCTCAAATACTCATTTCTCTAATTGGCATCCTTACTGTATCACTTAACGTTTCCGTGAACTTTTCGAAACCATCACCTACCACTATAGAGAATCCAGCAGCGAGTCCAACAGTTCTAACTGGCACTCATCCCAACCGTTCGTTGCCAAAAGTAATCCAGTCAGTTCGTCTTCGCCCAGCATCGGATTGACAGGTTCTGTCACAACAGATTGGTTTGGCATCGAAGATGGCACGAAATCGTCTTTGGTATCGTCTGTTGTTTTGATTGTTTTGTTTTCTTCTTCTGCTGTTGTCGATGATGTTTTCTCGCTTTTAATGCTGGCTTTCTTCTTCTCTTCCTTCATTTTTTGTTTAATCTCCTCGAAGTTTTCGATGTCCGTTTCTCCACAGATGGAGATGTTGGAGAGGATATTATGCTTTCTTTCACCAGTGCTGTTTGATGGACGGTATCTAAAAATAGATTAAGAAATAGTTGACAAATATGTTAAGAGCCATAGAATTGTAATTAATTGCATTTGTTTGAAATTCAGTTTAGTAATGAAAATAAAAAATGTTTGTCTTCTAAACGTTGTTTGTGGCATATTCTTGATTACTTATATGTTTTTTTGGGGAATAACACCACAATAGAAATAAAACTACGTATATTGTAGGAATACCAAACGTTTCAAAGTCTATTCTGACTTCGTTGTCAATGGCTTTATATTTATTGATGTAGATTGCAAAATGAAAATTAGCAATTTCTTCCTTAATCATCGGCAACCAGGAACGATTGAATTCTACAGAGGTAGTAGCGAAACAATCGTTTTCATTTAACAAAATTAAAGCAGACTCTTTTAATTTTCGTTTCATGTTGTGTGCTTCTTTGTGGTATATAAGTTTGGGACTTTGTTGTTAATTAATTATTTCGATTTCACCTATTTGTAATTTTCTATTTGCCACTGTGTGTCATCTTTATTAAGGGTTTGCCTTAGGGACAACCTGTAAGATGACCTATTGTATAAATAAATAAATAAGTGCATTTTGAAATTATATTTAATGACCAAGCATCTTCACAAATTTTGGATTTTTGAAACTGCCCTTTTTTAACGTAATTTTTGTATTGGTTTTTTTGAATATTTAGAGGTCTCCAATATAGAACTTATTACATTCAGAAAAAAATTTATAAATGCAATTTTTAGTATTTTGGTTTGTGTTTGTTGGTTTTGTTTTTGATATAACTGATTTAAGTGTTTTTCTTGTTATAAATGATGTTTTAATAATATACCAATATCTGAAACAGAAGTTTACCAGAAATCCAACTCACACTAACAGGTATCTCAACTTTTACTAATCATCCAAATTCAGTAAATCTCTATATGACAGAGCAACAACTAACTGTTGTAAAATCAATAAAAACGAAGAAAAAACGTTTATAAAAAATATGCTTTCTGCTAAATAATTATAAAGAAAAATTTATTAATAAAGAGTTAAACAAAATCGAATACCAAACGATCGCTAACAACGAACACCAAACTTCACTAAACAACACTGAATCACAAGACATTACTACAATAACTATACCTTACATACAGGGTCTCTAAGAGAACTAAAAAAAATGGCCAACAGAAACAAACACCCAACTTAAAATATAAAAAAATGCATTTATAAAATTCCTTGTGAATGTAATAAATTCTATATTGGAGTAACCTCTAGACCTCTAAATGTTCGAATAAATGAACACAAAAATTACATAAAACAAATTTGCTTGGGACCTTGGTCATAAAATACAATTTCAAAATTCAGTTATATTACACAAAGAAGCATAAAACAGGAAACGAAAAGTAAAAGAGTCTGCTTTAATTTAGTTAAATGAAAAAAAAAGAAATTGCTAATGGTTAGTTGCGTCATAAATAAAATAATATTGTTAAATATTATAATTGTATATTTTAGAATTGTGCCTTTCTAAAGGTTCTTTGCCATGGACAACGGGGTTGGACCTAGACCCCGAAAATCAGTTCAATGGCATTTGATATTTTCAAATATTGTCATCATGGGCTGACTATTTCAAGTAGTAAATATTTAACCAGTAATAAGTTTGCTAAAGTGAGTATTTACTGTCAGCAAAAGGATAATTGTGGGTAATTACAGCAGTATTACAAGTTAATGAAATTTAGTAAAGCAGAATTATTTAAATATTTTTGGTTATTTTACAAATTGCCGGAAGTTTTAAGTTCATTAAATCGAAATGAAACCGTTACGTGAATTAGTAATACTAATATTATACACTTACAGTATCTTCAATCAAATATGTGAAATTGTTTCACCAATACTGTAGCTCCTTCAGACAATGGGAGAAAATTAAAGGTTCTCGTTTTTAGAAGAAGCTACAGCCTCAGTGAAACAATTATTTGAATAAGGAGTAAATACATTTTTATATCTCTTAGCATTTTTAGTTTCACCAAAACGAAGCCTAACGTACCAGCTCGTTAAAAGAGCCCTGTATATCCAAAACTTATGCCTGCCTTGTACCTACCAACTCAAGTTACATATGACAATTTTTTATACTATCTCTTAATAAATATAACCATATAACTTGATAATTCACGATTTTTCACAAAAAGTGTATCTTATTATATTTCCATCATTGTCGGGTAGAATTGTTACCCTGTATTAATAAATTAAGGCATAGTTATCAACTCAAAAAAGTAATTCTTTAGAATAAATTCTCGTTAAGCAAATTAACTATTAGAAGATTTATGCTTATTAATTTCCAGTGATTATAATAGATTCATTTTATGACAGTCATTCCCTTTTATGTTTTAAGTTTTGTTCAGAATAATTAAATCCTATTTAACAAGGAGACTATAGGAAATTTACCACATGCTAATTGACATCCTAATGTCGTTCTCGGGTAATTTTTAATTTGTTATTACTGATAAGTGTGTACAAGGTTATTATTTTCTTTTAATGACACATATTTCTTATAAAAGCTAAACCAAAACTAACAAATACCTTATCGATTAGGTAAACATACACACGATAGAATATTTTTTGGTGAAAACAATTGTCTTATGTACTTTTTTGTAATTAATGCTCTCATTTTTTGGTTCAAATATTTTCTTATCAATTCAACTGCCACACTATGGGTAAAAGAGTTTTTTTTGTTCAAAGTATCGTATTTCTCCTAGGTTTGAATATTAGTATATAAAAAATAAATGTAAAGGATTTTAATAATTTTATCTAAATTTAATTAGCCGATAGGAGTATTTTTTAGAACAATTCACTGTTTGTCCAAACCCGAAAAAAATGCAGACACGAGAATTTTTGACATTAAATTAATGGGGACCTTATTCGTCATTTTTCGAAAATTACATTATTGTGCGGGGGTGGGGGTCAATGGGGTTTTTATTATTTTTAGAGAAAATTAATTTTCGGAAATAAAAATGATACACGCGTGCAAATTGGTGATAAATTCTTTAAATGACAAGAACTGAGTTCCTTTCTTGTATACCATAGGGCGCAACAATATTTTTCGATTGCAAAAAGTCAAAAATATCAAAAATTTCAGAAAGTCACAAAAGTTAAAATTTTAAAAATGTCATAATTGTCATTAATGTCATAAAATATATAAAAAATGTAGACGTGATCAATATCAATTTCATATGCCTGAAGTCAATGCACTGCTCTAACAATGTTATTTTAGTAGTGTGTATTATTTGGTTGGTTATTAGCGGCTGGTAGCAGTTAATTATAATTCAGCTGTATATTAAATTGGTATTAAAATTGAAATGTATTTGAACCTACCTTTTTGGTTTTCGCTGAGGCTTTGATGTCCTTTCCTCTGGATGTCTGTTCCTTGGCGCTCTAACTGTTAGGCTCGACCTTCTCTTCGACCTCCTCGATTCTTCCAACCTTTCTAAGTCCAACTTCCAAAAGCCTCCTTTCCCTGGTTCGTCCTTATTCCTGGGGTGCTTAACGAAACATTTGTTAAGGGACAAATTGTGCCTGATTGAGTTCTGAAAACGATAATGAAACACTACTATTGCATTATACTTGGCAGTTTTCTCAAAAAATATATATTTGTCTATTGTCTGATCCAGAATTTTCTAGATCAACATAATGAATATGTAAATAAAGAATTTTATAGAAGCAGTAGTAGAGTAGAATAATGGCTAAGTTGTATTAGGTTTATAAGTTGAATAAAATTACAAAAATTTAAGTGAATTACTAAATTTTGTTAATAACAGACAATGTAGAAATTAAAATCGACTGTCAATTTTACTAACTCAGTACACGAAAGCAAATATCTGGAAAATTTGAGGCTAAAATTTAAAGACTGATATATCTGCTCTAAACATTTGCAACCTAGCCCTTCACCACGCTCTGAAAGCAATTATGAGTATACAGTGTGTCCGGTTATGAACTAGCGATAATCTAAATACATGTAAAGCAACTATTTTAATACACAATTACTCTATATATGAGGGTGAATCAAATATGAACCGGACTTTTCTGTTTCTCGCCCTGTAGGTAATTCGAGCGGCGTGACGTCTCGATATATGTTAGGTAGGGATGTTAAGAAGAGGGGATTTCGTCGGTTTGGCGAGGCGTAGTCGATGCGCTGTAGCATCAAGTCAGAGCAAGAGGTGTATACGTCTGTTGTGCAACATGTTGTTATCAAATTTTTGGCGCGGGAGGGCGTTAGACCGTCTGAAATTTTGCGTAGACTATCTGCACAGTTCGGCAATGAAACACTTTCAAGGACCCAAGTGTACGACTGGCACAAAAAGTTTTCAGATGGCCGAGAGACAGTGGAAAATGAGCCTCATGCACGCCGTCCCACGACAAGCATCAATGAGGCGAATATCTACGCAATTCGTGAGCTGATTGAAGGTGACCGCCATCTTACAGTATTGGCAATTGCTGAACACGTTGGAATATCATACGGGAGTGCTCAATCAACCATTTCAGATGAGTTGGGTTACCGAAAAGTGTGTGCAAGATGGATTCTTCGCCTTCTAAGGGAAAATCACAAAGCAAAACGTCTTGCCGTATGTGAAAGGCTGTAAGCAAGATATCGAGCAGAGGGGGATGAGTTTTTGAGACATATTGTCACCTGTGATGAGACAAGGGTGCATCATTATACCCCGGAGTCCAAACGTGCAAGCATGGAGTGGCGAAAACCTGGAGAGGCAGCACCGCGGAAAGCCAAGACCCGTCTTTCTGCAGGGAAAATTCTTGCAACAGTTTTTTGGGATTCGAAAGGCGTACTGCTGATCGATTTTCTGCACGAACGCCGTACAATTAATGCTGAGTCTATTCGAAGTGTGATTCTGTTGCATGACAACGCTCGGCCACATACTCTACCACATGTTTGGGCCACTTAAAAAAGAACTGGGAGGCCACCACTTTGAGGACAACGAAGGTGTAGAAACGTTTGTGCGCAATTGGTTATCGACACGACCAGTTTCATTCTTTGAGAAAGGTATTAAAAAACTTCCGATTCGGTGGGAAAAATGTATACATAAAAGAGACTATGTAGAAAAATAATATGTATTAAAATTTGTATTGATCGTACGAATAAAATTTTTAAAACAAAAGTCCGGTTCATATTTGATTCACCCTCGTACTAGGGCTCAATACCCCACCCCACCATATGGCAGCCATTTTATTTTTTTGATGAACGTGTGAACAAAAACGTTCATATCTCTTTGGTCTTACTGATATAAAAATAGGCTTATTCGACGGACAATAAAACTGTCTATCAACAACATTTCAAAACAAAGTGTTAACGTTTTCTTAACTTTTGAAAAAAAGATAAAATGCAAAAAAAAGGGTAAAAAAATTATGCAAATCAACAAACTATTGCAAATCAATGCAAAAGTATTCCCGATAACCTTTTTTTTGCACTAAATCGGAAGTTTTTGAGTTAAGCTACAATACAACATTAAATTCACAACTGTATGTTTATTACTTTAGGAGTTATTGTTGTTTGAACATAGCGTATGCGCAAGCACAAAAGACCTTTGTCGGGACTTTAAACAGGTAGGTAAACATTCAAACCACATTAAAGTCTTATTACTTGCTGAAACCATATGCAATATGTTGCGTTGAATATTGACGATTTGCCATATTCATATCACAAGATAACCACTAATACAGAACGTAAACAACACGGATGGTAAGTAAAAGTAGGGATCACAAGGCAGGGCAAGGTACAACTAACGTAACTAGTCTTTATCCTGTAAGTTCTTTGCAGGTAGAGTCAATATGTTCCATTTCGCTTACTCCTGCTAGTCGCGAATAGCATTGCTAGCCTTTTCTCGGACAGCACGCAGCTAATGTCCGAGCTTATTAAAGCTCTTTTGTGCTTGTGCATACGCTATGTTCAAACAACAATAACTCCTAAAGTGATAAACATACAGTTATGAAATTAATGTTGTAGCTTAACTCAAAAACTTTCGATTTAGTGAAAAAAAAATGAGAGGTAATCGGGACTACTTTTGCATTGATTTGCATTAATTTGTTGATTTGCATAATTTTTTTACCCTTTTTTGCATTTCAGCTTTTTTTCAAAAGTTAAGAAAACGTTAACACTTTGTTTTGAAATGTTGTTGATAGACAGTTTTATTGTCCGTCGAATAAGCCTATTTTTATCTCAGTAAGACCAAAACTTTAAGAGATATGAACGTTTTTGTTCACACGTTCATCAAAAAAAAAAAACAAAATGGCTGCCATATGACGGTGTGGGGTATTGAGCCCTAGTATATAGTGTATTTGTGTATTAAAATAGTTGCTTCACATGTATTTAGATTATCGCTAGTCAACCGGACACACTGTATACAGACCAGGGGAGGATTCATATTCGACATTCAGGGGGGGTCGATTAAGTACATCAGGGGTGCTATTACATACATCATGGGGGAGGGGGCGAACTCGTATGAAATTTACCTAAACTTTTATAGGGTTTCGAAAACACTGTATTTCCTAGGTTGTTGCATTAACCACAGTTGATTATCGCTTTAAACTCACAAAAATAGCTTTATATTATATTAAGCTTATGGATGAATGAATTCCTCGTTCTGTTGTGTTAAGCTAATGCTTCTAAAACTCTCGGAGGGGGTGATCGCCACCCATGCCCCTACTTGGATCTGTCCCTGATCCAGAACAAGGTAAAAACAATTTCCTTCCACTATGGAGACCAAGAGGTAATAGCCCAATTAAGAAAGAAGTTTAGCCAATGTAAAGACACGAATCATCTCAGATGAGACTGCAGAGTTAGGGCACATCGTTAGAAATCCACCAGTCATCAAGTCAATGATCAAAGAGACGAAGACAGCAGTAATTTAGTCATCCAGAGTAGCTTCAAACTTTTAAATACCTCCAATATCATCATCATCGGTTTTAAGACACGGAGAGGCAGTAATAGAACTAGAGTTAGCTGACACCAGTATCCATCATAAGGTCCTAGTGGAAAACACATTTGAAACGAGGTACAACGTACTTCAATTTGAATTGAAGGTTTTTGAAGAACTTGTATTGACTAGACGTACCCGCAATCTGTAAGACAGAAATGAAAATGGATTAACAAAGAGATACTCTGGGCCTTTTACCAATGAGAAATCACTTACTGGAGGCGCTACAAATTGTTTCTTGCAAACACTTTTCACAGAAGAGATGACGAGGTTCCGGCACAATTTGAAGTTTCGAGAACTTAAAGAAGAGTGGTTACTTCAACCATGAGTGGAGACCTGTAAACTAAAGTTGAGACTAACTACTCGAACCAAATCTATAAAACCTTGAGTTATAAATGAACCAGTGTCCCGATTTGCAATATCTATTTATGAGGTGCGCTACCAAAGTATACAAAAGAAAAAAAGTTGGTGATCTGGGAGAAAAGCAATTGGCTGAGGGAAAAAAAGATGTATAGAGTTTTTAGTAGACTTCGATACTAAAAAAAATCGTTCAATGTTTTTTGGATAGTAATAAATCTCTTCGATCTCTACAAAAAAATAAGTGCAACAGCACTTACTAATGAAGCCGACTACGGCAAGGGTAGGGTGCCCACCTGGATTCACTAACTCTAGGTCAGGCGCAGTGGCGGCTCCCTTCAGCACAAAAATCAAAAACAAAGATCTCGGGGGGCACTAAATCGACAGAATTTCGTTTTTTCAAAATATCTAGTAAGCCATGACTTTTAACAAAAATCCGAAAGTGTATATACGTTTTCCCAATTAACGTCTATCGTAGTGTTCCGAAATACCCATTTGATCATATCACCCTGTATATTTAAACTTCATGGTCCCGGGCGGGAGGACAAGTGCTCTAGTGCCTCCTCCTGCAGTCGTTAATGGTCAGGCTGCAGATTTATTAGATCGGGCGATCAGATATATATTTTAAAATACACCATTAACACTTACCTGCCAACTTGGATGCGCTTTCCGATAATATAAAAAATTCTCCTTAATCCAATGATAGATGGCACTCAACGTCATTTTGTTCCCATTTTTCCCCATTGCCATACAAATCAATGTGGCGTAGGAAAAAGGTGGTTTCTTATCTCCATTTTTCTTGTAAAAATTTATGTTTATTGTCAAATCCTCTTGACCACTGTTGACTTTCTTCTTGGGCTTTGGAGGTGGCGACACCGGCGGCGTGGGTAAATTCGGAACGGACATTATATTCGTGATGTTGTGTAACCAGTTCAAACTTGTCAGATCGGTTTCAGTCTGGTCATCGGACTCGCTTTCTGGACTCATCAGGGAAACGTTCAAGGGATTCAAAACAGAAACGTCTATGGGTTCGGGGCTGTTCGTCTGATTGCTGTCTGTTGTTTGATGTAGGTCTGTAGGAGTGGCTGTTTCGTTTTCGAAGATTTCGTAGTTGGTGACTTCGTCGCTGGCGGTGTCTTCCACATTCAGTATATCTAAATTCACCTCAGTGTCTTCTACAAGCTCGTTATTTACAAGGTATTTGGTTTTAACAAATCCATCTTCGTCTTGAAAATGGATTTCAACTATCTGATTGTCTGGAACACTCGTTACGTTCGTTGACTCTATTTCTATGCAATTTTGAACGTCTGTGGGGAAATAGTTAACCTCGTTTTGACTAGTATCCATTGGTTGAAGAATGGTAAAACAATCTTCTGAATTCTTAAAGATTCCATCGTTGAGAACATTATTGTCTGCAAAAAGACTGTTGTTCATCTCCTCCAGATGCTTGGTAGCCAATTCTGTTTCTGGGTCAGGTACCATGTCTTGGAAATTAAATTCTATATCGCAATTTCCTATGTCCGCCATAGTGTTGCACACTTCTAAAGTCATGTTTGAGCACTTTCCTTGAGCATAAGTTCCTCTTTGGACGGATTCTTTATCACATAGTTTTGACTTCGTCTGTTGTTATTGAAGTTACAGGCTGTTGGGATCGCTGCAACAATAAAGATTTTATTAATGACAGGTGGACGGTTGACTGACAGAAAAATATGACTATTAAATAGTTTTTAGTATAAAGTATGTTTGAAATATCCATACAATTAGGGTCAATTTGCATTATGTATTTTTGTCAATAGATAAAAAATCAAAATTGCATACTACTGGATGTGCAGGAAGTTCTGAATAGAAGAAGTAGCTTACATATGCATCTAAAATTTCAACTTGCAAACTTATTTCAAATAAATAAATATAAAAAAATTGTGTGAAGCATAATATGTTTCCTTCTAAGTGCAATAAATTTGACCATTTCAATAGTTTTAATATCATAAATGAAATTAACAATTGGTGTTTGTGATTTCGTTCTAACCAAGTTTCTGTAGATATATTTCTATAAATATTACCTGGCAATAATATGCAATAATTGAATCCTCGACATTTGTGAAGAAACGTTATGTGACATTTGTTTGATCGTGTACCGATTACTAAACCCTATAAATGCATCTATTCGTTTGCTTTTCAGGCAACATAACTTCTTACTATATTCTTACACAATCCACAACTGAACGACTAATTATCGATTTATTCCATAAAATATCCCTTATAGGCTACAGGTCTGCACGCATTTGTTGATGAGGTGGCGGTCGGTCTCGGCTGTATCAGTATGGTACATGCCTCGAGTTGGGCAATAAATGGTTCATGTACCGATGCATCAATTGCCAGGTTGACAATCGGTCGAACCTTATTGTGACATTTGTTTGACGTTAACGCATATTGTTGCTTTTCGGCAACATACTTCTTACTATATTCTTCAAATCCACACTACGACAATTATCGATTTATTCCATAAAATATCCTTTAGATTTTGTTGATAGGTGGCGGTCGTCTCGGTGTATTATTGGTATTTCCCAGTCTCCAGACGGTCAATGAGCAACGTGTTTATATTGATTTCTCTATTGATTATATTTAGGTTGAGAAAACTGTTTCATTGTAAGACAATTGTGTTTTTACATCTGACAGGTATATACTTTTTGACGATTTTGTGTCATCTTGGATAGTGATATATTTATTGTTGAGTAAAATCGAATTTTGTTTTGTTGCCGATCAGCAACATCATGCATAGTATCTTTCGGTTTCTTCATTCTGTACCTTATCGGCTACGCTGTGCAATTGTGTTCACTGTTATTATTTTTCTTTCAGTATGGATAAGAAAAAGGTGCTAACTGAAAATGATCTGGAACAGTATTGGATAAATTTTACTGATCTAAGTGATGACGAGGTGGATTTCAGTAATTCAGATAGCGACGAAAACCAATGTTTGCTCGAAAGTGCTCAGGAAATAGAAGTGGAAGACGTTAGATGAAGTGCGGGAGGAACTGGTGTTCAAGAAGAGTCAGAGACGAAGAAGAAAACTTGCCTCTCTCTTCTTTCGTAGCATCCAAACGGGGAAAGGCTACCGTAAAAAAGGATATACTTTGGAAATTGATGATCAGCTATATTTTCTTGGAGGGATAAAAGTCTCGGAGGAAATTTTAGCTTTGGAACTGCAGTTGCAATTATTCAACTACTTTTTCTCAAGTGAGTTGATAACAAAAATCGTCGAAGAATCCAGTTTATACGCTGTTCAAATCAAAACTGAGAGACCACCTCCCTTTCGTTCAGAAGTAGCTTATAACTTGTGCAACAACTACTGCAAAACGTGGTCGTCCTAGTCAAACTTTAGAGCAAGAAATTTAGAATAAAAGAAAGAGAGGACCAATGAAGCATATACCGCCAAAGGAAGTCCGTTCTAACCAACCTGGGCATTGGCCAATTATTGAGGATAAGAAAATGAGATGCAAACTGCCTAACTGCAAAGGATTTACCCATACCAAGTGTAAAAAGTGTGGCGTAGAATTATGTCTCAACAAGCATAATAATTGTTTCAAACCATTTCGCATGTAATCTAATATCATATTATGAACTCAATGCATGATGTTGCCAATTGGCTACATAGAATTTTTTTGAAAAAATAATGGTTCAAAATTAAATTTAATATTTTTTTCTTATTTTCCCTGTATCAGTTTGGAAGTTTTTATTTATTTTTTAACAAAAACTCATGCATTTAAGGGTTAATTTTATTTTTTATATTATCTGCAAAACTGTACGTTTGACCTTGTATAAACTTTATACTGGGCCACATCGGAATATTCCTAAACAGAATACAATTCTATTTGTTGAGGAGTTTTGGAGAAATCAGCCCATATACACAACAATAATGCAAGTATGTCTTCAATATGAAATTTGATTCCTTTGCGGACATAATTCTTTTCTCAGATTTAAATAGCATTATTCGCAAGATGCAGACTATTAAACAATAATTTATATTTACAAAAAAGAACCGACTTCAAGTGGCTTAAAATACAAACCGTTAAGTAACCGTGTGCAATCAATAACTATTTTCTGACATATTTTTTTATCTGATTTATTCTATTGGTTATTTTAGCGTATTCTTATCTCCCCCCTCTCTTTAATTTCTATTTTTTATATATTATCCACATATATTTTAACGTTTTTATTTGTTTAATTATTTAGCCCATTTTCTATAAGTGTAACTTTAATTCAATCTATATTGCAACCACCCTGTATATGTTTCTGTGCATTGGTCACCCAATATAAATTATTTGTCTATCATTTTCTGAATCACCCTGTAGAACTATAATTCAACTCTACACTATGTTGCAACCACCCTATAAGTGTTAATTCTCTCCACCCAATGGACTATTTCAATTTTTCTGTTGTTTAAATCATCCTTTATATCTATAATTTTACTTAGCCTAATATGCCAAGTATTAGCAACTACTTATGTTCCACACTATATAACATTTTTTTAACCATCCTGTATATAATTCCACTCCACCTCAATCATGTCAATACATCCCTGTACAATCAAACTTACTCTCTATACATTTCTTATGATACGCCTCACGTCCTATAACTCGAACTATGTACGACAACAAAACACAATGAGTATTTGGCAATAAAAAGTTGATCATTTTTTAAACAACACAAATACTCCATTGGTGTCCGTTATATTTGATTGGATTGGGTATTTGTTGTCATTGTGTCATTTTCCGAATCAGGTCATATTCTCTTGTAACATAGAAAGTCACTTTTGCATCTGTCGCCAACATTGTTTTTGTTTTAATTTGAGACCAATATTTCCACAGATTCTTTAGGTAGCTCAAGATCACTTATCAAATCATGCAATTCTCTTTGAGTAATATGTTTTGGTTCTGTAGACTCTGTGCCTTCGAAATCACTATCGCTACTCATTTTATTAAAAATTTCCTAAAATGATGGTTCATGGGTAGAGCACCATGTTGGAACAGTTACTTCCTCTGAATGTGACAAATATTTGTTAGCCGATTCTAAGTCTGGATAAATCACTATTTAACGCCACGCATATTAACACAGCAGCACTAATAGTCATCGAATGGGATTTTTTGTTCCAAATGTCTTTCAAAATGCACGATTAAATCCAAATAATGCTCCATAGGCACTCCGAATCTCATACCTGGCTTCTCCTTTTGTACCGACTGACCCTTCCATCCCCAAGTGGTTCAACATACACATCTGTTACCAATATTTCCACATTCTGGTAGGATCACTCCACGAGCTGTAGTATTCATCCCGTGAATTTGTTGGAACAGTGAATGTTAGAAAATATCAAGCCATCTTTTATAAATAGGCACTAGTGGCTTTGCCAAGTGGTCAAAATTCGACCCTATTTCATGAATTATAAAAAGTATAGTTTTATAAGAAACAGAGTTGTGAAGATGTAATCACCAAAATTGTTCACTCAGACTGACAATTCTATTGAAATAAAAATAAAATAAAATGTTAATCAAATATCGGTATTCGAAATGTTTTTGACAAATGAATGACCTCCCAAATTTTTGGCTGGAATCGCTCCTGGCAAAACATTCGATATAAGATTGTTCTTTGCAACCTAAAAGTTTTCGTCTTTTGCGGTTTCAATCAAGTTCAGGAATATTAAAGAAATGAGAACTTAAATATTTAATACATTCTGTATTGTCCGCTGTCTGACAATTTTTTACACAACACCTTCGGGAAGGTTGTGATAATAATATATTAATCAAATAATTAAATTCACATTAAAAACAGAATACTTAATATGAAAGTTACTGCAACGCATCCTTTACTGATCTACTACATTGACTATTTTGCCACTAAACAATAACAACGCTTGCATGCCACTTCCAGAAGTACATGCTCTAAGAATGTATCTAAAGATTGCTCCCTTCATATATAATTACTCAATGTTTTGAGTTTTGACCGTCTGGCGACGGCGGCACCACAGATCAATTAGGCGGCACTGTCAGTTGTTTGGCGATGACAGTATGGACGTAAATAATGAATTTTTATTATATTTTATTTAATGAATGAACCAATATTATAAATTAATATTAGCATTCTGCACTGAAGGACGTCAGCAGCTACTAAACAAAACAAAAATGAAGAAAATCGGTTGAGAGATAGAGGAGAGAATGGTACCTAATCGATTTGTCTTTGCCTATTTATATATAGATATGTTTTCTATACTTTTTAACTGTGTATTCACCACAAATGTAACAGAACACATCTTCACAACAGACAACTTCTTCGCGATGAAGTCATGATATTAAAATTTTCACCAAGTTTATTCTTCTATTCTTTTTACATAAAGCAAGGTTGATTCCAAAACGATGAATTTTCAACTCCAACATCTACCACCGTTTAAGAATGCTACCAACACAAATAGAAGTCAGACATGCTTACTGATTGCAGCTGGTCACATTTTAAGGAAATCTCCTATTACTAATAAGTTTTCTCCAACTAGTAATTTATTTATTCCACATTCAATTAAGAATATGTCACATGTCTAATAGAAACCTTTTAATCATTAATAGTTCCAAATGTAAGGATAATGCTTACCAATTCATTTTTCCCTTGCCAATTTTCGCAGATTTTATCCTGTTATTCGAAGTGAAGTATCACAAACGGTCGCGAAAAACGATCACAAAATTCCCGTGGGAGACTCCCCACACGATCACGGTATCACACAATATGGACAACCCCATCCGAGTCCAGATTTCGATCTGCGAACGAGGGATGGATACTTAGCTCAGTTGGCTGTGAAAATCGGTCGAATTCGACCATTGTGACGTCACCGTGAATGACCAAAGCACCTAGCAGACTGCGATCAATAATTTTCCCGTGGGCCGTCGAGGGGTAACGGGGGAGAGTGGAGGTTAATGCTGTGCGGTGGAGGTATCATCCCCCTCATAATGGGGACAATTGACTATGTTATCTCAATTGTTCATCGCCCCCCTACGACGAACATGTCGCCATGTATTTATATGAAATCGTTTTTTTTTTCCAAACCTTTTAATAAATATTCGTGCATTTTAACGGATATATGCTAATTGCGTTTTCTGGGAATTTTTCTGACATTTTTCGTTTTTTCAACGTACAATGGTCAGGTGAAACACGCAGCTTTTAGAAAATTCTCTAATTTATATCTTTTATAGAGCTATATTTGGGAAATACATTATTCCCTGTCTTATGCATGTATTTTATGTGTATCGAGTTAGCTATTGTATTATATAAATACATTTTAAACTAAATAACACTAAGTTCAATAAAATGTACAGATAATATTGAATTGAACAGGATAACTTTTTTTAAACGATGAAAAATTATAAGTTTAAACACCCTGTGCAATCATTAACTACTTTCTAGCATATCTCTTCATTCTTCGGTTTTTTATCTTCTTGGGTACCATTCGTTTTTTTCAAGGGTCTGTATTTTCCCAATCTCCTATTTTTAATCCCTTTTCAGGCCTCTTTTCCATTTTCACTTTGGTGACCATTCTGGAATATTTTTACTGTATTCTGGCATCTATATATAAATAGGCAAAGACAAAACGGTTAGGTGCCATTTTCTCCTCTGTCTCTCAACCGATTTTCTTTATTTTTGATTTCTTTAGTAGCTATTGACGACATTCAGTGCAGAATGCTAAAATTTGTTTATATTATTGGTTCAAGATTCACTGTGAAAAGATTTGAACAAATGTGAGTATTACTTATTTATCATTAATTAACAGCAAGCGCTTATATTTCTTTATATTTTCCATACATAGAGAAATAGTCATTGCTTACTATGTGTTTGATTTAAGTTTATGAAATTTAATTGGATCTTAAGGTTTTGGTTGAAAGTTTATTAATATGCATTTATGTTTTGTAGTTATTTGGGATGTAATAGTAGGTATAACAACTTCATGCTAAATTCTGATTGATTGATTTCATTTTCTCCTTACGAGCTGAAATCGTTAACTGTGAAATACCAGAATAAAGGTTCTATTTAGTTGTATTTCTTACTTTAAGACTAATGAAATTTTTCATTTCTCAAATCAAAAAATATTTTTGAAAATTGTAGGTATTAACTCATGCTTTAAATATTACATGTAATATTTATTAATATTAATATTTTTAAAGGGATTTATTTTTTATGTGAAAAATTATAACTACATATTTGAATATATTTAAAGGCCGAATCTTTCTATTATTTTTAGGTAGGGAAACAGTTAGTTACTGCTTTGTCTGCTTTTTATCTAATAAAAAAATAATTTTAAATTACACGGTTCTATTCCTGCAAAGGTAACAAGGTAAAATAAACATTGTCATTTTAGCGATGTGTATTTAAAATATAAAGAAAGCAAATTTGATTTGATTTGTTATGGTAAGTTGGTTACATACGTTTCTTGGAAAACGATCAAACTATTGAGTAATTGAGTATTGTTAAATCATGTGAAGACCATCTTTGATAGTTCAGCATCAAGTGTTGTTTATTGTTCAGTAGTAAAATAGTCAATGTAGTAGATCAGTATTTATTTTTCTGACAAGTAGCAATAACTTTTGTTTTAATTATTCTGTAAGTTTTTATTATGAATGTAATTATTTTATTAATAAATTAGTTTCACAATCTTCAGAAGGTGACATGTAACAAATTGACAATCAGTGGACAACAAAAAATATATTAAAGATTGTAGTTTTTAAAAGTTTGTTGGGCATATCTATATTTTTTATTTTATGAACTACAAAGTGCAATCCCAGCAAAAACTGGGGGGTCACGCATTTTTCAAAATTATATTAAATTCTCATATATTTTTTTTATTTCAATAGATTTGTCAATATGACATTAACGATTTGGATGGGTGAGGGGGTCAAGCCGTCTTCTTCTCCGGTTTTTCCTTCACTTTATTTCTAATAGACATATACTATTGACAAACGAATCTCAATAAAGTTTACATTTTGATGAAATAGAGTCGAATTTCGACCACTGGGCGACAACTAATTTTTTTAACATGTCCATATTGTCCATACGATTGGAGTGCTCGATTGTTCAGTTGAGATATTTTGTCCTGCCTTGTAACCATTAAACATCTCCGCATATAGTCCAGTTTTACGATTCATATCTTATATGAAACTGCTGTTATTATTGGCCAGATGTCTGCACCGCCGAGTAATATATTTTCCACAATACTATGGAACAAACATTTCTTATTATCCTGGCGTAGATTCTCATTCTATAGCAATTTTTCCCATACTGGCCTCATTGAGATCTCCTTCTCGAAGGTGCTAGTAGAATTTATGCATGAGTGCATGATTTTACCTCTTGGCGATCTGTTTCTGTTTTCTGCTGACATATCTTGACATTTAACGTTTGCCTTTATTTGCCTGGCATGCTTGAAAATGCATGTTTTACCTTTAGACATTCGAGTAGAAAATTTGTTTGATACTAATAGGGACTTATTTTAATGAGTTCTACGCACAGCAGAAGTTTGGAATACTATTTTAGAAACATCCTGTATAATAGAAGCACTTATCAAACTTGCACTGATTTGAATTTCGTATCTATTACCAAAGAAATAAGCGGTGTTTCTCTGAGAAAACTTAAAGAAGCTCTTTATTACCTACATTTTTGAAAAAACCATCCCCCCAATTTACGTCCGTGCAAAAATTGTAAAAAATTTAGTGGCTTAGGTCTTAATTTAATTGTAACTGCAAAGAAACAGATGATGTGTAAGTTTTTGTATTAAAATATAAATTTTATACTGGGATATAACAATAATGGATCTAGTACATGGCAAATATGTTTGAGAATATAATGAATTCGACTTTTTATCAAAATTTCTTAAAAAAGGAGTAATCACTTAACCAAGTACAAATCAATATTTTCATAGCGTAATATATCAAGAGCTGGTTATATTTTTGAAGTTTTGATGACAATTGGATGAAGGAACAAGGAGACAGAAAATTACAGATTTGAAGAAAATGTAATGGTATTTTGGAAATCTAATATATAGGAAGAAATGGAGGGTGGGAAGCTGGTAATTAAAGAGTTATATAAATTGACGTTCCATGCCAGTACAAAATGTAAGCGAAAGGATGTGTCATCGGGAGCATTAAGATTTTGTTCGTTTAAAAATATAGTTGATAATATTATTATCGAAATTTATAACGTCGGCCGAGGAGGACCCTGTATATGCCTACCAAGTGTAACTGACATTTCGGGAAAGATCTACATAATTCGATATTAGAGTAATCTCGAGGACTCTCTAATGTAAAAATTATATATAAGTAGGTATTCTGTGAGCGTTAGTTAGTCTTATCATAAGTTCATTTGAGTATTATAAGTAGTAAAGTATATGCTCTGAGCAAACGTCAGTGTGAATTGTGTTTTGTGTCGTATTCTGGGAAGAAATTTGTTTTGAAGTTTGAAGATTAAGTATTTGTTTTCATCATTAAAATAAAGGAGTATTAATTGTACAACAACAACAGGTGTATAAATGAACCGGCGGGATCCGTGGCAATTGGTGTCAGAAGTGGGATTGATGACCTATGTAGTAATTTCACTCTACATTCTCTTTTGAAATGTCCAGTTTTCCTACAGCAAAAACATTCTACATTGGTAGGCTGTGTGTGGTTTCTACGAATTGCATTTTCTAACACTACTTTCATCTCCGACAGGAACTCTGCAAATACGGTTTTCATCTTAGTCATGTCTGCTTGGTCTTCTTGCTTAAAAGAGACTGTTCTTACCCCTGGTGTCATATTCAGCACAGCTACAATTTCTAATTCAGAAGGACTTTATCACACTTCTTGATACCACTTAGTCTTAGGTGTTTCTGAATTTCACTATCTTTAATGCCATCAATGAAGCATTAGGTTGCAAATTGTTCTCGAGAGTCTTTAGGTGCCTCTGGATATGCTAGGTTCACCAATCGTCTAATCTTTGCTTCAAATTCTTGTTTCCCCAGATTTCTGGGTTCGTGACCAGCAATTCCAGGTCAGACCTTCTTAAGGAAATCATAATTATTCCATTATTGCTGGTTGCAACTGCATCGAACTGCCTTTTGTACATAGTCCAGGAAGAATTTGCATCGAAGGTGGGTGGTTTCACAAGAGAGCCTTTCGTAACCACTGCATCTTGATGTTGCTCTTTCATAACTTCTTTTCGAAACTTCTCAATTTTATTTTGTATTTTTCGAATATCTCCTGTACCTTGTGAACTTCATTTTGTATATCATGAATTTCATTTTGTAGTTTATCCTCAACATAATTAAGTTGCATTTGAACAAGGAAGCGAAGAAGGCACAACTGACATAAAAGCAAATTTTAACTAACCGAAATGAAGCAGTTGTTGGGAAATACCACTCTAAAAACTGATACCATGGGTACCAGTGCAAAATGTTTCCGTTATGGACGAGCCGGACATTTTCAGAATGAGTGAGATCGTCATCTTCCAAAGATATTCAATTTTGGTGATCGACCAACCAGGAAAAAAAACTTGAAGCATGTCAACAATCAACAGCTTAGAGGGTACGGTAGAGAAATTAAATCTAGGAAAGACTTACCCATCAGAAAGAAGCCACAGTAAAAGACGAGTGGACTATTGAATAGCAAGTAGCCGGAAGTGTTTGCTATTCCCAATCAAGAAGTAACCACTGTAGCAACGGTTTTAGCAGAGCAGGTGTTTAACCGATTTGGGGTACCAATGGAACTTCATCCCGACCAAGGCAAGAATTTTGAATCAAAAGTGTTCCGGAAGTCTGCGACTTGTTGGGTATTAACAAAACCAGAACTACTCCGTTACACCCACAATCATATAGCATGGTGGAGAGGTTTAACAGGACTCTAGAAACGTGCATCTTTCTAAAGTGGCCGAAGGTAACCAATGGGACTGGGATGAGCACATAGATCCGCTGTACATGACAGCACTGGGTTAACACCAGCTAAGGTTTTGTTTGGAAAGGAAATAAGGCTTCCGCGTGACCTGACTTTTGGGATGGCAAATGGAAATTAATGGTTAAGCAGATCAATTACGGGAAAGACCACTGGCCACCCATGAATTGGCAAGGAAGCGCATGATAGCAACAAGTGCCAGGATGAAAACCCAGTACGATTTACAAGCAAATTCGACCGGAAATTAGCAAGGTGATAAGGTCTGGTTGTAAAATCCAAAAAGGACTAAGAGCAGAAGTTGTCACCTTCATGGGATGGACCCTACGAGGTTATCAAGAGGATAAAATTTAACATTTCAGCAAAGAGTCTCAAATAGTCACTACCATACTCATCTATTTTCGTATGTGAAAGGTGTAAGATGTAGGAATTCCTTCTTCCTTGTAAGTATAATTTTAATAAAGAATAGATTTTTACCGAAAACTTTATAAATATTTTATAAACTCTTAAAATTACAGTTAAGTGGAAAAATCGAAGCCAATAGGTAAACACACGTGTTTCCACTACATTTCTTACGTGGCACTTGATTGTCCGCCCGTCCGTCCGTCTGTAACTTCTATTCCTCCACCGTATTCAAATATTTACCCACACGAACTATCGTGTGTGTGAATAACGGAATAACAAACTACCTACGGTAGGGGATGAAATAAGCGGTGAGAACACTCGAGAATCGGTAAGAAAAGCCGATCGGGAAAATTTTTCAGTTTACTCACCATGAGGGTGGTTAAATATTCATTTGAGAGTTAAAATGAAAAAGCGGGAAAGGGTGAAATAATACCGGAAATCAAAATGAGGGGTAGAACAGGGACACACGGTGGTCATATCACGTTGGCACTATAGACAGGTGTTTTGATGGGATTGAATACAGAATTTTGCTGCACATTTCGATTGAAAAATTAGAAAATTAGCTGGGAGTTTGAGATTTATTAATAGAAAAATATATACAGTAGGATAACTGCTTACTTATTCTCTTCCACGTCTATGTTATTTTCTTCTATACCGATAGAATAGGGTCAGTATTGAGAAAGCACAACATAAAGCCAATGTTTAAACTCACGCGATCATAGGTCTTCGGTAACCGGAAAGACAAAATTTAGGTACAAAACCACTAAGTTTGTGATATATCTTGTCAAAAATCGTGTGTGGAAAGTACTAATCGACGAACTCCATATAGGATATAAAATAGACTTTAATACCTTCAAATAAATCGCTAGCGTATAAAATCATAGAGATAGACTAATACCGGAAGCTATTGAAATTCCAAAAATGGAAGTTAAATAAACGACGCAACACAATTAACCCGCCAAATATGTGAAAGGTACTTCTAGGTATTGCTTTGTTTGCTTGTAAATACTAAATATCGACCTTACATAGACCTTATTAACACTGTTTCTTATATATATCTATATAAAATATATCAAATTGTAGTTGTCTGTTTGTTTGTTCTAGCATCACGTAAGAACTACTGAACTGATTTTGCTGAATCTTTTAATATTGAAAAGCCTATAGTTAACTTTAAATGTGGTATATATTAATTTACCTAAATATAATTTTAAACTCAGATTTCTTGAACTATTACATTAAAAATAGTCGTTCTGAGGTTTAAACTCGTAGAAGTGACCTGCTAGGCTCTTGGAGTTAAGATTGATTGTTTTAACATTAAATTTACTAACTTTGAGGCTCTCGGACAGAGCGATCGGCGCCATCGCCCCCCTTGGATCGACCCATGGATATAGAAAAATACGATGTTGGGTAACACCCACTCAGTTTATTGGTTCCACTGCATGCACCAAATATTAGATACTTGCATTAGCTTAGCTTTTTTAAAAATTCGCAATATACCAAAGTAACGTTTCGATAAAAAAAACTTCAACTGATATATTAAGAGTAATTTTACATGGTGTTCCATATACAGGATAGGTAAAAAATAGAGCGGAGTAGAATTACATGGGTCTTTTAAAAAAGTCATATTAGGTGGCCCATAAGCAGTTGCATATATGCACTGTGGTTGAAATAAGGGGGAGTGGAATTAGTTATATGCGGTGGTTCAAAAAAGTTATATTGAGTGGGCCATAAATACTTGCACATATCAGGTGGAATTATATTTATACAGGGTGGATAACAAAATGTTATATTGGTTGGCTCATAAGTAGTTGCATATACAACGTGGTTAAAATAAGGGCAGACTAGAATTATACTTATACAGGATAGATAAAAAATCTTACAAAAACTTTGTTACGTAAGTTAGTCCATAGAAGATTTAAATTATAGGCTGGAGTATAATTATTATACTTATAAAATATTTTGAAAAAATGTTAGATTTAGTTATATATACACGATGGTTGAAATTTGGGGTAGAGTGGAATTATAGTTATACAGGGTGGATAAAAAATTTACAACAATTGTCTTCTAAATGTTATTTGTGGCATATTCTTGATTATTTTTGTTTTCTGTAGAATTCAATCGTATCTGGTTACCGACAATTAAAGGAGAAATTCTTAATGATCATCTCCTTTTGAACAACCCAGTATCGGGCTAGTTCATAAGGTTTTTCCTAGGTTTTCCCTTATGACGTTAATGGAACCACTGAAACAGCAGAATTCTTTGATACCTGAAATATGGGGCGAAGTAAATTTATAGTTTATGGTTGAAATATATGATGGAGAGAAATCATACTTTCCAGAAAATGTTTAAAAAAATGATTATATGGCTCAGTTCATGAGCAGTAGAATAGATAAATAGGGTGAAGTAGAATTATACTCAAGTGTTTTAAAATTGTTTTATAGGGTGGGCCATAAGCACTTGCAGTTTGGGTGAAAAATATTCGGGATTAGTGGATTTATAGTTATGTAGGGTGATTCAACAAAGTTGGAAAAAACATATGTTTCATAAGCTGTTTGTTTTTCCAAAGAATTGTATATTCTATTCGGGGACAACGGCTACTGTGTTTATAACATTATTCTAGGGAACTCTATCGCATGCCATCTATAAACCTATAAATATAAGATGCGTGCTTAAATTATTAACCATTCTTTTTTCAATAACCGGCCTCCACACAAAATTCTTATCCATACAGGAGATTTGGTGTTCTATTTTTTCCTTTAGTATATTACACGTAACCTACCCATTGGACTTCTATCAGGAAATTATTAACAAGCATATCACAATCTCTAAAATGGTATCTGAGGCATTGCTTCAGCAGTTCGATGGGAATATTTCCTGGTCCAGGTGTGATTTCATTTTTCACTTTCTTAAGCACTGTCTTTAATTTATCTAAGGATATTGGCATTATGTTACCTTTCTCGTCAACCCCTATTTTATATCAAAAGATAAACATAAGGCTTCGTTCACTCAAGTGATATAATTATTGTTAAGTTAGTCCTTTCCGTAGTGTTCAGTCCTCCATGTTGCTGACACCCTGGTTCCACCAATCAATTTCTCCTAATTCTTCTTTCTTTCGGATGTAACACTTTCAAATTTCAATTTGGTACTTCTCCCTTGCGTTGTGGGTGCATTAATTTTTTAACTTCTATAATATTTGTAAACTCAAAGACAGAGAAGATAATCTGCAAATAGAATTATTTCAAATATTTCGATTACTCTCACATTCATGACACCTTTCAAAACTGTAAATACATTTTGGGGTAACAGTGGGACGTCACTTGAGATGTCGAGTCACAGCTCTGTACGGTCTGCGACCTAGTATTCGAGACGAGAACCCTTTGCCGACCTCTTGCCTGTTACTCTAAAAACTGGGCTAAAGCGTCCCGCAAGTAGAGGCGCCTACGCCTCGAAAGCGGATCTCAGTCTCGTCCAAAAAAGTGAAAGCCGGAGACTTGTAGGGAGTCGAATGTGTCACCCATCGGCGTGGACCATCTTAAACGAACTGGGATGTTCGTAAGATTCCAAAATGGGTAGTGGAAAGATAAGCCGCCACTGGGTAAGGGTGCCGGTGGCTCTCCATATTGGGTTGACCTCGCACGTGCAATGGCAATAAACTTGATTAAACCTCTGGCCATTACCCTTGCAGAGGACACAACGGCCGTTTGAGGTGTCGGACTGGGAGTCTCGTTCCTAGATGATGACCAGTCTAGTATCCGAGGCAAATCCTACCTTAGTCCACACCAGTGTTGAGTAGGACATACATGAGGCGCTTCATTTGTCCCGGAGACCCTCGTGTTTAACACTTCAATTTTTTGGCGGTCGAGCGAGGCAGATCACGCAGGTCGTCACGCTATATTTGAGCAGACTTTCAGGACGTCTGAATTTGCAGCGCAGGAGTTGATTCAAATGGTTCCCAAATGGGAACTGGCTAGGAAAAAAAGAGGCTATCTTACAAACTATTCAAGTACTGTGGTGTTAACATGCAGGTCCGTGAGACCAGGACCAATAGAGGGTTGATTCGGCCCAAATAACTTAAAAAGTATATATTCAAGTAGCTGTGAGAATTTTGATGACACACTCTGTAGCAAGTGTTGATTATAAATGTGTCTCGAATAACTATGAAAGTAAGTTTCGGTTTTATCTGTTATTACTAAAAATATTGCAGAAACGAATCAAGTTAAATAAAAACATTTGCGAAAATGCCATCATAAACATTTCTCAACAAGGCATAATATATTTATTTGTCTGATTATCTTTACTATTTGCAGCATGAACAGTTTTACCGACTATTAACCTTTCGTCATTGGAAGGGTCATTAAATTCCAAAAATAACAATTACCTCAAAAACGCTATAATTCTCGTCAAACATCTAAATACTTTATCTCGAAAGGTCAGCTGGCTCAAAGTTCCATGACCCAACCTGAAAAGAAAAAATGGTAAAAGTCCTGTATCGATCCTCCATTGGTAAAAGTGAAAAGTTCCGAGGAAATCCAACGATTGGAAAGCCAGCGTATTAGATATTCATCGCGAGGTATTCAGTGGGCATTTCTGAGAAACACGAAGGTAATTGACAGAAACGGGGAAAGAAAAATGAAATGCCACTGGATGACTAAAAGCTACACGTCGTTGTGTGGAGCGTAATGTTTATTTTGGTGTCACGCAAGAAGACGAACTAATTCGTTCAGAATGTTTCATTGAAGTTTTATTCCTAATCAGTAAACCAGACGTTTGTGCTAGAATATTAAGAAATACAAACTTTACAGTTGTCCTTTTATGTTCTTAAAAATTGAAATTACATCTATAAAATTTATATTATGAGATTTATAAATAAGGTCCGAATACCAAAAACGAACATTTATTAATGGTATATATTCACAAAAATTTCAAAATTCATACACTAAGGTGTTCAGTTCGGCAGACTGTTGAAGAGGTTATTGAGTTTTTAGGTAAACGATTGTCAACAAATAATCATATAGTTGCTGAATGATTGATGCGGTAAATAACCATTTCAGTTGTTCATTTCAAGGTTTTTCTTTGTCAAACACATAAGTTAAGTAATTACATGATACAGAAAATACTATCAGATATATTATTTAACTACACCTGACTACAGTAAACCATCATACATACAGGGTGTTTCTAAAATAGGGTTTTGAAAACTGCTGGTGTGTTTAGAACTCATTAAAATAGGCCAAAAAGTCTGTATTGACATGTGCCCTAAAACGTACCCTTAGGAAGTTAGATGCCATTAAAAGAGTTCAAACAAAACTGTTTTTTTTGCTGTTATTAACAAAACGGTCGAAAAAAAAATAGAAAAACATGTATGAGTCTTACATAACTTGTTACGTTAAATAACATGTGCTACTCCGTTTTTCGACATGCAAATTATAAGAGTCCTATTTAGGTTAGTGAGGGTTTTCGGCCCGTATTTTTTTTATTTCAATTTTTTACAATTTCCTCTACAGATTTATAAAATCTTAACAATTTTACGTAAAAATTTTTATGTTTGTCCAAATCGATATTTCCAATGTTTTTCAAGTAAATTGGGTTTGAAAATAACTGTGCTTTTTAAGTTAATATAATAATACAGCTCATCCAACTTAAAAAAATGTATTGTTAATATGGAGGTTTTTATAGAGAAGATTTTGGGTGCCTATGGGTTCTTCTTATTCGCCCATAGTAAGCAACATATTTTTGAAATATTTTGACAAACTTTTATCTTTTATTCTACTAAAACCCTCATATCTGGAGGCGCTACATTGATAATTTTTTTGCAATTTGGACATAGCATAGATAATGTGTACTCTTTAGTAGACTCCATTAATAGTAAATATGAAATTAACTCTTGAAATAGAGAATGGAAATAAACTTCACTTTTTGAACCTGGATCCTTACATGATAGAGCAAAAGTAGTTTCATTTACCAAATAAATTTGTTGAGTTACGTTTTCCAAAGAAATTTTTAGAAGAAAAAAAACATTTAAAAAACAAATATAACCGACTTCTACCTATAACTAAAAAGCTAAAAATAATTATAACAAAATACAACTCTAGCAAATAAATATTACATTCAATGTTGTTAGGTACCTACCCAGAAAGTAAAAAATGTAAACATTAAAAGGTGCTCATTCTGTACAAATTAATTACCTACCAATCTAGTATATTGTTGAAGTCGGTGCCAAGCAACAATCAAGTTTGATTAATTAGTAGATAAGTACGCAATGAAGGATT
This sequence comes from Octodonta nipae, assembly GCA_034190945.1. Taxonomy (NCBI): domain Eukaryota; kingdom Metazoa; phylum Arthropoda; class Insecta; order Coleoptera; family Chrysomelidae; genus Octodonta; species Octodonta nipae. The sequence continues at coordinate 21,736,728 of CM067217.1, forward strand.
TTAGATTTACTTGTCACCGACTTCAAAAATATACTAGATTGGTAGGTAATTAATTTGTACTGAATGAGCACCTTTTAATGTTTACATTTTTTACTTCCTGGGTAGGTACCTAACAACATTGAATGTATTATTTATTTGCTAGAGTTGTATTTTGTTATAATTATTTTTAGCTTTTTAGTTATAGGTAGAAGTCGGTTATATTTTTTTTTAAATGTTTTATTTTCAACTTTTTAGTTTTTTTTTGAACTCAGTTTTCATTCTTTATTTTTTATTTTGTTTGTATAACCTTAATAGACAGAACCAGGTAAAATCGAAAGCCTCAACATTACACAATGATACTTTATCATTTAAATTGACAGGTAAATCTTTACGAACAAAATGTACTAGTACGCGTTGACTTAAAAAGCCCAAAATATATTTATGCCTTATGGCCTACGCCATGTAACCTTTTTTCAACTTTTTTTGACAACCCTGTATAACTAGATAATCACACTGTATAAATATAATTCAACTCCAGCATATATTTCAACCATCCTGTATATGATTTGCTTATGTCCACATCATATAACAGTTTTTTAATAACCCTATATAATTTTAATTTCACATTTTTTTCAACATTTTTATACCACCAAACGTCCAGTCCACCCTATATTCCAACCATCCTGTATATAAGGCTGCCTACGGACCACTATCATTCTAGTCCGTCCTATATTTCAATCTTCTTATAAATGAAACTCCTTCTACCACTTTACTTTGTGATTTTGTTTGCTACAACTAAACACCCTGTCTATAAGCCACCAAGTAACGGTTTAAAGTTTGACATGTGTTGTCACTGAATTTTCTATTAGGCCGGGAGAATGTAACAACCAAAAGTACCGTCTTCGCAAAATGGAAAAATTTACATTTAAATAGGTATTTACCTGGTATACAAACAAAACGAGCTTGGTACTCATTAATTTAAGGAGCCGAAAATACTATGCTTTACTACCTATATGCTTGAGATGTACATAGAAAATTTTCATATTCGCAATTAAAACTTCCAGTGCCTAAAATTACCGCACTATTACGTTGGAATTAAAATATTTATGAGGAAATGTCCGATATGTCATTTCGATGAAATTTTTGATAAGAATTTTGGATTTTTTGGCGATTTTCTGGAAAACTGCAAGTTGCACGTCGCAGAAAAGTATATGAGATCACCTAAGGATCTTCCTTAATAGATTAAACGTTAAAAAACCATACACATCCATAAGGAGATATCGAAAAATTGACTAAAATATTAGGGATATTGGTCGATTTCCATGCACGCATGTGTTCATTCACAAATTTTATCACTTTACCAATAGAATTCTTTTCCAAAATTTGAAGTTTCACCAATCCGGATATAAACTCTATTAAACAAGACCATATTCGTTCAAAACGGTGCACCACAGGAGAAGAAATCAGGTAACATACATACATACAAAAAAAAAAGCGAAAAAATACGCGACGAATTGATAACCTCCTCCTTTTGGAAGTCGGTTAATAATTGATCAAATCAAGAACAAACCAACTAACTACATAAATAACACAACAACACAAATTTAAATGACAACACTCAAAATGAAAACAACTCTGAAAATACAAACGCTATACCCTATGGTTCTGGTCTGTCCAAGAAAACTAAACCACCACACAGATATATAACTTACAAGATACAATCAAACAATAACAGAACAATTACATACACCTGGATTTCCCTAGTTAGTCCTGAGAGAGTTTTTTAAAAGCAGACAACAAGTGTTCCCTGCAATTTCCATAAAAGGACTTACTACACTTTGAGACTAAATTACTTAACTTATCTGTTTTTTGGAAATCGCTGTTAGGAAAAAACCCCAAGAATTAAGAATCAAAATATAATTATCATTTTTATCAAGATTACTGTTGAAAAGTTACTGAATATCAATATACACGTTTTTTTGTTGGTTTGAGGTAAGTTTGTGTACATTCTATTCGGGGACAACGGCTACTGTGTTCATAACATTATTCTAGGGAACTTTATCGCATGCCATCTATAAACCTATAAATATAAGATGCGTGCTTAAATTACTAACCATTCTTTTTTCAATAACCGGCTTCCACACAAAATTCTTATCCATACAGGAGCTTCCTATCCGAAACCCAATCTTTTTTTCAATGCCGGAGATTTGGTGTTCTATTTTTTCCTTTAGTATATTACACGTAACTTGTTAGATATAAAGTGAATATATTTTGTAATATAAAATGAAAAGACCTTTGATGTGGTCTCAATATGATCTATTACTATAAGAAAACTATACTTTGCGGTTCAGTACAAATTCGTGAACATTGAGTGATTGGATTCTCAAAAAGACGTCCTGACCGAAAGTTGTGACATCTTGTTCAAACAGGTAGGTATCACACAAGTAATGGAATTTAATCCACAGAATATCCAGATCTTTATAAGAATATACAAAGACTTTATAACCGGCACAACTTCAGTCCTAGTAAAGCCTTTAATATAGATAAGTGCGACCTCAGTACATTTCCAAAGAAGATTTCTAAAGCTATATCAACGAAAAGCAAGAAACTCGTCCGAAAATAGCATAAACTGAAAGAGGTGCTGTGCAATTACAGCATTCACATATCAATAGTTGCAATTAATTACTATATAATAAATGGTGGGTATACTTAAATCTGAGAAAACAGAGGATCATGCCTCATACTACCGACAGTAGCTTTCGTTTCAAGGTACTGGAAAAATATCCCGCTAATACAAATAGCCCACAAACTAGAGAAGTACCTGTGGAGCAGGCTAAATAGGAGCTGTTGTGAGCAAGTATGCATTTGACAAATGACAGAAATCAGGACTAGAGTCTAGACTCATGTGGAACATACTAAATAACGGCTTCCCCCAGGGATCGCTCCTTGCATCTGTCCATTACAACATATAAATCACCGACATGCTATACACATGGGCCGAGAAGTTCCAGTGTGCAGATGATACTGCCATTATACGAGGTTGAATCAAATATGAACCGGACTTTTGTTTTAAAAATTTTATTTACATAGTCTCCTCTATTATGTATACATTTTTCCCACCGAATCGGAAGTTTTTTAATACATTTCTCAAAGAATGAAACTGGTCGTGTCGATAACCAATTGCGCACAAACGTTTCTACACCTTCGTTGTCCTCAAAGTGGTGGCCTCCCAGTTCTTCTTTAAGTGGCCCAAACATGTGGTAGTCACATGGCGACAAATCAGGACTGTAAGGCGGGTGTTCAAGTGTTTCCCAATGCATTTTGTTCAATTTTCCTTGAGTCAATACAGCTGTATGTGGCCGAGCGTTGTCATGCAACAGAATCACACTTCGGATAGACATATCCCGCCTCTTTTGCCGATAGGCAAGTTTCACTTGTTGGAGTAGTTCGCAGTAATACTCAGCATTAATTGTACGGCGTTCGTGCAGAAAATCGATCAGCAGTACGCCTTCGATCAGCTCACGAATTGCGTAGATATTCGCCCCATTGATGCTTGTCGTGGGACGGCGTGCATGAGGCTCATTTTCCACTGTCTCTCGGCCATCTGAAAACTTTTTGTGCCAGTCGTACACTTGGGTCCTTGAAAGTGTTTCATTGCCGAACTGTGCAGATAGTCGATTCAAAATTTCAGACGGTCTAACGCCCTCCCGCGCCAAAAATTTGATAACAACACGTTGCGCAACAGACGTATGCACCTCTTGCTCTGACATGATGCTACTAACAGCGCATCGACTACGCCTCGCCAAACCGACGAACTCCCCTCTTCTTAACATCCCTACCTAACATATATCGAGACGTCACGGCACTCGAATTATCTACAGGGCGAGAAACAGAAAAGTCCGGTTCATATTTGATTCACCCTCGTAACACAAGGTAGCACAATCAAAGTACTGGATGACACCCAATACTGCACCTGCATACTTTCAGCTGAACGACAAACAGGCATAATTTCAGGTACAATCTGAGCTATGCGACCGAGACAAGCGACAGCGATAAGAGACAGAAGGTTGCGAAACGTCTGCTTTCTATGCAATTATATGAAGACTTAGATCATTTACCATCTAGATATAGCCTGTCAATCATAAAATCATGGCAACGCTAGAAAGAGAGGGCAATAGAGACAGTAAGAGGCTATTTCACTTAGTGGGTGGATGGTCGGTGGACGCAGCCAATGAACAACATGCTTTATTGGAAGCAGATCACAACCGAGTGAAATAGCCTCTTGCCCTCTCTATTGCCCTCTCTCTCCTTAGTCTTACCACGACATTTGTGCACTGCAGGCTATCTCTAGAAAATAAATGCTCTAAGTATGAAGAACATTTGAAGCGCGAGACAGCAACGGGCCACATAGACAGCTTTCATGCGACTGCTTCTGAAGCAGTAGTGTCGCTTTTCGTGTCTGGTTTTGATCTCAAGAATGACGAATTTAAAATTTTCTTGTGAAGAAGTCGATCTTCTAATTAATTTAATCGCAGGTATAGATCATAATACTGCATTATACTTACTACTAATTAATAGAGAATAAAAAACGTCTGCATCATCTGATACAACAGATTTGTTTCACAATTACTTCTTCACGAAATATTTGGAATTGTTTCGACGTTATATTTAAGTTCAATTGGAATACATGTGTTTTTCGCGGCACACAACATTCTACCGACTGGATGTCGCTGACGCTTGTCGTGTTCCCCAAATAGGTAAAGCGACATTGTCGCCGTCTTCTGTCTCCTATCTCTTGTCGCTTGACTCGGTCGCGTATCTCAAATTGTACCTTAAGGCCAACGCCAAAGTAACTATTATAAACAAACATTTTAGGGAGTGTCTGCGGACATCTTTCGAATACTGATCTGTAGTCCGAGTGGGCCGTTAGCAAGCCTCGTCGATATGGAGCTTAACTATGTACTTGAAGTAGCTGATTCTGCTTTTTCCGGATTTGGACCGCGTCATTATTTCGAATTAGTTTATTTATATACCTAAACCGGGATATAAGCAAAGTTTTCCGACGTTTCGCCCACACTTATAAAGGGCTTTTTCATTTAGAATTTGTACATCATTGTGACAAGTTGAATAAAAAGTGAAGTTTTGAAGTGTTCGTGAAAAAAAGATGAAATGAATGGAGTAGCCGCAAGGTAAGTAACGTTCGTTTTGTTTTTTGTCTCATCTTTGAAAAAGCCCCTTATGAGTGTGGGCGAGACGTCGGAAAACTTTGTTTATATCCCGGTTTAGGTATATAAATAAATTAATTGGAAAAAATGACGCGGTCCAAATCCGGAAAAAGTAGAATCAGCTACGATCAGCTACGATTCTGGCGGCGAAAACCTCCGTTCTCATATGTACTTGAAGTTTCGAACATTCTATAGAACGAAATTCTCTAAATATAAGTATGTATTATCGAAACCTTGAATCAGACCTAATCGTCTTGTACTTTGCCGAGAGTGATAAAATCTGACTTGTGGGGCTGTCAAAGGTTCCAATCACAATTTCCGAACATGGACTCGCCACGAAAGAGTCACACCTAACGTATTTATTTTTATTTAACTGCCTCAACATGCTTGGTGAGTACTGACAGTTCCAGCAACTTTCGATCTTCGGAATCACCCCTTAATCCTATACTTCACAATTTTTTAAATTTCAACACTCTGACACCTACTACTTCTGCTACTTCCTGCCGTGTGTACTGACATTGCCACGTATTTTTCAATCGTAACACTTAATCCCATTAAATCGAAATAACATTTGAACAAAATGGGCGAACAACTACTATCAGTTAAAATAGGTATAGAATTAAAAACGTACGGAAAGAAAAAGTACAGGTAGGCTGAGGAAAAGACGTTAGGCAAAAAGGAAGAAGAATAATGAATAGAAAATTACGCAAATATGAAACGAAATTAATATTGTAGAATAAAAATGGATTCTGTAGCTTTTGTGGCATCTTCCAGTTTCTATTTACCATCATTGCTATGTGATATAAACGACAAAGTACAAATGATAAAATTTACAATAGAAATAGATTCGGGATTGGACAACCTTAGTGTTGCAATCTGACAACTGATAGCTCTATCGTCAAATATGACATTTTTGAGGTTATACGTATTCAGAACGTTTTGACATAAGAGCGCTTTGTGTTGTTTACAGTAACTTAAAGGATTCATCTCACCCTAAAAATGGAATTAAATCGTGAACATTTTCGTGCGATTATTTTTTACAACTTTCGACGTGGATTAAGTCAGCAAAAGTGCATGGATGAACTTAATTTAATTTTTGGCGATGAAACTCCATCAAGGACCACTGTTTATCGATGGTAAGGTGAATTTAATGGAGGTCGTAGTTCACTCCAAGACGAATTTCGTGAAGGTCGTCCAACAACAGTTGTTATTCCGGAAACCATTGATGCTGTGCGCGAACTGATATTGCAAGATCGTCATGTGACCTATCGTGAGATTGAGTCAACCTTACACATTAGTGGGACCAGCATACATTCAATATTTCATAAACATTTGAATGTTAAAAAAATTTGTTCGCGTTGGATCCTACACAATTTGTCAATCGTTCAAAAAAAGGCTCGTGTCGATTGGTCGAAAGAAAAGCTCAAAAAATAGGATCGAGGTGCTTCAAAGCACGTTTATGACATAGTGACAGGAGATGAATCGTGGATTTACGCGTATGATCCCGAAAGTAAACAGCAGTCGACTGACTGTATGGCTGTTTCAACATGAGCTGAATCCAACAAAAGTTGTTCCCGCACGAAGCACTTCCAAGCAAATGATCGCCTGTTTTTTTCGGAAAAACTGGACATGTCGCAACCGTACCACTAGAACAACGCAGAACAGTCAATTCTGAGTGGTACACAACCATTTGTTTGCCAGTTGTCTTCCAAGAAATGAGGAAAACCAACCGCCGAAAACGGATTACTCTTCACCCCGACAATGCGAGCCCTCACACATCGGCTCAAACAACTGCATTTTTGACCACTCAAAACATCGATTTGATGAGTCATTCGCCGTATAGTCCTGACTTGTCACCAAATGATTTCTTTTTATTCCCGCAAGTAAAAAACAAACTGAGAGGTCAACATTTTTCGAAACCTGAACAAGCGGTTGCTGCGTTGAGAATGCATGTTTTGGAGATACCTCAATCAGAGTGGAAAAAGTTCTTCGACAATTGGGTCAAACGCATGCAAAAGTGTATAGATCTTCATTGGGAATATTTTGAAAAACAATAAAGCGATTTTCGATGATTAATATTTGTTTTTGTACTCTAATCCCGAAATATAAAAGGCAGCCCTCGTATACACCTTAATACCAATAAATACATTTAAAAAAAAACTTTTTCTGAAGTCGAACAACATGATTGCAAAGTTCAACTCATTAATGCACCACCAAATTAGTTTCACTTAACATTACAATTTTTAGTGGTGTAATGTCTTAATTGGATGTAATTTTCAAATCTAATTAACTTTTTCTATATTGCCAAAAATAAGGTATTTTACTTTTTAGAATTGGCAAATCAGTTCAATAGTGATAGTGATAAATTCTCTCGTACAGCTAAAATCTTAAAAAGTAGATTTGAAAATATAAGAAAAGATACCTTCAAAAGTTTGCAGATCAAAAATGTATGTGACAGTTACTGAGGGAGGTCCTTTGAAAAAATCGAATCAGGCGGCATGAGTAACACAAAATTACTTAGCACATTAAGCAAATTGAAACTGCAAATTTTGGTTTTGCAGAAAAATCAGTTGAAAAACAGATTTCAGTATTTATTATTTATAAATTGTTCAAATGTCCCAATAAACACAATAATAACCTACATTACCTTTTAAATAATATGTCATACAAGATCTTAGCTCAGATAAAATCTTTTGTAAAAATTCATTTTCGTCCCAAATCTCGAAATGATTTAACCGTTCAGGAAAATTACGCAGCATTCTGGTATGTAACACTGCATCAACCAGACCCAAAAAATCTTTGGCGTGTATTAATACCTCATTCAAATTGTCCATTTTTCAACGTATATTAAGTAATGTGTATAAACGCAAAACGAAAAATCCGCTTTGAGTTAAGTAGCGTTATACCTGTCAAGTTTCAAGACAGAACTCGATTCAAATAGTTGATCTTCCAAAACGTTCATCTTAAACTACCGATTGACTAACGATCAACGTTTATACTTACACAAAATTTACTATTGATCTGCAGTTCAAGCCTGAACTGGCGTTCAAACTATTATTAGGTTTTATATTATATTAGGTATGAACTATTATTAGGTATTGGAAAGGACATAGGATACTTTTTATTTAAAAAATGTATTTTTTACGGGTGGTAAAAAACTATATTTTGGCCTACATGATTGTTTGTTAAAAAATTTGAAAATCTTGCAAATTCAACGCCAATAAATCAAATCTTAAGTGAGGGATTACCTACGGTCAAAATATAGACACGTTATTTTGACCATAGGTTTTCCGTTTGATTCCAACTTATCAAGACAGTCTGTATATAGAGACCAATTGAGAATCTCCATCTTGAAGTTGATTAACTGAAATTTAATTTGATTTAATTCCAATAAATTATCAGTTTATTACACCCCAAGCTCCGAACACAGATGTATTTTTTAATATTATCGCCTCCAATAAAGGTCGGTTAAGACGTTTTTGGCGATTTTCTAAAAAAAGCTATGTCCCTGAAAAGAATCCAGTTTAAACGATCCAAATTCCTTCGCTGAACACATATAAATACACATAATATACAGATGAATTGAGAACCGCCTCCTTTTTAAGTAGGTTAAAAGAGAATCTTCATTCGGAACAAAGAAAACCGACTCATACCAACAGACACCTCAGTTTTAATTCAAATCACTCGAGTACCTTAAAAAAATTAAATCAATATATCATGCAGAGAGCATCTATCATCTGTTCTGATGACAACCAATTTAATAATGAAAAACAATTATAAAAGTATTCTTGTTGGAAACAATTATACACCCCCCAAAATTCCATCGTATCTGGTTGCCTATAATTAAGGATGACATTAATAATAGTCATCTCCTTATGAACAACCCTCAATTAAGATAGTTCAAAAGGTTTTTCCTAGGTGCCACCTTTTATATCTAAAAAACAACAGATTTCCATACTTATGTATTTATTGTATGATCTGTGCTTATGTCAAGTAAAATTGTCAAAAATATCAGCGTTCAGTTTTAAATTTATATTTTAACAATTAAAATTTTTAGTATTTGGATTTTTGAACACAGCCTGTTTTCAAATTATTTACCCACGAGACCATAAAAGGAAAATATATATATATATATATATATATATATATATATATATATATATATATATATATATATATAGCTATTACATTAGAAGTTTTGCTTTTCGTTCCAATTCATACTAATTTTGTATTCTTTACGTAAAACAAATGATAGCTGACAATAAACAAGGATTGTTAGACATGATTATGCGGTAAGGATAATCATCATTACGAAACTCAAACCGGCGATACTAATTTGAGAGAATAATGTCCTACCAATACGAACGAAATTGTTTTGCCTCTAGGGAATAATTTATTCTCACACCTAAAGTAGTTAACGCACAATACACTTAAATTGATAGGGTAGTCTTAATTTTGTCCGAAACATGCAAACTAGAACTTAACGAATGCTTTATTTCGGAAAGATATTAATTTGTGGACGAGTTCTATGAAAATATAGCAAACATCGCCCCTTAAAAACAAAGGCATTATTCGGTAAGGAAAATTACTTGTTTATTGTTGATACAATAATTGAATACATATAGCTAGTAGCAGGATGTACAAAAAAACTGAGTAGGTCTGGCATTAAATTACAAATTAAAGTAAACTTGAAAACTAGATAAACTACTAGAAAATGACTAATAATTAAAAGTGGCTAGAAAAAAATACGATCTAGTGCAAAATAAAAAATCAGGAATATAAGTCAATATTAAATATATTCCCTTATACTTTTTTTTGAAGCGGTCCACACATACGAAAATAGATGATTGTGATAGTGAAATGCAAAAATTGTATTTGCTTCGAGACTTCGTTCCGATCGACACTTCATTTACCTTGAAATGCAACCATAGAGGTATTCCTAAATTGAACTCTAAGTGAGTGTGGACTTATTTAGCTCTGTTTAAGCACGCTTCTGATTGGTGCGTGTTTGCTTCAGTCATGTAACACCTTGCTATTGCTTGCAGCAAGGCCATAACCAATAGCCAGCCAGCCCCCGAAATTTTGGAATTTTGGGTTTTTCATAAGAATAAATTTAATGTTTATACAATTTTATATATCCTGGAAATACATGAATAAAAATATAAATTTTGCAGTCCTAATCAGCTTATCAACAATCAAAAAAAAGTATAATCTTTGGTAAAACATAGATACTGTAGCTAGGAGTAAATGATTAAAATCTGAATACCAAGGAGTTTAAGAATTAAAAAAATAACGTGTTAGTCGACCTACACTACCCAAAACGTCATGGCACTGATTCAATAAAGTGGTCTATTGCTTCTTGAGGAATACCATCCCAAGTTACCTCTATTCGGTGTACATGTCACTTATTGAACATGGAGGTACCTTGATTGGTATTCTCATTCACATGATATAAATCGTTTGGATTTTTATTTCTGAAGTAAATTATTTATCAAACGAGATTCATTCGGGGAAAACCATCTGATGTCATTCCACATTCTAATGCTGTCGTTCCCTGCACCACCGTAGTCATTGCCGTCGATGCTCAGCAGTCACAGGTAGCACAAGACGGGGTCGATAATGCCGGTAAACTATCCGGACATTTATAAGATGGCGTGTTGTATGGGCGAAAGATCGGGGGATCTGGGCGGCCATGGCTGTCTTCAAAAAAGTTTAAATTAACTCGAGTAACACTAAGGTAAGGAAGTACATACGGCTATACTACTTCCTGAAGATCACGTTGTGCTGTCATGTTGCCTCGAACAAAGACTAAAGGTAACTAAAGGTAACGTACTTCCATGTACAGTAGCTGTTCTGGCTACAAGTCACTCAACATCAAATTGAGGTTGACTCTTCGAAGTTGTCTAACCCATATTAGGATTAAGTAGTGTGTTACCTTTCTTCGAGATTTACCAGTGAAGACTACCTGATGCCATTCTACCATTCCACAATCCAATGTTGTCGTTATCTGCACCACTGTAGTTGTTGCCGTCGATGTTCAGCGGTCAGAGGTAGCACAAGATGGGGTCGATAATGCTGCAGCTCAAAAAACTGTTTTCATACTTACAAGATGGCCTTGTTCTCCTAACAACTCATCAGCCAAATTTCGAGTTGTCGAAAATCAGTCTCTAAAGGCCATAAGTCTTAGACGTGGATCTTGAACTTCATTTTCGACATCGACGATTCAGGGTATTATCACATCACGCTTGGCAACATCTTTTAACAAAAGTTGGATTTCTGTTCTTGCGGTTAGCAATTTCTCTAAATGAAAAACCCGCCTCCCGTAAACCAATAATTCGAGCTCTTTCAAATTCACGTACTCTAGGCATTTTAACATTACTAATCATGGATTTTGGATGCCATCAAACAGTTTGTTTTTTTTTTGTAAATTTAAATTATTAATTGATAAAATAAAGTTTACATGAAAAAACTTTTATCAAACTTTATCAATTTTTACTCCTTACTGTAGCCCAAAACAATATAAAATTTAAACATCTCCTTCTGGGTAATAATTTCTTTGTAGTGAGTATATTAAGTGTCTCTTCGTTTATAGTAAATAAATTATAATAAATAACCAAATATAACATCCAATTAAAATACAATACCAGCAGAAAATGTGCTTTTCGTTCTAGTACACATTCTAATTTTCGGTTTGGGATATTTTAAATCACAGACTTGATATACATCAGAACTTTGTGAATGGTAGAGACAACGATGACAAACTTATATAGAAATAGAGATTAAACTGAAAAAGTGTCAAGCTGAAAGCATTTAATAACAAGTTCAAGAAGTTACCACAATGGCGTTAGTGTAGAAAGAGGATCTGGTGTGCATTGCTAAATACATAATAATAGTAATGTTAAGCCACCGGTTTTGTCTTTTATCAACCATTTATATGTAAAATTTATATTTTCCCTAAATTTCTATGAAATATTTTTAAAAATTCTGACGAGATTTTTATAATTCTCGGGTTACATCAGCGCCACACTAATTTAATGCATTCTGACGGTCACTCAAGTTCAATTTGTTCCAACGTTTCAATCATTAGTTAATATTTTAGGTTGTCAAATGCCCTCTAATATTATATGAATACGAGAAACACATCTTCACATTGATAGTAACATTTCTGGGTAAGCGTTTACATACAGCACAGAGCTTCTCTGGTGCTCAACCACACTTGCTGCCGCTAGCTTTTTTGCATTTTCAATATATCTAGAATGGATGATCCCCAAGAATGCTTTCAATGCGTGACTCATAAGACTAATCAATATATGATCTCTACAGTCATGTGCGTTAATCTTTTTTGCCATAGCTATAGCACTCGATTTAAGCCACTCAGTTGGTATTATTGCAGTATAGATGTTGCTGAACAGCTGGCATAGATATTTTGAGTCCATCAGTTTTGGCACTTCAGCATGAATGTTTTCTTCTCTTGGGGCTGCTCCATTTTTTTTTTATTTTTAAGAGCATTTTTGACTTCTGATGTGAGTATTGGTGGTCCTATTTGGTTTGGCAATTCATGTTGCTGGTCTGTCAACTTGGCAAATGTTTTCTTATATACAGTGAGGACGCGTGGGTTGGAACAAATTCATTTAAAATTCAGGTGTTAGTTTTTTGAAAAAACGCTCAGACACGTCGGTTTTTATTTGGTCTGCGTTTTTTGTGATGATAAACTCATTTATACAGGGTGGGCCAGAAATAAATTGCGACCATCAACTTCATTTTTCAAATGGAAACATTTGATTTGTATTATTAAAAAAAAATTATTAAAGAAATTACTAAAAATTGGGCAAATTACCATTAACTTCCTGACAATATCTGGGTTTTGAGAACACTAGCGTTTGGCACATTCGATATTTCGGCCCTACTTTAATTCTCGATATTTTCTCTTTCGATTTGGGAAAATAAAGGGCTTGTCTGGAGACCTAGCTGGCCATTCGATATTACTCTCCTCCGCACTGTTCGCGCTCCATCCTGTTGAAACAATACCGAATCTGCCAGTATATTGGGGTTTTCACCATTCGGGTAAAGTTCTGTTAGACAGGGTCATTTTGTAAAAGGTCTAAATACTTTTCCGAGTTAGGTGTTCCCTCTTAACTCTAGAAAGAAATGTAATTTTTTTAATAACTATTAATTTTCGGTATAGGACATTGTACATGAAAAATACTTAGAATTCAATGCAGAATTCAAGAATAAAATAAAAAACAAATGTATTCATTTGAAAAAAAATTAAGTTGATGGTCTCAATTTATTTCTGGCCCACCCTGTATAAATGAGTTTTTTATCACAAAAACCGCAGTCCAAAAAAAACCAACGAGTCCGAGCGTTTTTTCAAAAAACCAACACCTGAATTTTATAAGAATTTGTTCCAAACCACTGTATACAGTGATGGGCAAGTGTGTGGAACCAAGTAAATATCTCTGGAACTATTAGAGATATCAAAATGAATTTGGAAGGTGGATACTGCAGTAGATTGCCTATTTGTTTCCAAATTTTTTTACAATTTGAACTTCCTGTTTTACCGGAAGTAATGTCGATTTTAAAATTTGCAATGAAACACCCTGTATAGTATTTTAGTTTCTGATGAAACATTTTATTGCGAATACAAGAATATCGGGTTTGATATTGTTTACTTCAATACCTACCGAGATATTAAAGGAAAAGTAACTAAGGAAAGGAAAAATTCGATGGTAGCTAAACTCGGTTCAGATTTCATTTACGCCCGATATAAACAAACCGCTCGGTAAGGATTTGTATTTCTATTGGCCAATCGGTGGCATTATACCGTCACAGCCAACAGCACTGTTTGTTCCATAGTCGAATACACGTGCGTTTGTTTAAATCAGGCGCAAATTAAATCTGAATCAAGTTTAGTAGTCCATGAAATTCATTGCAGAAGTGACAGTAGTTGTCAAAATAAGTTATTAGTTTTTTTTATTTGAACGTAAAAATATTGTATTGTTTTAATTTGATCGTAAAATGGCCGAATTAAGTGAAAGAGAAAGAATAGAAATATTAAAGATGATTGGGTATGGGGAGAGGAAAAGGACGCATCAAGAAGTTTGTGACCTTTTTAACATTGTTCATCCGAATACACAAATATCCCGTTCAGTAGTGACGAAAACTTTGCGAAGGTACGACACAAGTGGAACAGTTAGCAATTTACCAAAAAGTGAACTGTTAAAAAGTGCAAGTAATGAAGGTGTAGCTCAAAATGTTGCTATATCTTTGGAAGAAAATCCTCACTTATCCACTACCGACCTCGCCAATATGCAGAGAATTAACCGTCGTTCAGTAGGAAGGATATTAAGACGAGAAAAATATCATCCATACAAAATTGCCTCGTTCAAGAACTCTCCGAAGACGATTTCGACAGACGTTTGCAATTTTGTGAAACGATGATGGATATTTGTGAAAATTGAACGTTTGTGCTGGCATTTATAACAACAGAATCGTGGGACCGTTCTTCCTACAAGAAACTTTAAACGGAGATAGGTATTTACAGCTCTTGGAGACACAATTTATTCCGGCATTGGAGGTAAATGGACAATTACCAAATAATATTTGGTTTCAGCAGGATGGAGCACCACCCCATTACGCTCGCATTGTCTGAGATCATTTAGATAGGACATTTCATCACAGATGGATTGGAAGAAGGAGTACTTATGAATGGCCTGCACGAAGTCCCGACCTTAATCCACTAGACTATTTTCTGTGGGGTTACTTAAAGTCTAAGGTTTATGTTGATAGACTAAATAATTTGCAAGAATTAGCTGCAAGAATAACTCAAGACATCCAGAGAATTATACCAGAAGTAATAGCTAATGTTACTAGAGAATTTAAAAACCGACTTGCTTATTGTCAAGAAGTAAACGGTGCTCAGTTTGAACATCTAATACATTAAGTTTAGTTAAGTTAAGTTTCAATGTTTTGAAAATCACTTAGATTTAGTTAATAATTATGATTATGTATTTCTTTAATGGATATTAGATTTTTCCTTTCCTTAGTTACTTTTCTTTTAATATCTCGGTAGGTATTGAAGTAAACAATATCAAACCCGATATTTTTGTGTTCGCAATAAAATGTTTCATCAGAAACTAAAATACTATACAGGGTGTTTCATTGCAAATTTTAAAATCGACATTACTTCCGGTAAAACAGGAAGTTCAAAATTGTAAAAAAAATTTGGAAACAAATAGGCAATCTACTGCAGTATCCACCTTCCAAATTTCATTTTGATATCTCTAATAATTCCAGAGATATTTGCTTGGTTCCACACAATTGCCCATCACTGTATATTTTGCCCAGGTGAGTTGAAGTTCTTCATTCTGATTTATTATTTGGTTATTCAAGGGGTGACTGACCACATCGGTATAAAGTATTATGAAATGATACATTTTTGAAGTGTAGAAGATGAATACTTAAAAAAATCATCTTTTACAGATTATGGTACTTGTTTTTGTCCCTATTTAGTAATCAATTTTACGGAGTCAGGTGTTTTTAAATTTTATATCTTTATGGGCCAACAGAGAAGTCCGCAGCGAGTAATTGAACTGATACATACGCTCCAATTATAAAGTTGAACTATTGTGAAATTAATTTTATCACATTTACGACTTTTAAAAAAGAATTTTTGGTGTGCATACCTATACATAAAAAAATTGTTGATAAGCACTCTAGTTAATTCTAACAAATGTCATTATTTCTTTTAAGCTGTACGTACGTTATCCAGCACATTAATATTTTTCAACATTCCTGCAATTTGAATCTTAAAATGTGGGTCGACAGCTTACGAACTACATGTTCGCGAAATCGCATGTGGAATAAACTTGTTGCCAGCAAACTTTTAATATTGACTGTAAAACTTTTATATCATTTCTTTATTTCACTCTATGACATGAACTCTGACCGCAAACTCTTTAATAGTTTATGCGAGAGAAACAAAGAAATTCCAATTTGGAGATTGCCACACAAAAGACAATATTTAATTGAAATGTATTTGGATTTTTAGAACAGCAACATATCTTATGAAAAGATTGTTGTTTCTAATTGAAATTTTTCCCTGCAACAGATAAGTATTTAAAATTGTATATGTAGAACAAAGTGCAGTAAGGCAATGTAAAATTGCCGGGATTACTGGCTGTCTGTAAAGATTCTTCCTCACAGTTATAGAGAAAGAGATGTCTATAAAATGATCAACCAGTATTCCTGTATATAAGTATGTATTGTATATTGTGTAATACTTATCTGATTTTCTCCGAACGTTTCAACTCCGA
This sequence comes from Octodonta nipae, assembly GCA_034190945.1. Classification (NCBI taxonomy): domain Eukaryota; kingdom Metazoa; phylum Arthropoda; class Insecta; order Coleoptera; family Chrysomelidae; genus Octodonta; species Octodonta nipae. The sequence continues at coordinate 21,753,247 of CM067217.1, forward strand.
GTCAATTTTATATTGACTCATGAGGCAGAAATATTTAGTTGTAGTGGCGCAATACTTTTCAAATATGTTAATTTTATTTACAGTGGTTAAGTGTGTGTAAAATTATGTTGTCATAAAGTTTACAAAAAAGACAATTTTTGAAAAAGACCAGAAAAACGTACGTAAAATATAATAATTACCACGAAAAACTAAAAGAAGTAGGTTCTAAGAAAATTCCAGTTTAAGCGTTTTGTTTGTTTATACCGAATTTTTTTTAAAGTAATTTCGAAAAGATCGTTAAGGAGTTCTTTAATTCATTTGCCTGTGCTTTAGGGTATTTCAAATTTGTAAATAGGTAACAAAGTGTGATAAGGCATATTCAAAAATTTCCGAATTACTGACTGTCTGCACAGAAATTCTTCTTCATAGTTATTCTGAGAGAAAGAGGTGTCTACAATACGATCAACTAGTATTACTGAATATAAATAAGTTTTTAACCGACTTCTAAAAAGGGGGAGGTTATCAATTCGTCGCGTATTTTTTGTTGTTTTTTTTTTGTATGTATGTTAGCTGATTTCTTCTCCTGTGGTTAACCGTTTTGAATGAATATGGTCTTGTTTAATAGAGTATATATCCGAAATGGTGAAACTTCCAATTTTTCAAAAGAATTCTATTGGTAAAGTGATGAAATTTGTGTATGAACACATGCGTGCATGGAAATCGACCAATATCCCTAACATATTAGTCGATTTTTCGAAAACTCCTTATGGATGTGTATAGTTTTTTAACGTTTAATCTATTAAGGAAGATCCCTAGGTGATCTCATATACTTTTCTGCGACGTGCAACTTGCAGTTTTGCAGAAAATCGCCGAAAATTCCAAAATTCTTATGAAAAATTTCATCGAAATGACATTTCTTTATAACTATTTTAATTCCAACGTAATAGTGCGGTAATTTTAGGCACTGGGATTTTTAATTGCGAATCTAAAAATTTTCTATGTACATCTCAAGCATATAGGTAGTAAAGCATATTATTTTCGACTCCTTAACTCAATGAGTACCAAGCTCGTTTTGTTTGTATACCAGGTAAATACCTATTTAAATGAAAATTTTTCCATTTTGCGAAGACGGTGCTTTTGGTTGTCACATTCTCCAGGCCTAATAGAAAATTTAGTGACAACACATGTCAAACTCTAAACTGCTATTTGGTTCGTTTATACACAGGGTGTTTAGTTATAGCAAACAAAATCACAAAGTAAAGTGATAGAAGGAGTTGCATTTATATGATGATTGAAATATAGGACAGAGTAGAATGATAGTGGTCCATAGGCAGCCGTATATACAGGATGGTTGGAATATAGGGTGGAGTGGACATTTGGTGGTATAAAAATGTTGGAAAAAGCGTGAAATTAAAATTATATAGGGTGTTTAAAAAAACTGTTATATGATGTGGACGTAAACAAATCATGGATGGTTGAAATATATGCTGGAGTTGAATTATATTTATACAGTGTGATTAAAAAATTATTTATTTTATAGCCCATTAGAAGTTGCATAAAGTGTGGAGAGGAATTAATGTTACACAGGGCGATAATATAAAATGTTAAAAATTAAATAATTTATGGGGTAGCCCACAAGGAGTTATATACTATGGTTGAAATATAGGACGGATTTGACTCCGTAAATATGGGATGGATTCTACTCCGTCCTATAGTTTACAGAAAGCAGCTAACAAATTTATGCTTGTCCGTGGGCATGTACAGGATGGTTGGTACATAGGGTGGAGTGATTTTTTTCTATAGTTATACAGAGTTATCAAAAAAAGTTTAAAAAATGTTACATGGTGTGGTCCATAAGGCATAAATATATTTTGGGCTTATTAAGTCAATGCGTACTAGTACATTTTGTTGGTAAACATTTACCTGCCAATTTAAATGAAAATGTATCATTGTGTAATGTTGGGGCTTTCGACGTTACCTGATTCTGTCTATTAAGGTTATACATACAAAATAAAAATTAAAGAATGAAAACTACCTGAGTTAAAAAAAACTAAAAAATTGAAAATAAAACATAAACCTATAACTAAAAAGCTAAAAATAATTATAACAAAAGACAACTGTAGCAAATAAATAACACATTCAATGTTGTTAGGTACCTACCCAGGAAATAAAAAATGTAAACATTAAATGGTACTCATTCTGTACAAATTAATTACCTCCCAATCTAGTTTGATGAAGTAGTAGATAAGTACGCAATGAAGGATTTTAGATTTGCTTGGCACCGACTTCAAAAATATACTAGATTGGTAGGTAATTAATTTGTACAGAATGAGCACCTTTTAATGTTTACATTTTTTACTTCCTGGGTAGGTACCTAACAACATTGAATGTGTTATTTATTTGCTAGAGTTGTCTTTTGTTATAATTATTTTTAGCTTTTTAGTTATAGGTGGAAGTCGGTTATATTTTTTAAAAATTGTTTTATTTGTATATTTGTGTTTGGAGATGTTTCGACTCCAAATCTACAGTCAAAGTAATGAAAAACATTTTATTAGAAACTAAATATAAGCGTATCAACCAAAGGACATCAGTTTTCGTTTACATAAACCATTGTAGGTATTGTGCAGTCGAATCAGGTTTAATACAAGTTAATCTACTTGAATCGTACTTATTTTTGGTAGGTCGAATACAAATAGGTTCTCATTTTTAGCTACAAAATTTGTTTGGGTTTCATTCTTTGTTACATTAATTAAAGTTGAAAACAGTTCAGGTTAGTTTAGTAACTATAAATAATACAATTCCTAATAAAATGAATAATTTAGCAACTTAAGTATAAAAATAAGTAGTGGCAGTGAAGTTTGCTTGAGGGTATTTTATGAATATACTTTAATAGAATTTCAACGGCATGGTCATTGAAACAAATTCTTAAACTTTGTTGTTCTCTTTCATTAATAGTTTATCAATCAAATTAACGAGGTATGAATTATTAATTGCTGGTAAAAGAGAATAACTATATATTCATTCACTTTTGCTTCAACTTAAACAATTAACTAGATAATACTTAGATTGTAACGCTATTAGCGTTAATAGGAATACCCTAGGGAATATGTTGGCAAACAATAAATATTTGGTCACTTTATTAATTGAAGTGGTGCTTTTAACACTAAATGTAACGAATATGAAGCCGTTTAAGTTAGATAAAACTGTAGGGGAATCAAATGCCGATTAATACAACAAAAGTGATATTTTTAAAAACACAAGAAGATACCATAATGACATGTCTTAATCATCAAGAAACTAAAATCTAAAAAACTGTATAAGTTCATCAAAATTTTGTAATCACGCACATAATACAGTGTTTTTCAAAAGAGGTGGAATGTTAGGCGTTTTAAGAAAACTAACTGTGTTTTAGGTTAGATATTCCAGAATGATTTTTTCACTAAAATAATTTTGACTGTCGATCATTTCCAGATATATCAGAAATTAATTATAATTTTGATATTTTAAATGGAATGGTACATTTTGTATGATGAATTAGTATAAAACTTTAAAATTTAAGATAACTTTCATAGCTATCTTGTATGTCTAGCAAATAGTTTCTGAAGTAATTTAATTTTTATGCAAAAATATTATAGGAAAATAATTTGGTCAAGTGCGAGTTGGACTCGCATGCTAAGGGTTCCGTACCACCTTCAAGATTCTAATATTCCAGTTTCAGACAAGAAGAAAATAAGTGCATTTTCTTATATTTGCCCTAACATCTTTTAAAGGAAGCGTTTTGAATTTATAAAAAATATACACCCTCATTTTCCACACATAGACTTTTTATTTTATTTGCTTTAGGATTCGCTTCATTTTTATAAGAATAAGTGTGTTTAATTTTTCTAATTTGGCCCCCAAAAATTAACATTACAGTTTCATTTTACTAATAAACTTTCAGGGAAGACTTTTATAATCTACTGTCTGAATTTTGAGGCTCTGTTGATTGGAAGATATAGGGCAAAATAGGTCAAGTTTTAAATTATAAATTATTAAATCTATTATTCAAATTATTTAAAAATACAAATAAAATATATATTGCAAAATGTAAATAGTGTAGTTTCTAAAAGTGGGAATTAGTCGATGTTTAATAATTTTGTTAATATCTTTTAAACAATGATTTATTTTATTTGTAGTTGACATAATGAGCCTTTTATCTGATATGATGCGTTTGAAAATAATCTTGTATAATTTGCCCCTAAAATTACTATGGGGGCTTTCTAATAATTTAAAATTTATGAGCACCATGAAGGTAAGTTTCGGAAATAAAGCGAGAAATGAGAATATATTTTTATGTAATATCTTGTAAACAATCAATTTTAAAAATATGAAAAATATGTATTTGTATTCCTCATAATAAACCCTTTCATTTGATGTATTGCATGATGCGTTAAAAAATATTTTTTTATTTTCCGTTTAATTCTATAATTTGACCCCCAATATTAATATTAGGGATTTCTTTGTATTTTTCCTATAAACAAAAAAATATAGGTCTTATAGTTTGGGGAATAAAGGGAGGAATGGGTAATTTTTTAAATATTTTTTAATATATTTTAAAATATATATTTAAAAAAAATAGATTGGTATTCGTCATAATGTGCCCTTTGATTTGATATATTACTTGATCCGTTAGAAACAATTATAATTTTTTATTTTCCACTTAATTCTATAATTTGCCCCCCAAAATGAATATTAGGGGTTTCTCCTTATTTTTCCAGTAAAGTTCAGGTGAGGCGCTATACCTGTATTTTTTTTTAAATAGAGCTTATGGTTTCGGAGATAAGGTGGGGGGGAATGGGTATTTTTTTTATTTTTGTTAACATCTTTTAAATATTTTTTTAAAAAATATGGAAAAAATATATTTGTTTTCGTCATAATAAGCCCTTTCATTTGATATGTACCATGATGGGTTAGAAACAATTTTAATTTTATATTTTACATTTAATTCTGTAATTTGCCCCCCCCCCGCAAAATTAAAAGTAGAGGTTTCTTCTTATTTTTCTAGTAAACTTCAGGTCAGATCCTATACCTCTATTTTTTTTTCAAAACGTTACGTTTTATAGTTTCAGCGATAAGGTGGGGGGATAAGTAAATTTTGGTATATTTTCGTTAATATATTTTTAATAAATTGTTTTTTTTTAATTGAAAAAAATATATTTGTGTTCCTCAGAATGGGACCTTTCATTTGATATATTACATGATGCGTTTGAACAATTTTTTATTTTTATATTATCATTTAATTCTATAATTTGACCCCCAAAATTAATATTAATGATTTCTCCTTATTTTTCCTGTAAGGTTCGGGCAACGTTCTATATTTCGTATTTTTTCAAAACTTTAGGCTCATTAGTTTCGGAGATCATGGGGGGAACGGTCGATTTTGTTAGTTTTTCCCCCCAAAAGTATCCCCTTAAATCAAAATTTCGTCATTTACGAAATGTACTCCTGAATCGGGTCACCAAACTATACATTGATGCCAAATTTCAACCTTTTCCGTCCAGTAGTTTAGGAGAAAATTGCTGTGATGTGACAGAGGCAGAAATCCGGAGTGATATTATAAGAGTATCCGTATAGAGTATATACGGAAACCCTAAAAAGAGTAATTTTGAACAACATATAACGAAGCAACTTAGTCTATGGCAAATGGCAATCTATAAATCTATGGTATGAGCGGCCTTGACATAATAAGGATTTCAGCTCTTCCGGAATCCCCCTAGTCAATTTAACAAATACTCCTTTTTTCACTACATACTATTTTTCTCTTCCCTTATAACTGAACATAATTAATTCGGTAATTTAATATTTTTAAATTAATCCGCAGTTTAAACTACAACATTCTAAAAACAACATAAAAATTTCGATAGTAGGTAGTGCTATAAATTTCTATTAGTTCATCTGACTGTACATTATATGTAAATGGGTATTTTCTCGTAATATGAATTACCCTATACCAACAAGGGTAAAACAGTTCGTTTGTGTTATTATTAATCACCCTGTACCCACAACGGTAAAAGACATAGCAGTAGAGACAGGTGGGCTTGAGAAAGGGAACAGGTGTGAATGCACTAAACAGTGAAATAGGGGACACATTTTTTATATATAATTACCTGTACATTTTGCCCACACTACGTTCCACGTTAATGTTGTGTGTTTGAAAGTTTTATCCGTATAATGGCATATTTCGGACGCAAATTATGTAGTTGTCGTATAATTAACAATCGCACAGATGACGTTATCTAGAATCGTCATTTTCATTCTGTTACAAATAACTAATGATTTTATTTTGATATACCTGTCTGTACGGAATATTGTAGCTTGTCATATAATAAGGTTCTGAAATATTTAGTAAAATCTTGTACGGTTAAAATAATTTACCAAACAGTAAATAGTAGATAGATACCTAGTGTGTACTTATGCACAAAATAGCAGTTAGTAACATTTACAGTTTTTGTTGCTGCTTACATACAAATTAATTACCTACCTATCGAGAATATTTTTGAAGTTGGGGCAAACAAACCTAAAATCTTGCATTGTTTTCATATCTACTAATATAAAAGATATACTAGATACCTAGGTAATTAACTTGTATATAAGAAGCAACAACTGTAATTGTGCGATTATTTCTTGTAGTTATACTCACTGACAAAGAAATCGCAACACCCAGAATAAGATGCTTAAATTTAATATTGTTTTGATAAAACATACACACTATAGCAATGAGTAAATGATTACATTTGGTAAAGTTTAATGAACGTTTTTTCATGTAAACTTTTTGTATCAATTAATATTGTAATTGTCTTCTCCAAGTGTTATTTGTGGCATGTTCTTGATTATTTTTATGTTTTCTTGGGAATAACACCACAATTCAAGCCCGTAGCCAGCGGGAGGGGGTCTGGGGGTTCAACCCCCCCCCGAAATTTTGGATTCAAGATTCAATTTTAACCCATCATGTTTTTCACAGAATGAATTTTATATTTATATAATTTTATATATTCTTGAAATACATGCAGTCCTAATTAGCCCATGACCAATCAAAAAAATTATCCAAAAACCAAACTGTTTGATGGGATCCCATATCGATATTTAGTAGAGTACATGTATGCCGAATATATCGCCAGCTAAGTGAATTCGAAAGAAGTCGAATTATTGGTTTACGGAAAGTTTTTCATTTCGGTATCCGAAAGAACAGAAATCCAACTGCCATTATGAGCTGTTGTCAACCGTGGTTTCAAAATACCCAACTTCGGAGAAGAGTAGGTATCGGACGTCGAAGGAGCACAAATGGAATTCAAGATCGACGTCTAACACTTATGGCCTAGAGACCGATTTTCGACAACTCGAAATATGGCTGATGGGTGGTTGAAGAAAGTCGGCCATCTTATAAATGTCCGGACAGTTTACCGGCATTATCGACCCCATCTTGTGCTACCTGTGACTGCTGAGCATCGACGGCAATGAGTACGGTGGTGCAGGGAACGACAGCATTAGAATGTGCAATGACATCAGGTAGTCTTCCCCGAATGAACCTCGTTTTATAAATAATTTTCTTCAGAAATAAAAATCCAAACGATTTATATCATGTGAATGAGAAGGCCAATCAAGGTACCTCCATGCTCAATTCAATAAGTGACATGTACACCGAACAGTAGGCGTTATGGTATGGGATCTATTGCACATGGAAATAGTCTTTCTTTGAGGCAACATGACAGCGCAACCACAGAATAAGGTTTGATTACTATGTGGCGCAACTTTCTCTTCAGGAAGTAGTGGAACCGTACTCCCTTACCTTAATCGGCCTCATTTTGCTCGAGTTGGTTTAAATGTGAATCTGTTGCCAAGGCCGCCCAGATACCTCGATCTTTCGCCCATAGAACATGTTTGGAATATGATGGGTAGAAGGCTAGGAAATTTACACCCGCCCCCACGGGCTTTGGAGGTTTTAAGATATGAGATACAGATAGCGGGTAGCTTGGGATAGTTCTCCTCAAGAAGACATAGAACACATTATTGAATCAATGCCAAGATCGCTGTTTAATATATTGCATATTGTTACAAGTTTTAATTTGACCTAAGTAATAGAGGAACATGAGCGTACCTCTGGAACTGATAAATCTGCGGTGAATCTTCAATAAATTTGCTGCGTTTTGCTATTTGTCCCTTCTCTAGAACAATTTTTTTCTTGATTTGCTCCTTTCTATGACAATTATTATTCAGATTTGCCCCTCCCTAAAACAAAAGTTGGGTAAGCCCCCTGTAGAAGAATTCTCTCGAAATTAATCAGCGTAGTAAAAACAACCGTTTAGCATAAACCTATTCTTCTGAATGTACGATTGTGGATATAAAAAACGACCGAAATTTCCAGTTTTATGCCAGAGAGAATGGGAAAATTGGAGATTACGTGAGATGCAGTAGTGAATCAAGTATGTGTGATTGACTAATCTCAGTCTAAGAAAAGTAGTGTAGTAATCAGAAAAAGATGTGGCGCTGCCGGCGTTGATAACCGTAACATTTTGATGAGATCTAGTCTAGTTTTGTGTTGTGTGTAGAATTGTTATGAAAAATTTTTATAATGCATTATTAATATAAAGGGAAGGAGTTTTGAGTGACTTTAAATACTTGAGAATTTTGTTTGAATATACTGATCAAACATGTGCAAATGCTCAACTGGAGGTTTGTCATCCAAAAATGACAATAATACACTTTGTTTTATAAACGAAGGCGGTTTATAACTAATTTCCTTCGAATGCCCCCAGAAATTAAAATCCCAATGATTTATATTAGGTGCAAGAACCATCTCCATATTCAATCCATGTTCAATCCAATGACAAAAACGTGGTGGTGTCCATTATAATGAAACTATGTAAGACCTTTATACGGTTCATGTTTCAGCACATAAAATAAAACTCTATTCTGGGAACAATATACCTAGACAACAACTCTTGAATGGTTGTGAAGTGAAGTGTTTTACGCGTGTAGGATTCTTAACCCAAATGACCCAAAACATTTGCATCAATTCTTGTAGTTGTAGTTGGGTCATTTTGAACACTATTCAACTTATCTTCTTCCATTTGAACGGGAAGCTGCTATGTTTTGCATCCAGAATCAAATTTCGGTGGTTTAGAGAACGGGTCGTAGATAGGTTGTTTCTTTGGGGAAATTCTCACCGATACAATCTTATCTTTACTTACAAACAATAACATCAAATTTATTTGTTAGTCAAAAGGATCAGAACAGGGCCGGATTACAGAGTACAAGCTAAGTCAGCCCAAGCCCTAGAAACTCTTCAAATTGACGAAACAGAAGAAAAATGTAAAAGAGAAGAAATATTGAGATAATAGTTTCTATGAGGGTCGTATTTCATATATCTTGATGATGTAATGATAATTACCCCAAGAGATACCATACCGATATGGTGTCCAAGCATTTTTGCAGCTAGGTTTTGCTCCAGCATCCTTCAGTCTTCATGAAAACGCTGAAGAATGTTATATATTGTTACAAATCGTGAGGTTCCATAAAAAAGTCACTAAGTTAAACATTTTATCATATTAAAAAAAAATAAGAAGCATATCGAGAACTTCGAATGCTTACAAAAACTTTTATACTTCAGCCACTTGCCAACGATATACCAAATGTATAGGAAAGTAATTAGTATCATATTAAAATTTGAGATTGTAACTTACCAGGTTAGACCTACAAAAAAATAAAAATACATAAGTTGCTATAATTTATTATAAATTTTGTTAAATCTGACTTCCACTGCTACGGATACAAGGGCGAATTATTTTTCTGACTGCTAAAGTTGTGGTCTCTAGTTGCATCTCATCCCTCAGTGTTTCAAACGCAACATTTATTTTTTCTCATAACTGCTTCTATTATCGTAAACGAGTTGCTTGGCCCATTTCCATACAAAAAAATCAAGCGGAGTGAGGTGTGGGGACCTTGGAGGCCAGAGTATAGGGTGACCTCTCGCAATCCAAGCTTTTGGGAAAGTATTGTCCAGGAACTCTCTGACAGTTCACCTATAAAGTGCTGGACAGCCATAGTTTTGAAATATGTACAGTGGACTTCATCTAATAAATCGTTCCTTAAAAACTCAACTCATTTACGAGATAGAAATAGAAACCAAGAAGCAGATAAGATGCGACACAGAGACTACAACTGTAGCAATCAGAAAAAGATGTGGCGCTGGTAACCGTAACGGTGGAAGCTAGGTTGAACAAAATTTACAACAAATTATTGCAACTTGAGTTTTATTTTTTCTAGTTTTAACCTTATAAGTTACGATCACAAATGTTATTACGATCCTAATTTCTAATTCCAATGCTTGTGGTATTTCTTTGGCAAGGGGATGAAGTATAGAAGTTGTTGTAAGCATTAAGTTCTTGATGTGTTTCTTATTTTATTTTGTAATATGATAGGGTGTTTGACTTAATGACTTTTTTATGTTACAAAAGCTGATATGAAAAAATCTGGGAATTAAGAAAAAATATATTAAACTAAAAAAAATGCAAAAACCGTGAGCTAACATAATACAGGCCATGAACCTACCTACCCGCCCTCCATATTTGACTAACCTTCTACAAAACACCCTGTATATATACAGTATGGAACAGGCATTTATCACAAACTGTAATACACAAATACGTGGATGGACCCACAACAAAACGCATAAAAAATGTCGAAAATGAAATTATAATTAAACATATTTAAAAAGTCCAGTGATTCATATATTTTATTAGCATTGTGCCCTGGGTAGAAAATTCAATTGCAGCACTTTTAACTTACCAATAACAAAAAAATATATTCCTCCAGCCGTTCGAAAACGTCACAACTGTCAAAAAATTTCAAATTACATATACACATATAAAACACTAATGAAATTTATCAGTAAATAATTTGGATGTGTTCCTTTGGAACCGTTCAATTATTCTATAAGAAAGGCGTTAAAAAAGGCACAATTGACTAGAACCGATAGGTACGGAACTGAAATAAACCCGCGAAAGATCCTACCAACCCTACCTCGTCGATCAGGTCGGCGTTGACTGAAACAAACAAGTGAAAAGCGCCTGAAAAGCTTCCGCGGCCGAATGCGAACAAACTGCGACGTCCGTGTCATGAACGAATTTAATAATTTTACAAGAAGGCAGCAAAAGCAATGAAGAAATGAAATTAATCGCCTCCATGGCTCTATATGCCCTATCTCTATAATGACTAGATAGATTTTTCGAACGATTGAAGTGTAGTATGTGGGCCCCGATATGTATTGACAAAAGAGTGTATGATAATGGTTTCGGAATAGAAAAGCTTTAGGAGAACTCTGACACTTTTTAATGGTAATAGGATGGTAGGTCAAGCGCCTTTAAAATACTTTTATGACTTTAAGGCAACCTCAATTTTATATAATAAAAATCATTTTATTTTTTAGATAATATATATAGAGGGTGTCTCAACAAAAACGAGCCACCTGGAATATTTCCCAAAATACTCAATATTTTGAAAATCGCAAAAACACGTTACAAGATTTACGAAGGAGGACATATGTATTTGGACATACTACTCATACTCATCACCCCAGCGCTAGCTACTCAATTTTTTTTAATGGAATCCTACCGGTTTTGATATTCCATCAATACTTAAGGAATTTGCGAATTATAATTACATTTCTAAATATTTCTCTGATCTCTGATGTTGTTGACAAATAATAAAATAGATAATTCGCTTATAATTTAAAAGACTTTTTGGTATTACGACAAGGAAAATGAAACTGACAATGGATTTTAAATCATTTTATTATAACAGGTGTTCGATATGGTATCCATCCACTACAAAACATTAAATATAATCGATTTTCACCTATAACTAAAAAGCTAAAAATAATTATAACAAAATACAACTGTAGCAAATAAATAACAAATTCAATGTTGTCAGGTACCTACCCAGGAAGTAAAAATGTAAACATTAAAATGTGTTCATTCTGTACAAATTAATTACCTGCCAATCTAGTATATTTTTGAAGTTGGTGCCAAGCAAATCTAAAATCCTTCATTGCGTACTTATCTACTAATTCATCAAACTTAATTGTTGCTTGGCACCGACTTCAAAAATATACTAGATTGGTAGGTAATTGATTTGTACAGAATGAGCACCTTTTAATGTTTACATTTTTTACTTCCTGGGTAGGTACCTAACAACATTGAATGTGTTATTTATTTGCTAGAGTTGTATTTTGTTATAATTATTTTTAGCTTTTTAGTTATAGGTGGAAGTCGGTTAATTTTTTTTTAAAAATGTTTTATTTTCAACTTTTTAGTTTATTTGAACTCAGGTAGTTTTCATTATTTATTTTTTATTTTGTATGTATAACTTTAATAGACAGGACCAGGTAACATCGAAAGCCTGAACATTACACAATGATACTTTCTCATTTAAATTGACAGGTAAATGTTTACGAACAAAATGTATTAGTACTCATTGACTTAATAAGCCCAAAATATATTTATGCCTTATGGACCACGCCATGTAAACTTTCTTCAACTTTTTTTGACAACTCTGTATAACTATAGATAATTCCATTCCACCCTATGTACCAACCATCCTGTACATACGACTGCCCACGAACAATCAGAAATTTGTTAGCTGCCTTCTGTAAATTATAGGACGGACTAGAATCCATCCCACATTTACGGAGACAAATCCGTCCTATATTTCAACCATAGTATATACCTCCTTGTAGGCTACCCCATAAATTATTTCATTTTTAACATTTTATATTATCGCCCTATGTAACATTAATTCCTCTCCACACTTTAAGCAACTTCTTATGGGCTATAAGATAAATATTTTTTTAATCACACTATATAAATATAATTCAACTCCAGCATATATTTCAAGCATCCATGATTTGTTTACGTCCACATCATATAACAGCTTTTTAATCACCCTATATAATTTTAATTTCACATTTTTACCAATATTTTTATACCACCAAACGTCCACTCCACCTTATATTCCAACCATCCTGTATATACGGCTGCCTATGGACCACTAACATTCTACTCCGTCTTATATTTCAATCATCATATAAATGCAACTCCTTCTATCACTTTACTTTGTGGTTTTGTTTGCTATAACTAGACACCCTGTGTATAAACGCACCAAATAGCAGTTAAGAGTTTGACATGTGTTGTCACTGAATTTTCTATTAGGCCGGGAAAATGTGACAACCAAAAGCACCGTCTTTCAAAATGGAAAAAAATTCATTTAAATAGGTATTTGCCTGGTATACAAACAAAACGAGCTTGGTACTCATTGATTTAAGGAGCCGAAAATACTAGCTTTACTACCTATATGCTTGAGATGTACATAGAAAATTTTCAAATTCGCATTTAAAACTTCCAGTGCCTAAAATTCCCGCACTATTACGTTGGAATTAAAATATTTATGAAGAAATGTCCCTTATGTCATTTCGATGAAATTTTTGATAAGAATTTTCTAATTTTCGGCGATTTTCTGCAAAACTGCAAGTTGCACGTCGCAGAAAAGTATATGAGATCACCTAGGGATCTTCCTTAATAGATTAAACGTTAAAAAACTATCCACATCCATAAGGAGTTTTCGAAAAATCGACCAATATGTTATTGATAATGGTCGATTTCCAAGCAAGCATATGTTCATTCACAAATTTCATGACTTTACCCATAGAATTCTTTTCCAAAATTTGAAGTTTCACCAATCCGGATATATACTATATTAAACAAGACCAGATTCATACAAAATGGTTCACCACAGGAGAAGAAATCAGGTAACATACATACAAAAAAAAAAACGGGACGAATTGATAACCTCCTCCTTTTTGGAAGTCGGTTAAAAAGGCAATGATATAATAGTGTCTCAAATTCATTAGGCACGTTGGAAATAACATCTGGAGTAAATAGGCCACATTCTTCTTGAATACGATGTCTCAGATCATCCAGTGACTCTAGAGGAGTAGCATACAGGCGGGTTTTTAAAAGCCCCCAAAGAAAAAATCCAGGGCCCTCCATGGCACCTCGCCGCCCAAACGAGAGCTCTACCATCTGAGCTACGCCCCCATTCTGAGAAAGTATCAAACACTAGTCCCACACAGAACACCATCGTGGAAAGCCAGATACTGTCGTCGGAAAAATATCATCTAGTGTCATAGGAAATGTAAGATACTCCAATTACCAACCATTGTTGTCCCTGTTCTCTGCCGATGTTTCCTACAACCCAAACACCTAGCGTAACTCCTAAAGGAATTAACCCATGAAAATAGGTGTTCCAGCAAGTTCATTTTCGGGAATGTCAGCATTATCAGATGGCCCCAAAGGTAACCAACCATTATGGCAGAAATAAAACGACTTGAAGGAAAAGGAGGTTTGGAATTTTTCTTCATCCTGTCACTGAGCTCGGCCAAAAATTTCGTATAGGCATTACAGCCTCTGACGTATCTGGGGATTTTCGTAATATCGGCCAACCACCCTAAACCGTACCCCCCGAGAGTGCTCCACGTAAGAAAAACGTGTGCATCGCGCTCTAAATTAAACAAATGAAGTCCGAAAATACCACCGAACAACCAACACAACAATATTTTTTTTCTTTGGGTCATTCCCGAAGATGACGGCCTGTTTCTTCTTATTGTTCGTTTGATTATTCCTTTGCATTTTTAATGGTAAGCACGTAGCTGTTTTTGGTTAATGTTAATTCCGCTAGTTATCAACAAATATACCCGGCGACAGATTTGACCGAAAACATCATTACAAAAAAAAATTAATGTCCACTATGCGCCATTTTTTTTAGTAGGTTTTTAGTTTCTTCCAGTCTTCGTCCACTTTACTTATTATAAAATCCATTATCCAGAAACTTTTTAATAACTGACAAGACATAATGTAGTGGGGCATCGTAGTGCTTAAAAACAAGTTCCTCTTCTAGTAGATGATATCTGGTACTATATCTCTAACATTTTCAAAATGTTATAGGTTCGAAGGTGGGGGAATGGGTAAAATGTTTAATATTTTTGTTAATATCTTTGAAATAATTTATTTAAAAAATATTAAAAAAATAGATTTGTTTACGTCTTAATGAGCCCTTTCATTTGATATATTACATGATCCGTTAGAAACAATTTTAATTTTATATTTTTCATTTTATTCTGTAATTTGGCCCCCGAAATTAATAGCAGATGTTTCACCTTACTTTTCGGGTAAAATTTACGTCATATTATTGTAGAGATAAAGGGGTGGAATGGGTAAATTTTTGTATATTTTTGTGAATATCTCTTAAACTTATTATTTATAAAATATGAAAAAAAAAATATTTGTGTTCCTCAGATTGAGCCCTTTTATTTGATGTACTACATGATGTGTTTGAAAAAATTTTAATTTTTAATTTTTCCTTTAATTTTTTTAATTTGGTCCCTAAAACTAATGGTTTC
Organism: Octodonta nipae; assembly: GCA_034190945.1. Taxonomy (NCBI): domain Eukaryota; kingdom Metazoa; phylum Arthropoda; class Insecta; order Coleoptera; family Chrysomelidae; genus Octodonta; species Octodonta nipae. The sequence continues at coordinate 21,768,716 of CM067217.1, forward strand.
TCCTTATTTTTCCTGTTAACTACGGACAACGTTCTATACTCCCTATTTTTCAGGATTTTAGGCTCAGTAGTTTCGGAGATAAGGGGGGGCACGAGTTTTTTAGTTATTATTATGAAATTCAGAAACAAATAATCCCACGAAAAAAATCTTCAGGATATCCCAAGCCATATGGACTCCCGAAAATTTCCAAACCAGGTGCCCCACTGCGACCGATAGTGAGCTCAATTGGGGCTCCGACACAAGTTTTGGCGAAATTCCTAGCCAAAGAAATCCAACCCTATGTAGAACAGATGACATCCCACATCAAAAACATTTGAACATAATCCAGAGTACAGAAAAAGTCCCGGTAACATAAGCCATCCACTACATTTGAAGCGAAATATTATCCGCTTGAGTACATCATTAAAGAAGCAAATAACTGTCCATCAATACATATACTGGGCAAAAGTACAAATAAATTGAAGGAACACAGATGTAGTCAGTCACCTCTGCCATTAGTACTGGCAAACCTTTTTATGGGAACACGAGCTATTGAAACAACAGAATAAATTTTGGTTGCGATACGTAGACGACCTTCATAATACGACCACATCAAGACGATCCACTACGAAATTTCTTGGAGCTGCTAAATAAAACACATTCAAAAATACGTTTCAGCATAGAAATAGAACAAAACCAATTACGATTACTCGGTCTATTCATAAAGAAAAAACCAGACGGAATGATAGGCCACAAGGTGTACCCTTACAAACATATACCAAAAAGCAAACTCACACCACCATCCAGCACAGTTATTCTCAGTGGTGAAAACCCTGACTCACAGATCCCAAAATCTAACGGACACTGAAAACCACACGGTCTAAGAATTGGCTACATGAAATTGCAATGTATAAAGAGCATTGAATATTTATAGTTTTAAGAGGTTTCATTAGCGATACTGAGTGCTAAGTCTGTCTGCGCCATTAGGAAGATTAAGATCCCGCGGTCGTTCGAAAGTAAGAAATTTTACCACGAAAAAAAAAAGATTTACCTTACAAATGAAAATCATGTCAACATAAAGAATTTGATACAACAAAACGCGCAAAATTATTCGAAGACGATGTTCTGTACGAAAAAAACCTGGCAACCTTAAAAAAAGCGATGTTAAATTAAGGAGAAAAATGATAAACCTTATAAACGATTTTTTTCCTCAATATATTTGTGTCGTATTTACTAAGCTATATACGGAAATGCACGCGAAAAATCCGAAGACAACGTCGAGGCAGACTGCGATGAAAAGCCTGCGAACGCCCTTAACTTGTAAATTCTGTATTACGTGTAACTAGGATATATGTTATTTTATGAGAAATATCAGTTTGTGGTATTAGGAATTGTCAAAAAATTTATCTCTGTTTGTATTATCTATTAAATCATGTTTGAGTACCTTATTGCCATAATTATAACAAATATTCCTAGAAAATATATTTTTTTTTAAAGTAACTATGCATTATAGTCAAGTTTATTCAAAAACACATATTTGTTTTAATATGTATTAGCTTAAATTATGTTACAGAAGTTATTTGAGAAATAGTACGGAAATGTTTTGATATTTAAAAAATATCTACTTAAAGAATGTTCTCATAATTTAATAATTTATAATTTTATATGTTCTGAGAGGCTTCCGCGGTCATTACTATGAACAAGGCTAGGTTCCGGGTGAGAACCGCGTCTGAATTTATTATATACTCAACTTTTCGACTCCTGCTTTGGAGCCATTATCAAGAGACAAATGTGAAGATAAAGAGTTTCAGAGTGTAGATCGAACTCGGGGCCTCAGTCTGCCTACTCCCCAAGAGTCACTAGGTAACTGAACTGAATTTTTGTCTGCTCTGCTTCTTTTATTTATAGTCAGCGATGAGTTAGAAGGGGATGCCACGTGATGAAGGGGCGGTGTTGTGATTGGTTGGGTGTTAGTGGGCGTGTCTGCTTTGTTTAATCTGGCAATTACGGAGGTCCATGCTGTGAGAAGGCGAGAGCTGTCTTGCGTCGGTTTAGACCGAGGGGCCTTTTTCTAATTCTATAGCTTCGCGAATAGTAGATGCCCTAAGGGAGTTAAGAGATACGATAGTCCTACTGTCCTCGAAGTTGATAGAGTTTCTGTTTGGATATGATGATGCGTTAGAGCTGAAGCCGGATCTTTTGTGGGAACTGACAAAGAATGTTCCTATACTCGATGGTTGACGCGCCTATTTGTACAACCCATGTAGCTTTGTGGGAAATCGCGACATGGACTTTCGTAAACTCCTTGATCCTCGTTAGGTACTTTATCCCGTTTCTTGATGTCCTCATAACAAAAACCAGCAATGGCAGATGCTCACATACAGTCTATAGGAAACCAACCCACACCAATCGATACTTAAATGCCCAATCACATCATCACCCTGTCCAATTAAGTTCTGTAATGAAATCTTTGGCTCTTAGATCTATTCGCAGACATTGACAATAGACAAAACGAACTTAATAATCTTCAACAAATCCTTCGACAAAACGGTTATCATCCAGACCACATTGCACGCATTTTCAGTCAATTGCAACAACCCCCGAGTACACCAACCCCATCAGAAACAGACCAATATCACCGAAAAGCCTTCCTTCCGTATATTCGAGGAGTCACTGACAAAATAGCACGGATCCTACACCGACATCAAATAAAGACAGTCTTCAACATCAGTCAAACTATAGCCAACTTAACCGGGAAGCCTAAAGATAAAGTACATAACGAGGATCAAGGAGTTTACGAAATTCCATGTCGCGATTGCCCACAAAGCTACATCGGTCGTATAAATAGGCGCGTCAACCATCGAGTATATGAACATTCTTTGTCAGTCCGCATAAAAGATCCGACTTCAGTTCTCGCGCATCATCATATCCAAACAGGACACTCTATCAACTTCGAGGACAGTAGGACTATCGTATCGCTGAACTCCCTTACGACATCTACTATTCGCGAAGCTATAGAAATAGAAAAAAGACCCCTCTGTCTAAACCGACGCGATGACAGCTCTCGCCTTCCCACAGCATGGACCTCCATAATTGCCAGATTAAACAAAGCAGACACGCCCACTAACACCGAACCAATCACAACACCGCCCCTTCATCACGTGACATCCCCTTCTAACCCACCGCTGACTATAAATAAAAGAAACAGAGCAGATACAAATTCAGTTCAGTTACCTAGTGACTCTTGGGGAGTAGGCAGATTGAGGCCCCGAGTTCGATCTAGACTCTGAAACTCTTTTTCTTCACTTTTGTCTCTTGATAATGGCTCCAAAGCCGGAGTCGAAACGTTGAGTATATAATAAATTCAGACGCGGTTCTCACCCGGAACCTAGCCTTGTTCATATATGTATATATATATATATATGATGGTCCGGGTGTTCGTCCGTTGAAAGTTTTGTCCCTGTAAAGGAAAGGTCACCTGACCTTTCGCCAAAATCTCACTTGGCTTTCGCTTCTAGTTACTCGAATACTCGAGTATTCGAGTAACTAGAAGCGAAAGCAGAAGACTACGAGAATTATGCGAACCGACCTGAAGAGGGCAGATGTGACTCTGCCGAAACGTCGTCATTTTACCATCGATCCCGGAAGGGATCAGTTATCAACTATGCGGATGAATTCCCGGAAGCCATCTAATACATTTAGTGCCCGCGAAAACTTAAAAACAAATATATATATATATATATATATATATATATATATATATATGTATATATGCATTACTAAGAATGACACAAAGAAAGGGAACCAGAGACAGGTAGATAACGAGAGAAGCTTTCGCTTCCATCGTTTAGTCTCAACTAACTGCCACTCTTTCTAGTTCCGAGAATTAATTATTTAACGAAATCTGTTAACATTTTCCCATAAAAACCGAGTTAAATAAATGTCTAAAAGTATCAATTAATTAGATAGATTACGGAAAATTTTGCTATTTTGTATGAGGGGGAGGGAACGATTTCGCGTGGTTAGTAGTAGACATTTTAAACATCAGTTATACTTGAATAAGTAATTATTATAATTTGGACAAACACGAGTTGGACTCATATACTCAGGGTTCCGTGTCATCTTTCATGTACAATGTCCTACGTCTATTTCCAACTGTTTCGGAAATATTAAGTGTTTGCAGATTTATGACAAAAATTAACATAAAAAAGTACGTTATTTTATTTAACAAATTCGCTAAATTACACTCAATACTCTCATTTAGCTCTTGATATTGAGATAGTAGGCAAAAACCATTCCTGCGTTCCTTTTTACTGATTTGAAAAAAAAAACAATTTTATTTATTTTCGTCAAAACTTATAGCCTTAGCATTTTGTTGTCTGCCTGCATGACAGTGGTGATCAGTGTCAGTGCTATTGTCGTTTGAATTTCGTTAACTGTTCAACGTTAGCCACACATCAATTTTCCGAGTATTAAAGGAAAGTAAAATGCATCCCTATAAAATGATGCCGACTCTGGAGTTCATGGAAGACGATTTCTACAGGGGAATGTAGTTGTTTTCTTTTCTGATAAGAGCACATTTACACTTCACGGTCATGTTAGTTGTCAAAATTGCCGATATTGGTCTAATGAGAATCCTCACCGGATGACAGAGAAACATATCCTGAAAAAGTTAATGTTTGGACAGGAATTGTTGCAAATCATATCGTAGGTCCCTTTTTCATCGATAGCAACTTCAATGGAGATAAATATTTAGAGCTGCTACAAAATAATGTTATATCCTAATTCAGTAAACCCACAAGTTCCTAGTTAATACAATATGGTTTCAGCAAGATAGAGCACCGCCCCATTATGAAATCAATGCAGTACCTGAACCAAATTTTTCCGATTTGAGAGGCGCGGATCAATAGAATGGGCGCCATTTGAAGCTATGCCTTTGAAACAATTTTAATTTTATATTTCCATTTAATTCTGTAATTTACCCCTCAAAATTAATATTTTGGGTTTTGTACTTTTTTCTGTAATAATTAGGTGAGGTCCTATGTCTCTAGATTTTTCAAAATTTTAGGTCTTAAAGTTTGGGAGATAGGGGGGAATGAGTAAACTTTTGTATATTTTATTAATATATTTTAAATTTATTATTTTTAAGATATGAAAAAATTCATTTTGGGTTCCTCAAAGTGATATTTTTGTATATTGGATGTATAGAACACTAAAAAGAACAAAGCAAAACTATTTATTTTTTTGAAATTTGGGGCAGATAGCGATGGTAATAATTTCTCATCTAAAAGTATATTCCATTACCCCCCTAATTCAGAATGTTCATTCTCGCGCTAATGTTTGCAAGGCAATGTCTGCTGTTACACAAATGTATAAAAGAAATAATGTATTTGATAATTTCTGTTACAATATTGTGCAGTTTGATAGTAAATAACGAAGTTGTTATTTTCGATTGTTAACAAAATGTTGAACTTCTTATCGTTGCGTTTGAAACATGCTTGTTATAATAAAAGACAATAATGTCTTCGATAAGAGTTCACGTAAAGCAATGGATAACAGTAAACTACCCACATGTCCTTCATTCTGCACAATAAAATTTAAAAAAGACCAATAATAACCTCTGCCGGGGCACGCAGTTCGTGGGGCCAGGTGCGTTACACTTGAACGGTCGCGGCGTATGCAGAGCACCGGCGATATAAAAACGCGAAACGCACGTTATATAATGAAAAATATCTATTCTATAGTCGGCATTGGCCCTCATGTGATGGAAGTAATCAACGGAGCATGATAAACAGAGGAAATGTGTTTGTTAACGAAAAAAAAAATGTATTAGGTATAGGTGCGATGTCTGCTTCTCCTGAACACGTGCTTTAATTTGCTACACTTTAATGGTGATCAACCACTTATGTCGACCTATGGTATTCTTTTAATTACTAGTTTTTGAGTATTCTTACGACTAAAATGTCAAAAATTACAATTTCATGGCGAATTAAATGTGAAGGAGAAATTGTAAGACACATGCGTCTTGAATAGGGCACTGCTCTGTTTTCCTTCTAATACATTGATAAAAAGAAAAAGGAGCCACTATACTCATTTATTTTTCAATTTTTTTACCAATTTCAAAACATAATAACAATAATGACACTAAAATATAAAAAATAATTCGATTAAATATTTGAATGGAAAAAATTATGTTCCGTAACAGTAACCAAAACTGTGGGGTATCCGAAATAAAAATCTATCCCCGAATCTGATATAAAAGTTTCGAATAATTTCAGACAGGGTCAGGTTTTTATTAGTTTTTATCAAAATGAGACAAAAAACCGGTTGACAGTCCGATACCGAAGTGCTCGATGACGAGTTATCGTTTACAATAATAAGAGATATATAAGGGGATTTTGCTCTTCATCCTGAAAATGGACAGAATGTATCGTATTAAGTTCAATTCCTGAACTAAATCACGTTTCTAGGCGGGCGCCCGTGGAAGTGATAACAGAGGGTAGTTACAGGGGGTGAAAGTGGTAATTTTTTTTTGGTCGTGCTCATCATCGAGTAAACATTCCAAAATTGGCTGCGTACAATATTGTGATATATTTAAGCAAATTCCCGAGAGGCGTCTGCCTAGAGCGTTACCATCAACCTGGCAGACAGGGGAAAACTTGTCAAAGATATGGGTGAACTTCGTCATTAAGTAAAAAGAACGCCATTACCACTATTTTTTTTGCTTTCACAAAAGAAATCATAGTCCAAAAGACCTACAGCTAAATGACATACATAGATTTTTCATGACGTCATTAATGTGGTCTGTATGACGTCATACACCATTTTTGTTAATTCGAAGCCACTTTTTTTATTAAGGATTTGGAAAGAGCGGAAAATTTCATGTCGGAATATGACTTTAACCATTCCCTTGAACTTGATCTTCGGGTTAAACCAAGTTCAAATATTTTTTGAAAAATCAACCAATTATAGCTAAATTAGGTGTACAGGGATTTTCGACATCGCTGATTTCGAATCTGAAATCTGTTTTTCAAAATTCACAATCCCAGATGGCGGACCAATTTTTTTGAAAAAAAAAGTCAACCAATTGATGCTCAACCAATTAACGGTAATTGATGTTTTTAATCCTGATTCGAAAGATGAGTGATTCATAGAGGGTATTCCAAATTAAAAACAAATTTGACCTTGAACTTCCACTACTTGTTTTGAAAACTTCCAAAAACTGATTTCATACCCGTAATCATCGACGTCGAAAACCCCCGTATACCAAATTGGGAGTAGGTTGGTTGATTTTTTTCAAATTGCCAATTTTCAAAATCTCATTACAAATCTGCAATCAGATTTTCGTAATTCAAGAGGGCGGACCAGTTTTTCAAACAAAAACTGATTTCAGATTCGAAATCAACGACGTCGAAACCCCCCGTACGCCTAATTTGGCTATAATAGGTTGATTTTTCAAACAAACTTTGATCTTGGAATGACCTTGAAGGTCAAGTTGAAGTTATATACGGATATATATCCACATATATAGAACTATATCATTCAACGTATAACAGCCGGTTCGAACCAGGAGTTCTCGTCAGATACGCTTCCTTGAATGACAAGTTCTAAAGTGAAATACTTGGATGTAATACACATCGTAATCAAATATCATAATTCGAAATATTTTTGAAAAATGAATGACCCCCAAATTTTTGACTGGAACCGCTCCTGAGAAAATGTTCGATATAATAATTGGAAGGTTGTTCTTTGCAACCTAAAAGTTTTCGTCATTTGCGGTTTCAGTCAAGTTCAGCAATATTAAAGAAGACAGAGGACCAACAACCCTAGAAGAACTTAAATATTTAATACATTCTCTATTGTCCGCTGTCTGACAATTTTTTTACACAACACATTCGGGAAGTCGCACATAGGAGCGCCACATAAAATTTTGAAGATCACTCCTTTCTAATTCGTCCAATTTGAAAGGAACTTTATGATTATATGATCTTTGGAAGTTTCTGTGCTAATCTCTTTATTATCTATATATAAATAGGCAAAGACAAAACTATTAGGTACCATTTTCTCCTGTGTCTCTCAACCGATTTTCTTCATTTTTGTTTTGTTTAGTAGCTACTGATGACCTTCAGTGCAGAATGCTAATATTAATTTATAATATTGGTTCATTCATTAAATAAAATATAATAAAAAATCATTATTTACCTCCATATTGTCAACGTCAAACAAACGACAGTGCCGCCGCCGCCAGACGGTGAAAACTCAAAACATTGATATATGGAGGGAGATATCGTTAAATGCTGTTATATTCTTAGAGCATGTACTTCTGGAAGTGGCATGCAAGCGTTATTATTGTTTAGTGGTAAAATAGTAATGTAGTAAATCATATTGATTTTTCGGACGCGTTGCAGTAACTTTCATATTAAATATTCTGTTTTCAATGTGAATTTAATTATTTGATTAATATATTATTATCACAACCTTCCCGAAGGTGTTGTGTAAAAAATTGTCAGACAGCGGACACTAGAAAATGTATTAAATATTTAAGTTCTCCTAGGGTTGTTGGTCCTCTCTTTTCTTTAATATTCCTGAACTTGAATGAAACCGCAAATGAAAAAAACTTTTAGGTTGCAAACAACAATCTTCCAATTATTATATCGAATATTTGGCCAGGAGCGGTTCCAACCAAAAATTTGGGGTGTCATTCATTTATTTTCTTTTTATTTCAATAGATTTGTCAATATTAACGAAAAATTTTGGTCATTACATCTACTTCTCCGATTTCTCCACAAGTCTGTTTCATAAAAAAATATACTTTTTACAATTTCATGAAGTAGGGTCGAATTTCGACCACTGGGCGACCAGTAAATTCTTTTAGTTACGTTATAAATCAAACACTATTGTCAAACATTTTAATTTTAGAATTGTACCTTTTTCCATTATTTCTTTGCCATTATTTTGGATGTTCATGTGGGTTTTCACTCCTCACAATGATTTATGAAAAAAACACAGATAAGTAAAGTAATTGAAAATCAAAGTGTAGTATCTACGAGTAGTTTGTGGAATTTGTCTCTCACAGGATTAACTGTGAGAAAGTAGGTCTACGGGTTTGTCAACTAGTTTTCCTGTATAACATGTTGGGATCTATTCTGTGTGATACTTATGTGATTTGACGTTTCAATTCCTTATCAGGAATCATTGTCGAACAATGTACATAGTTTGAAATAATTTACACAATATTATAGCTCGACTTTTTGGCAATGTCAATTGGTTAATTAACTGACTTTGAAGTTTCCTTTTTGATGTTCAGGCTAGGAGCCATTACCATGACACCGGTATCTCTACAGTGGGTGTTCCAATTTCTTCATTGTTCAACATCATGCAGACACTTTTTTTTATTTTTCTGTTTGGTGTGCTCTTCTTTAAGTAATATTTTTGTCTTATTCCATTCCATTTTGTGTATACCATTATCCGTGAGTACATGGTTTGCCAATCTTGATCTGTCTATATGCCTTCTTGAGACGTTGTATTGGTGCTCTTTTGTTCTAATTTGGAGGCACAAAGTAGTTTTCCACTTCATTTGTCTATCTTGGATTTTCGCTATAATGTCGAAAAATTTGTAGTATATATATCCCATTCACTTTGAGCATACTACGAGGGATCAACTACACCGCGCGGATAAAGGGTCTGCCACAGTTGCAGGTGAAACGTTCGGAAGAAATTCCAGTAGACCACGGTACCAAACCAATCCCCGCACTGCCTCATTACTAAGTGGCATCACCTTTTATTCGATCGACAGCTATCAGAACACGAAGGTCTGAAGGGAGTACAAAAAGGTCACTTATATTTTCTGAAACATTTTATTTTAAATTCTAAAACGAAACAAGTAATTTTAACATGTGTACTTCAAAGGGACAATAAAAACATTTTAGATTCTTTTTTAATGTAGATGCAAATAAAGATCAGACTTTTTATGTACAAAATTATATAAACATAATAATTGGGAGCAGTTAGGACGAAACAATAACTCATTAGCTCATCACTCCCACTAGGAATGAAAGATCATTCTAATAGCAATCCATGTTGTTCACATCACTCGGCTCATATTCACTTAGGATATCATCTAAAAGCGAGTTAAAATTGTCAATATCTTGTATCCACTGAGCCTTCTGAGTCGCCTGCTGCTCAAAATTGCTGCAGACGAAATCCAAGAAATTTCTCGGATTATAGACTGTCCTTTTCTTAATTTCTACACTGTTGGTAACCTCAATGTTGGCGCTGTTGAAGACAGATTCGAGTAGTTTCATATCTTGGGCGTCTAGAATCTCATCGATGATGGAATCCTGATTAGTGAACGGCGAGTGGCTGCTGATGTCAGAAAATGGAGTAGCGGTGTTGTATTGCGAGTCGACTGATAGCGGTATGCTGTAACTTTGAGGACTGTCTTGAGGTGAAACGTAACTGTTGTGAGCACCAGAATAACTATTTTGAGGACTGAGGTAGCCTTTGGGACTCATCCGCATTGGACTGCCAGAATCGTTTGATATCAGATCTCCTGGGGAAATTTTGTATTGTTTGAGCATATCTACGAAATTTTTTATGAGATTTACTGCTGTTTTCGAGACTTCAACGTCACAGTCGTCCTGCAGCGCTGCTATGAAAACCGCCAAGCAGCCTGTTTCGCTAAGCTGGTTAAGAACCTGAAACAAATTAGTGTTTTTAGTGGAAAATACAAGAAAACATCGTTATAAAATTGGATAAATCAACAAAATTGTACACTCTCTATAACTGCCATTACGAACCTTCTAATGTTTTACACCAGTTTATAGAGCACAATTAAACTCATTTTCGGACATAAAATTCCACAGCAATTCGCTTATACTATCACATCAGTGACAGTGTAAAGATAATTATTGCTAAGATTTTAACAACAAACTATTTAAATAATAAAAAGCCGCAAAAATACGAAGTTCTTTTGTTTTTTTTTGTTTATACAATGAAAAATAATAAAGGAATCGTAATGTCGTTTAAAGGAAAGTTGTAGAGAAACAGAAATACTATTTAATGAGTGTTTACACATCCTGATTGGAGCATTTTTTACCGAATAAACCCATAAAAACTGGTCAAAGGTGGATTTTTTTACAAAATTTATAACTTTCTAGTAACAAATACTAGAATATTAATCATCGTCAAAACGATAGTTCATGATGTTAAGTTTATATGGGCTCACGATGGATACTATTGAATAAGAAGTTTTTGAAAAATTGGAATTTAAATAACGTAGATAGATTTTGCACATTACACCGTATTAACTAGACTAGTCCGACCGGGATATACTAAAGATATTTTGAAAGATCATATAATCCACTTCAATTTGTCTATCTTGAATTTTCGTTATAATGCCGAGAAATCGGTTTAAAATAATAGTAAATATTGCATTAGAATTTTCTTAAGATGGTGTCACGAGATGAAAAATATGATAAATTGTATTATTATATGTTTTTCTCGACTGTTTATTACGTTTTTATTTCCATAACTATTGCCTGTATACAGTTTACTGATATTAATTAAATTACTTTTTTCCATTGACTGCACCCGCAACTGTCAAGACAAAAATCCTTGATATACGATGTGAAGTGTATTTTATAAGCATTCGAAATATATTTTGCATATTGCTATCGAACTATCGTTTTTAATACGACACGTTTTGCAAAATATTTCTACAAATTAATTAAATTGCATTTCTGCAAAATCTACTTAACGTACAATATCGGTCTTTAGCGTTATTAATCTCAACGTTATAAGCTATCACTAGGAGGCAGATTAAGGCTTCAACTGTTATTACAGCCAAGTTATGAATTTTTAAAAATCACTCACTTTATATCGGGTTTTTCAACTTTTCTTTATGAAAAATGCTGTACTAACGATTTATAAACACCCATTGTTAAGATTTTCTTATTCTCTGCAATATTTCTATTGACGGCATTATGAACATATCATTACTTTTTACATTATAAGCATAAAACGAAAACACCCCATATTTTTGGGGTATATAAGACTCAAATATTTTACTTCTACGAGTTTTAAATTTAATTAACTGATATTGGTTAGTTTCTAAAACAAGGGTGGTAGGGTGGTTTAAAAAGCTAAGCAAGCCCAGCCACTGTAGATGCTTAGCGCTACCGGTGTGAAAACCGGAACTGGCACATTTATCAAAATGGAAAAATAAAAAAAGGTATTCAAAAGCTCTATAAAATAGTTTATAAAAACACTGTGAAGCTACAGGAAACAACTAGAAAAAAGCTAGTAAATACCGGAACAACTAACGCTAACAGCCATGAAAAACTTTGTGAATGTTCCGAGAAACAATTAGACATGTGGAACAGCCGTAGATACTTAGTATTAAAAGTGTAAAGACGCGCTGGAACTAAATCAAAATCAACGAGCCAACTATTGGAACTGGCAGAAGAAAGTCTACCAGGACAGCTACTTTATAACTAAATAAACATTGAATTATTTGTCACTCTGAAATAATCGGCTAGCCTAGTCAAAATTGCGTCAAAAATCCTAGAAGTAAGAGGCATCACAGCACTATAATAGTGTTTAACACTATATATGAGTCAGGTCACTACTCCAAACAGTGGTTGTGCTCTACTTTTATCTTTCTGTCTAAGAAGACCAATGGAAATTAATGTGAAGATCATAGGCCTATTAGCCTGATGAACCTTAAAAACAGTTCTTCAAATCATAAATCAAAGAATAATATTGTACAAATGTGAAAGAGACATAAGGGCCTGACAATTTGGGTTTAGACAAGAAAGGGTCACTGCAAGACTTGTCCAGAACAGCTACGATCAAAGAAATAATGTGTGTCTATGACTCATAGGTTACAAAAGGCATTAGATCGCATACAGCACCACAAATTAACACCATTCCTCAAAAGGCTAGATGTAGACATCCAATGCTTTGAGAACCTACAATGAAACCACACCCCGCAATAAAATTTTCCCAGGAACTTTGGAAGATGTGAAAAAGTGAGTTTTGCTTTGGTATCGACCGTCGTAGTGCAGGATATCAATTTCTGTTCAATTTGAGACCCTTTCTGTTGAAATTGTTTGGATGTTTAAGTATTTCAATATACATATGAATCTTTCTCTTGAAATACTCTTTCTATTGATGCAAACCGCATTAAAACGGAGGGGCAGAGACGGCGGGAAGCCACTTTGTTTTATACTATGTAAAGAACTTGCATTTATACCAAATATAACCAAGCATGAAACATGCAAAAAACAAACACTTTTACTGAGTGAACAAAGCAGTACAAGAGCGCTTATCTAAATAACCAATATTTGGTGGTGTGGTGATGAAATGTTTAAAGTAAATTTGATATTTTCCTGATCTCGTTTCTATTATCTAATGAGCTTAAAAAAACATTTTTGTATGTTACAAAAAATAGAATACCTTACCTTCACTAATCGCCTCTTAATCTCAGCCTCGTTTAAAGTAACAATTTTTCTGTTCTCTTTCGAGAAAGTAATTTTTGGAAAAGAACCGTCGATGACTCCTTGATCCATTAAATGTCGCTCTAAGACTTTATGCCAGAAATTCAGCGCTTTCACTTTAACTTCCCAATAGAGATCGACCATAACTGCGTGCGTCATAATGTCGTACAGTTGAGGAAGAATATATTCGGGAAGATCTTGGAATTCGTACAAAACTGAGATGAGAGTTGCTATTTCTTTGCGGACAATTCCTTCAGATTCTTGATGAAGAGATTGAATGAAGTAGTCCTGGAAAAGAACAAAGATATTAAAAAAACAGCATTTAACAATAAATTGTTCGTATTTCTTGAATAACTGTGAATATGTACTGGGTGTGAATAAACGTTTCTATTATAGTGTTCGGCAGCATCATTAATTAGCTACTCTAAATAAAGAGCGAGTCGACCTCGCCTCTAATAGTCCAGGATCCCAGGGTAACCAGACCTTAATTTAATTTTGGGGTAAGAAAGATACGTAAAAGTATTGTTAAAAGTCTAAGTGCCGGTTTGTATATGTATGCACGGCCTAATATTGAACAAATGGCTCTGGTACTGTTGTCCATTGAAAAGTTACATTTGGAGTTGCAAAAAAAATGAAAAGCTATCCGAACAGTGAAGAGGATGTAAAATGTTTACATGATTAAAACAAACAAAATTAAAAAACGAATTCAACCACTTACAATAACGTCTACATCATTTTTCAGGAGATCACTCCATAACTCATTGATTTCCACCATTTCTTGTAAGCATTTGTAGGCTCCTGCTCTCACATACGGCTCCATATCTCCTTTAGCCATTTTTAACGTTATAGATGGAAAATCAGCTTCCAAAATTGTTTTCCTCAGTGATGGAAACTCTAAAAACCACTATTTATTCAAGCTCACGAATTTAAAAGTTCACACTTACTCTTTGCCAGGTGAGAAATTGTTTTAATTATTTCCAAAACGCTATCTCTCACTTCCCAATCAACGTCGTGGGTTTTCGAGTATAAAATTGGACCCATGATGTTTACGGTGTCGTTGGTATTGTCGACGAGTAGAGCCATATTTGGGGACATGTATTTGCTTATTGCGATCTCCATTAGTTTCAGGCCACGAACAACCAACTGGAAATAAAAAGGAAACTATATAGGTACTAAAACGGAAATCAATAATTGAATCATGCACGAAAAAATCCAACTGTGTATATAATATGCATAGATCAAACTCCCATCTTCAGCAAAAACTGCAATAGTAAGTGAACCTGGGAAGAACCAAATGAATCAGCAAAGAATGAAATTGATGTTGTCCGGACAAAGAAAATCACCACCATCAAAGATGTAAAATATATGTAAATATATTCAGAGACACAAAACGATCATAGGTTTGTTAGAGCAAGAATTGTCCTTAATACGAAACTGGAAAGAATTAAATCAATCAGAAAGTCAACATAATAGATAACAATAACCTGAAAGAAAATTCCGAACAATATTAGGCCCTACTAGAAAAAAGTCACGAGAACAAAATAACAAACTCTAATGAAGACGATACTAACTAGAAGAAACACAACAACGGAATCAACACAAGAAACTAAGCTTGGAAATTAAAGAGTAGCAGGAGTTTCTTTAGATTTCCATTATCTTGAATCCGGTTGTCCTCACAATGGTAGCGTTGGATCAGAAGATGAAGTGAAATTCAGAAGATATTATAGTCGATAGATCTTCTAATCCAAAGCTATAGAAACGTTGTGAGTTCAACTAGATTTAAGTCCATGGAAGTCCAAGGAAACACTCTACCAGCATATTACATTTAGACAAATACCGAATTGTGCTAGACCATAACAAAGAAGTTTGTAGAATATTTAATAAATTACAACGAGAGGTTGGAAGAATTTGCAATTGAAAATCGAAAGAGTAATAAGAACACTGTGAAATCTGTGAACTCACTGCTAAAATAATGGCTCGGTCGCACATGCGCAAAGAAGCTTGTACCCTTGAAATTATTGGCAAAGAGGGTCTACTAACAAGCCTAGCCTCCAAGTGTAACTGGTTTGCAACCGAAGTGGTAAAATAGTTGCCCCGTCTGCGCTGGATCTAAGATACACATCGTAGGTGCAACGATGTGACTAGCAAGTCGGCTCGCTTGAGAATAAGTACATAGAGCAAGATCCCAGGGCCGACAGACGTTACTCCTTTTCTCAAAGATGAAATGTATTTGACAAAGTAGTGTTAGTAGGTACTCTTAGGGTATGCATACTTGCTAGCTTGACTTGTTGGTGTCTTTACTTAGGGCGGTAAAATTTTTATGTATGTTTCAAAGAATACGACAGAAATTAATAATCCAAACCGCCAGACACTTCCCGTAGGCCGTACCTTTGCCGGACCCTATAAAGTTCCCGATAATATAATGTAACTTATACTTATATTCTCAGTCCTGAATTTTATATATTATACTCAGGGAACTATTTGAATGTCTTTTGTAACCAGCCAGACCTGTTTCATTGGTCAATGCTTAAATTTGACAGCTTTTATTTAGGAGATTTACTGACGATGTACTTTGTGTTTTTATTTAATTGAAGAGTGAGATAAAACAATTCATGATGTAATAACATATATTATCTATTGAACTCTACAAAATTACAATTCGGTATCGCACAGTGAATTTACTTAATAAGTACTTAATAAGATTAAGTATATGCAGAATATATTATATTAATGCAATCAAAAACACACTGAAATACTCAATGAGTAGAGCGAAAGTGGTGCCATACACACACAGCCCCCTTCAGTTTATTAGCGCAAAGAACGTTTTCGTCATAGCCTTAGCATTGCGAGGCATTTTTTAATACACCGTGTAAAATACTATTTATCAAGGACACATATGCGCCTGCATACGTAGAATAAGTAAGATTTACGAGTGGGAAGTGTCTGACGATTTGGATTATTAATTTCTGTCATATCCCTTGAAAGACATATAAAAATCAGCTCTGAAAATTGACAAAAAGTAGGATTAATTTTTAGCGACCTGGTACCTCGAAAATTATCAACAAGTCAAGCTAGCAAGCATGCATACCCTAAGAGTACTTACTAACACTACTTTGTCCAATACAATTCATCTTTGATAAAATAAGTAACGTCTGGCTGCCCTGGGATCTTAGACTAACACAACGAAGATTCAGAATTGAGTTAGCATTTATCACATTAAACCACATACAGGGTGTTTCAAAAGTAAGGATCATTTTTGGAGAAAAACTTCATGTCTTCAATGTCTGTTGAGATACAGGGTGGTAAAGTGTTTTTTATAACTGTGATTTTATTGGTCTATTGTAGATATCTGTATGAAATTTTGTACATGTCTTCTACGCATCAAAATGCATTTACATTTTTAGAAACAATTTTATTATTTCTACCAGTGGCATCCGAAAGTCTTTGAATTAAATATTTTTTGAAAAAAATAGTACTCCACTGCATTTTCTTAAAATAAAAATAATTTTTGAAATCTCAATTCATTTCTGAGCAAATTTTTATCTCTTGTTTTTCCTTGGACAGACGCATGGTTTTCGCTTAAAAACCGAAAATCGGTTTGCTTTAGGGTCAAACTGCTACAAATCTGATGCACTAAAACAATTAAATTAAAACTGTTGCAGATCACAATACCGACTAATTATCTTTAAATACATAAATCACGGAAATCAATAGTATGTTTTCTTTATATCGAAGCACCTTAAAACTCTAGTGCCTAAAACTCTACTATATTTTATTGAGAAAAAGCAGTGGCTTAGAAGTTTTTTCACCAAATGTATTCAATGACCCGTACAAACGCCACTGGTAGAAATAATAAAAGTATTTGTGTATTAGAAAATGTATTTTGATGCATACAAGATGAGAACTAAATTTTAAAAATACGTAATAGTATCACAGTTACTATAAAAAAAACATTTATTCGGAAAAATTTACCCCCTATACCTCAAAACTTAACACATTTAGGACATCCATTTTCCTAAAATGGGTCTAAGAATCACCCACTTAAATATTTTACCTTACTTTTGAAACAACCTGTATATAACTTTGAATATTTTTTTTTCTCTAAAGCATTGTATACTATATTTGTATATAATGCAGTTATCTTTTTTCTTAAAATATGTTGTCTGCGCTTAAAGGTTCACTAAAATGTTACCATTATACTAACCTTCGAGGACCACACAGGATAACTCAGCAACTTAAAAGAAATATCGAGAACACAAATAGATTCAATACAGTCTTTCCAAGTAATGGAAAAATCATTAATAATGGTAGTCAACGTCTCTAACAACACGCACAAATAATTGTTCTCCCTGGAGAAAACGGCAAGCTGCTGGGGCTGCTTTTGAAAGAGCATAGTGATATCGTGTATGTTGTGTATCATTATTTGAAACGCCGTCTTCGCCGTATCCCTCGTATAAAATTTCCTAGATTGCAAAACATATTTCAACGCCAGTGAAACATGATCGAAGGAGAAATTCTGCTGAAGGTAACTCTTCCATTTTAGCGTCGTTCTGAACGTGTCCGGAGTGATATATTTCATCATTTCATCCAGGAATTGTTCTTTTACGTCGATATAATAGTCAAGATCCTCGTAGGAATTATTACCTAAAAACTGTATATGCACCACGACAAGAGGAAACAGCTGAAGAGACAACAGTTGAGTTTCGAATGTTACCGGTATACTTTCAGGGGTTTTGCACAGAGGCATGATGGGTTTGATGTACTGCCAGTAAACCAGCCCGACGTACAGCAACTTCAAGAAATTCGCAACGGGTCCTCTGTTGGCAGCATCCAGAAACACGTCGAACAGTTTCTGCGATGCAACAGCAGCTTCACCCATGTGTATGTCTTGATTCTTCCCGCCCAGCTTCAAGACGAAATCGAAAAATGCCAAGGTGAACAATATCTTGTTCAGTTGAAAGATGATGTCTTCGTCTTGCAGTTTGGACTGCAGATGGCGTATTTGCTTTTCGAACGCGAACTTTTCTAGGATTATTTTAAACACTTTTCCGTCATTTATCGGGCCGCATATTTCGAGTAAGTTGGCGCACACTTGATTCAGCAGGAAAAACGTCGGGCTGAGATCTTTGTTCACTTCCTGTTCCTCGATGTCTTTGCGTTGAACCACCGACACTAACGGCGCCGACAAAGTCTGAATCACGCTGTAGCAAAACCATTCGTTGATGTTGGTGGATTTTTGCAGCAAAACAGCAATGAATGTGCATCCTTCTTTTCTGATGTAGACCGTGTCGCTGTTCAGCACAAAATCCACCACTTGCGACCAATAATTCGTCGACAGTATGAAGTGGATTCCGGATTTGTGGTTCAGGAAAGATGACAGCAACTTAATGTAAGCCAATTTCACTCCGAGGCTGGTCCTGGGTTCGCTAAGCGACATCCTTACAAGACCTATGAGCCTTTCGAAGATATTCTCACTGTTTAACTTGACGAAGATGTCTTCTGTCGTGTATAGCACCGATAAATTTAAAGTGAACGTGAGGATGCTTGGAGGTGGCTGAATATTTCGTGTTTCCCAATGTACTAGAGCCTGTTTCAGCCATGCTATGAAGCTGTCTTGGTTGATGATAGGGCAGTTTCTTGCTGCAACAAGAGTATATTTCCATTAGTAAAATATTTACAGGTTAATCTCTAATAAATAGAAATTCGAAATTTCTAGAAAAATTTCTTAAAAAAGTATTATATTTTTATTTGTGTTTATCTTAAATTATAACAACATTTCTTCTTGATTATCTATCTGTTAAATCAATAAATATTAGCAAAAAAATATATATTCCAAATCTCTCGAAGTAGGCCCCTTGTATGTCCCCATTCCTAAAATAGTAACCTCACATCAACTTTTCTAACAATTTATTAAAAATGTTCATTTATTCAAAACCACCATTCAGAAGTCAAAATATATATACCCACTGACAAAGAAATCTCAATACTCTAAAAGATATGTTTAAATTTAATATGGTTTTAGTAAAACATAGATGCTACAGTAAGGAGGAAATGATTTAAATTTGGTAAAGTTTGATGAATGTTTTTTTTAAGTTAACTTTTTTTATCAATAAATATTGTAGTCGTTTTTTGCATTTTTTAAATTTACCAAAACACAAACTGTTTGATTGGATCCAAAATCGATGTATAGTAATGTTAAAATGCCTACAGTACGTGTATGCCGAATGTGTCGCCAACTAAGCGAATTTGAGAGAAGTCGAATTATTAGTTTTTTATATCGAGAAATCGCTAACCGCACGAACCGAATTTCAAGTAGTGTTATGAGATGTTGTCAAGCGTGGTTAGAAAATACCCAAAATGAGAGAAGAGTTGGCACCGTCGTCTGGCTGATGAGTGGTTAAGAAAACAAAACCATCTTGTAAGTGTCCGAACGATTTACTGCCGTATAAGATCTTTGGGACTGCAGCATTATCGACCCCATCTAGTGCTACCTTTGACCGCTGAGCATCGACGGCAACTGCAGTGGTGCAGAGACCGACAACATGGAATGTGGAATTGCATCAGGTCGTCTTGTCCGATGAAGCTTAATTCTGCTTGGGTAGATAAGATGTCAGAAGAAGGGTTTGACGACATCGAGGATAAAAACGTCAACCTCAATTTAATGTTGAGCGACATTACACCGAACAGTAGGAGTCATAGTATGGGGTACAATTTCACATGGAAGTAGGTCACATTTAGTCTTTGTTCGAGGCAACATGACAGCACAACGTTATCTTCAGGAAGAAAAGAAGGCGTATATACTCCCTGACCTTAATCAGCTCATGGATCCCATATGTTGGGTGTTGCGATTTCGTTGTCAGTGAGTATAAAAAAATTCAGATCATAATAGTCAATTTGCCTAGAATCATGGGTAGAACCAAGGGGGAAGGGTGGCGATGAGGCGATCCCCCCCGAGAGCCTCAAAGTTAGTAAATTTAATATTAAAACGAGGTAATCTTAACTCCAAAAGCCTAGAAGAAGGCAACATCTATAGGTCTAAACCTATTTTTAATAATTAATAGTCCAAGAAATATGGGTTTAAAATTATATTTAGATAAATTTAGTACAGGACTGCCCCACTCTGAAGCAAATTATTTACTTTTAAATAATAAGCACGCTATATTCATTTTTCTGTACTAATAAGTAATATATTTTTTCTACCTAAAAATGTATTATACTACTTCAAAAAACTTCTGAATGACTCTTATTTTTGTCTATTGATTAAAACACAGAAGGCATTTCAGCTTGCACCATAATTTTCTCCATTTTTAGGTCGGGTATTTCCAAAATAAATTATTGTAATCAAATATAATGCAATATCTAAAAATGCGTTTAAAAATCGTATAAATCAACTCTGAATTATTTGGGTAAGGCGTCCCCACTGTTTCGACTAATCATGGAGCGTTTTGATAGACACAAATAGTTTCAGCAAAACTAGTATTATTTGTCTCTGTACAAACGGACGCCTAACGGTGTGAACTTTGTGCCCATCTTTAACTGTGATCTTTAACATAGAAAGATAGCATTTTGTCGATAGTTTTAATTCATTGTTTACTTATCTTCTGAATGTTATTTGTGGCTTATTTTTGATTATTTGTATGTGTACTTGGGAAATAACACCACAATCGAAATAAAAATCTGTATATTCAAGTTCAAAGTTTCCAGGTTTATTCTGACAAAATACAAAATTTGATATATGGCATTTAAGTTGACATAAGAAAAATTTGTTGTTTCTATATATACAGGTTGCACAAAAAATTATAAAGATCATATATTACAGTTGAACAGCTTTCACGTTGGAAGAACTTGAAAGAGTTGTCTTTAGAATTTATAAGTGGCATTCCGAAGATATTAGGTACGACTTTGATATTGTGTATGAGATAGATAATAAAATTCAAATATTCAATGCATTCTATTATTATTTGCCAAAAAAACAGATCAAAAAATTTTTTGAAACAACGGGACATTGCGTTATTTAAACAGTGATTGGGTTAGTTATAAATTTTTAAGAAACCCATTAACGAGAGAAAAAGAAATTTAAATTTATTATTCGAAGACGAAAAAGTTATGGTCGAGATGTATTTGTTCTAGAATAAAAATCCGTTCTTTCACATCTAGGATTTTAAACAATATTTCGAGAGAATTATTATAATAATAACATATTCAATGCAGTTACACTTCTCCTTTCGAATGAGATTTCCATGAATCTGGAGGATGAAATTTCCCATGTTGTTAAAGTATTGTAGCCCATTTATAGTGTAATTGCTGTTGTATTGAAAATAATTATTTTCTCAATGGAAATTATCCTTAAGTAAATAATCCTAAAACTTTAGGACAGATCCTTCCATGTCAAAAATTTTAGAAAGAATTATGTACAATCAAATCTATGATAAAATACAATTTCGGGTTAAAAGTTATGGCCCCTTAATAAATGTAATTGATGATATCGTAGCTCTTATGACGATAAAAGAAATACTAACGTCATAAGGAAAAACCCTAGGAAAAAACTTATGAACTATCCCGATACTTAAATTATTGCAAGATACAAGGGTACTCAAATATACTGCAGTTTTGATGTAAAAGATTATCGGGAAAAGATCTAGTCAACTGGTCAGCGCACATCCTAAAACTAAATCCATCCAAGTCAAAAATTATGATATTTGGTAATAAGACTACAGTTCATTTACTAATTTCTCGATCTTCCTTAAAAAACTTTTCCAGATTATATTTCCCTTAAAATATTATATAATAATAGTCGAATTTAAAAAAGCAACTTTGCGAATTGTAACCAATTTTAATTATTGAATGTCTATGGATTTTGTTTGGATGAAGACGATGCAGAATCCAAAGAATTCTACAGAAGTACATCTAGACCTCTATAAGGATATTAACGATACAATCGTCTTCATTTATTAATGACACTGCCGCTCCTCAAAGGATTAACGCAGATGTTAATCTCTTTTATTTTGAGAGGATTTGTTTGTAAAACATTTCAATTCTCTTCCAAACAATTTAACTTTTTCTAATCCTAACACATTTAAAATCACTTATAAAAAGAATTATGTATAGTTTATTTGGATCTTATATATTTTATATCTATGTGTGTGTGTGTGTGTAATTGTTGTGTTAAATTATATTTTATGGCATAATTTTATTTTCTTATTTTTCTATACTTATGGTTCCAAGCAGGTTCAAAAACGACATTCTGATAAAAATGATATTACAATGTTGCAAAAATATTATAACCAATATTAAAATAAATAGAGGCTTATTATTCCTAGGTAACTTTGAATTAGCGCATCCTTGAATATACATTAACTTTGAAGACGCGAGATGTTTGGATTTTCGTTAGTTCCGAATCTGGAGCCGTTTAATTGCTGTTCTCCCTTAAGTCCTAGGACAGAATGTCACGATAAAATTTTCAGGTTACTTCCCTGTCAGAAATCCATAGGAAAAATAATCACTGTTTAAAAAAGATGGTCTTACTAATTTCTTCCTTAATTGTTAACCAGAAACGATGTAATAGTAGAAGCCTCTAGTACAATTGTTAAATTATATTTTATGGCATCTTACATGATTAAAATTTCCTTGCTTTTTCACAAAAAAATAATCACTGGATGTCATTTACATAGCTTTTTCACGAAGACAGACGAACAATTATTAATTTCGTGATATAGGGAATATGGTTTATATATAATTAACAATGTCAAGTTTGTTGCCAGAAAACACAGCCCCTGGTGACTATCCATTGTTATTTCACATCACAGAAAATGCTTTTCATTATCAATTATACTGAAATTAGTTGCTAAATTAAATAACATTTTTGTTCTAGTAAGACCTCCAAAAATTTTGAATTTTTATGGCGTCTACACACTTGAGGAAGATTCTGTAACATTTTAAAGCTTTATTTAGGCCAAACATCGTTCTCAATAGCCATAAAGAAAATTTAAAAAATATAAAATATGTGACAATTTAAAATTAAAATGTTTGACAATACCAAGTAACGTAACTATTACATTAACAATAGTAATTTTATTCTTAATTAGTAGCGATGCAATCGTTTTCATTTAATAAAATAAAGCAGACTCTGTAAGTTTTTGAAACTGTATTTTATGATTACAGTCACAGGCATGTTCACAAATTTTGGACTTTTGGAATTGCCACATATAATTGTGAAAATAACTCTTCATATTCTTCCGATGTGAAAGGAGCATTATTATTCTTACAGCAGCAACTTTTCTTAGTTATGTCACTTAACATTGTAAAATATTTTAATTTTAAATTTTAGGTACTTTACAAATTTGTATTTTTTTTTAATTCTTAAATGTTTAGAAATATAGAGATTTTTCCTCAAGTGTGGTGTTATTCCCAAGATGCCGCAACTAGCAATCAAATAACTATGGAAGAATAAAAAGAAATTAATGAGAGAAGAAATCTCAATTTTTCTTTCGATCCTCAAAAGAGAGAAGAAATGATTTTAAAAAAAGGGGGGGTACTCATTAGCATTAACTAATGCGTAAACAATTTTTGTAGAATAGGTTGCTGCTTACCAATGAAGACACGAAATTTCCCATTTTTATTGCGACTTCCAGTGTATAATCTCATATTATTTAAAACTATCTTATTCGGCAACTTTTATATAAACAATTTTTGGTAGATCTATTTCTATTTATGAGTTAAATAAACTGATAAAATGAGTGGTTGAACTCTTCAGAACACCCTGTATAAGACGTAAACAGTTTGCTGTTAGTTTTGCTCTATTTAATGGACTATGAATGAATAGATTAAATTATATGTAGTTATTTGAAAATAAATCATTTATTTTAATTTAGCTTCAAGTTTTTGTGATTGTAGATAAACGAATTACTTTGTTTTATATCACTAATTTATTTATTTAATAAATAAACATGAAAAACCGTGACTAGTTTTGATAATATTATGTCATTTTCAAATGAAAACAAATTCATGAATGAAGACAAAACATTTTGAAACAGACCGAAAGGGTCTTGTCTACAACAGTAGGTATGTATTAAATTCTCGGAAGGATTACATAAATATGGAATTTTTGTGTACAAGAATATTGAAATAGAAACAAAGTGGTAAACTGATTAAGAAAATTTAAATATATCATTTTTGATTATTAGTTACTTAAAAATTTCAAATAGGATGCTGTTTTGAAACTCTACCTGCTCGTTAAGTAGTAAATTACAAGAAACGGAATTATTATAGCTTTTGCAAATTTCTATGTTCTCAAGTGTTTCAATAAATGACTTAAAACTGTTATAGTGAATGATCTTTGTTTCTTATAATTTAGGAAACGTATTTTTTATGTAAAGGAAATGTATTTTTTTAGACCTATTTCAAGTTTTTGTTTTTTATCGACGTTTTCAAAAACCATTTTGAAAACTACAGTAAACTCATCCAGAATAAATACTGAGCCTACGCAGAAAATCTGAGGTGTACGTTACCTGGATTTAAAACGTGTTATGTCCCACGTGTAGTTAATGTTTACCAACAACGTACCAACGTAACAAATACCTACTAATCACGCTAAAAATTTTAACCATCATAAAATTACATGGGTTTTCCTATCGACATTATTTAAACTAAAACTTAATAGTGTTTGGCCTCATAATAATAAAACATAATGGACCGTAATATTGATATAATGACTAAGAAAAAAAATCCGAACACCAAGTAAAATTTTATCAACTATAATAAAATATACATATTATTCCCTTAATCAACCTTAAAAAAATGATTACAAGTAAAATGTCAAAAAATAACACAGGTTTTCTTATGTGCATGGGCAGTTAATTTGAAAGACAAATCATTTGTAATTAAAATGAAGCGATTGTCGTGGGCGAAATTTTTTTCGGGATATTGCAAATTGTATTTGCATAATTTTCCCGTATACACCAGAAAAGTTTGTATTTTCCATTGCAAAAAGTTTAAACCAATCCCATTTCAGTCAGATTTCACCGGTGTTTGGTATATGGATGATTCTTAGATAACTGTGATTTTTACAAGTCAACATTTTAAAGTCAAACATTTTAAAACTTGTGTTTTGGGTGCTATTGGTCCTTTATTATGCTCAAAATTAAGCCTAACACTTAGTTCTACTACAACTTCAACAGAAAAAAAACTAGAACAAAAACTACAAATTTCACGGCCACGGTACTGACACCAAAATGAAATATTCAAAATACTTTGAATTTTTAAAATAATTCAACAAATGATAAATTATAGGACTTTGATAATTATACAGAGACAATTAAGGTATTTTCTTTCTTGATTTTAACAAACTTTAAAATTTATTAAGAGAAGAATTAAAGTAACAATTTTTGAACTGATGATTGTTTCAGTCATTCCTTGGTGAAAATTCATTTTAATTCTATTAAAACAGTAACCACTGTGGTAATTTTCACAAATTTATTCTATTTTATTTGACAATTGTTTCGCTCTGATGACAGGCTTCGTCAGAATTAATTATTATTAATATCTGAATATTATATAGTGTTGTAAGATAATAATGAGTATATATATATATGTTTACTGTATAATATTAGTGAAGGTAAATATTACTAAAATAATCTTGAATTTTTATATAAGTTTATTAAGATTAAGTAAGATAGACATATTTGTATCAGTGTGGTCATTCAAAAAATGTAGTGAATTTTTATTTTTATTGATCTCAAGTGATTCTAAACGAGTTAGTTTTTTACTTTTTTGTTCTAGATGTAAACTTTCGAAAGTAGTTTGTGGAATATGATTTTCATTTAATAAATGGCCGGCAAATGTACATATGTTGTATTTCTGATTTTCAAAGGCTTTTAAATGTTCAGACCATCTTGTTTTAAATGACTTTCCTGTGTGACCGATGTAAAATTTTGGGCAACTACCACATGCCACTGTACTGACATTTTGGGTATATTTCTGTTATTATCGATCCATGAATACTTATGCTTTAATATAAATTGTTGCCGATAAAATACTATCAAATTTATCATATTTATAATTTTCTGATAAAAAAATTATGCTGAATAATAAATTACTAGACATAAAAAATCACAATTATCTAAGAATCACCCATATAGCGTAATACTGTGGTTAACACATTTTTATTTCCTAATTAAGTTTCGGGTCAAAAGTGTTTGTTTTATACGTATTTTCAATAGCTGCTAATTGGTAGATTACTCTAGCCGATTGGATAATTAATTATTGAGTTACTTGGAAAAAACTGTAAAAAATGCGTATTTTTTTAATCGTTCGTAGTTACTGTTTAAAAAGCGTTAAAACTTTTCATTTTTGTGAGGTAAATAACTGGTAACAATCAGATCTTCACGGCTCTGAAGATTTTCTCGTATATCTGATTTTTTTCATGGGCGAAAATAGCTTCCCCTAATTTTTACTACTGACATTCACTTATATATATATATATATATATATATATATATATATATATATATATATATAAGTTGTTTTTTATAGATTTTTATGTACACATTATTTTTAATTAGATGAATGTGTGAAATTAATAATAATTAATTCATGTACAATTATATGGATGTTGAAATTCATCCCGGTTTTTAATATGTTCCTAATATAAGTGCCATGTCCATAACAAAGATGGAGCTTAAATGCTTATAGTTTTTAAAATACATAAATTAATATTTTTCTGATAACTACTATGGCTTGGCCTATCAACCGGTTCCGGCTTGACGTCGACCTACGGGACACACTGTATATTTTTTTATTAAAAACCCACTGATTAAAAACATTCAGATCATTTTTATGTAAATTGTCAATATTTAATTAAAGTATTCACAACTCTTGTGAAAACTGAATGTTAGTAAAATATTCAACAAGTCATTAGTCATCTTTTGTTCTGGAAATTTTACATAATATTGACACATACAAGTGCAGATAATAATATTTTAGTTATAACAAATGCGGTTTATGGCGCCTAGAATGACGTAATTTTGCCATGTTTTACAACGAACTCTGATCGGTTGTTGATGATTCTTACAAATAAATTCGAGTTCCTGAACGTGCTCACATTTTTGAGCATTCGTTATCTTTAATTATTTTACATAAAATTTAATCTGTGTTGCTGTTAACACCCATTGGGTCAGTGAACAGAAGAAAGAAAGATTCTGTGGCAAAATTCGATAAAGGCAATGAACTTTCGTGATATTATATTGCGTTTACCATAATATATGATTTTGCTCCGACAATAGGTTTGCTTTAGATATTGAAAACTATTTCCAGTGAATTAAACTTTGTTATAAAAAAATATGTATGACTGTAAAGTAAAGGCTTAATTACTTGATAAAAATTCATTTTAATTTGATTAAAACAGACCTACTATGGTAATTTTTAACCGACTTCAAAAAGAAGGAGGTTTTCAATTCGTCTGTATCTATGTTTGTTCAGAGATTACTCGCAAACGGCTCAAGGAATTTCTACCGTTTATACTGGGTCCTGCTCCGGGAGATCGCGAAGTGGTCCCACTCGTACCGTTTCTTAGAAAATGGGGAAAAACTTTTTTACTGATTTTCTTATACACTATGGTTTGGTGGAGTCGCCGGAATTAAAAATATGATTTTTTTTTCTATTTAGAACATGGGATACATTGAAACGAATTGGATTAGTTTCGGGATATCCCGAAGATCCCATATTTTTTTCAATAACATAGTTTGTACCGTTTCTTAGAAATGGGGAAAAACTTTTTTTACTATTTTCTTATACACTATGCCTTGGAGGAGTCGCCGGTATTAAAAAAATATTTAAAAAATTTTAATTCGGAACATCGGACAAATTGAAAATAAATTAGTTCCGAGATATCCCGGATGGTCCCATCTTTTTTTCAATAACATAGCTTGTACCGTTACTTTGAAAATCGGGAAAAACTGTTTACCGACTTTCTTATACAGTAAACTTTAGGGGAGTCCCTGGTTTTAAAAATATGGAAAAAATTTCTCTTCGGAACATGGGGTATAATGAATTAAAAAGGAATTGGATTAGTTTCGGGGGATCTCGAAGTGGTTCTATATTGTTTTTCAATAACATAGCTTGTACAGTTTTATAGAAAATCGGGGAAACAGTTTTAGCGACATTCTTATACAGCTTTGATGAAGTTGCTGGCATTAACTGTTCAGAACTTAGGGCATATTGTAAATAAATTGAATTAATCAAAATAAATGTCAGTAATTTGTATATACAGTGTGTATTTATAAATCAAACGATTTCTTTTTTATTAATAATTTTAAAAGAAAAAGTTATTCTTCATAAACAGATTTTCATGGTCTAAAACGTAAACAGTACTCATTCCATCTCAATTTATTAACTGTAGACGAGGTCAAAGATGGAATTTTGTTTACAAAATAAATTATCTTCATTTTTGCTAAGATCTAAAATTGCTATCAAATAGAAGTAATTAGAATTAAAAACTGCATCTACTGATGCCATTGCACTAAAAATTGTATCATAAGTCTTTCTGTAAATTTTCCAAATATATACTATATATCAATTTTGTTTAAAAGTGAGGTACCTTTATTTTTTTATATCTCAAATTGTAATCAAGCAAAGTTCATTGGAATTGAAAACTGCATACAATTGTGCTGTATTATTAAAAATGTAATAAATTGAAAGTTGATTGGAAATAAATCGAAATAAATGTGAATTAATTAACTTCAAGGTAGATGTCCTCAGTTGGTTTCTATATACAGTGTGTCTTCATAAGTTGAATTCAAACGGAAAACTTCTTATGAATAGTATTTGGGAAAAAGTTATTCTTCAAAAAAATATTTGCATGGTCGGAAACGTATACTTTAATCATTACTACTTTTTCAACTGTATACGAGGTTTGTCAGCAAAAATGAATTTTGCTTAAAAGTAAAATACCTTAATTTTTCATAATATCGAAAATTCTTATCAAACAAGGTTAATAAGATTTATAAAATGCATCTAATTATGCCACATCACAAAAAATTATATAATAGATTTTCATGTCACTTTTCCAAATTGTGTACTAGGTTTGATAAAGAATATAAATTTTGTTTAAGTTAAGTACCTTTATTTTTAATAACTCAAATTGTTATCAAAGTTAATTAGAATTAAAAACTACGTCCTATTATGCTATATCAATTAAAACACTATAACGATTTATTATAAGATTCCGCGGAGAGGAGTCTATTAAATGAATGTCAGTATAATTAACAGACCTAAAGAATACTTAGATCGTGTACATATAGTGGATCCACCTAAGTTAGAATCATATACATATATACATATCAAGAAAAGAAATTATACTATTCAACAATAAGAGAGGTTGTCAAGCTAATCAATGAAAGTAAAATACCTTATGTTAGGCAATATCGAAAAACTTAATTAATTAATAAATGTACTTCCCAAAATAGTTTCACTTTAGTTTGGTACCGTCTTTATAAAAGGTATTTAATTGTTGTTTAAAAAAATTATTTCATGTTTTTTAGTTAATTTTTTTAAGTCGGTTTTTTTAATGTATTTATAAAGAAATTCAACAGGTACAGAAAGTGATACGACAACAAAAATAAAACGAGTTTACACATTTTTTTACCAAAATTCAACTTTGTGTTCGCAGCAGTGGGGAATTGATTTTGAAAAATTGACTACCAATTATGCAGCACCCAAAAGTAATACAGGCATGAAAATTGATATGTTGATTCGAAAATTTCATTCACTAAGGGGTAGTTTTCTCTTCTATAAAACAAAAGCCGCAAGTCAGGTAAATGTCACTTTTCAAATTAAGAATACTATAAAAGGTGAATAACATATTTGCCTGAAAATCTGTGGATGTTTAAAGAACTCGGGGGTGATAGATAGCATATTTCTACCTTAACTAATGGAGTACTTGGAAAAAAATATATAATAGAAATGAATAAATAATATATATTCACAAAAACTCAATAACAAAAGGAAGCTTCATTAAAGGTAAAAAAAATCTTTAACATAGGGTCAGAAGAACTGCCAGACACAACAATCAAAGAATCACGATCATATTGAGACAAATGGAGAACGCCGATATTCTTTCACGTGTTGGATTTTGAGGTATGTCAGTCACACCTTTTGAGATAATCTATTCTACAACATATTTTCACCCTTAGAGTTGGACTTTTTGAAATTTAAATCATACTAATCTCGAGGAATAGCCTATCTATAGAAAACACAAAATAAATCAATTGAATTTATAACCTCCCTTTTTTTAAGTTGCCTTCCTAAGAAGGGCGTGCCTCATATTTAAGAAAATAAGATAGCCCATTTCCGCATCCCGTTTTAACACATAATGAATAAATAATACTAATACCATAGACAGGAATAGTTTATGACTACGAATATTGATGATAAATTCTGTCAGTTTGTAATACTAAAATGTAAAGTGTAATTATGAATTCATGTCTAGCACAAACTAAAAAATCAACAAATAATTTAAATTACCTTGACTGTCTTTGATGTGATCCAGCAGTGCATTCAGATATGTTTCATTTTTCACTTTGAATTCGGGGTCCAATAACTTAGTGAGAAGTTTCTTTAGCTTTGGATTATCTAAAGAATCCATTTTTCACCAAGAACCTTAAACAAAATTGTGCATTAATATTTACAATGGAGATAAAGTAGTTCTGAACAGTCCCATGAAACGTACTCCTAAAGCACTATATTTCAAATAAAATTCTTTACAGAAAATACTAACTGACATAGAAATCAAAACACCCAGTACTAATTACTTTCTTACCATACATTTTTGTTGTATTATAAGAAAATAAAAATTTGTAAGAAATTGATCAGATTCCGACATTAATTCATAATGAGTATTAACCTGCCTGGGTAGTCTTCTATTCCATGCTAACTGAATTTCTGGATGATGACTAAATGTTGCTATCGCCTACCCATAATATTCCACACATGTTCAATGGGTGACAGATCAGGAAATCTGAGTGGTCAAGGAATCAATTTGATTATGCTCAAAGTTGTCCAACATAACACTAGCTACATGTGATCCTATCATGTCTTGGATGTAGTATCGGGTACTCATGTTGCGTCTGCTAAAGACCAATAATTGTGTTCAACTGCCATTAGCAAATTCCTTCCATACCGTAACTTCTACAGTGTAATGCATAAGCCTTTCTACAGAGAAATCATGGTTACGTCTTTCACCATGTCGTCATCTCATCTTTGCCCGGTCATTATGCATCCTTGTGAATATGACCAACAACTCTGATTGTTTAATCACTCGAAAACGGTAAAACTGGGATTGGCCATGGAGCTAGAAGTTAGAATATATTTTCACAGACTTGATTCAGCGATTCAGTTTTCCTCATCTGCCAGCGTATGTAATATATCGTTCTACAGAACGACCGTAATAAGAGCGAAGACCTAATAACTACTCTACCTATGGAATATTAAACAATTCATAGAATTTAGAATCAGATTACCTTTTTGATCATTGCTAATTCCGTTGGATTATTAAATGAATTTCAAATGTTTGGACCATTGCTAAAATATCGCAATCCTAGTTTTACGGAACTGCATTGTAACGTTACAATAGAACAATAAATTATTGAATGTTTTGTAACCTCGAATTGCTGTTTCCATTATAATGGGATATGGTTTGTTGGGTCCAAACCACCTCCAATAATTCCAACACTGGCGGGGACATTTTCAAACTGAATTATTGACAACTGGTATCTATGCACAAACGCATTACGCTTGCCAGACGTCCTGGTGTCTCGCCAGTTTACTTTACGTAACTTCAGTGGTGTTAAAGGGGCAGAGATAAACAATGTTTTTCATCGACTCAAGAAGAACCTAAGACAGGAAATCAATGAAATCAAATGTGGAGCAGAGATTGTGCAAAACTGGGTGTAAATTGCAGCAGATAGTTGCCCAATCGATAATGATGCCTTATTGGTGAAGAGTTTAACTAAACTAAAAAAAAAACGGTTTCATTAGTGTTATAAAATGAATTAATAACATATACATTTGAAATTGAAGTTTGACTTTTCTGTCGTCTTTCGATATACAAGGTAGTACAAAAATTTCAAAAATCCTATATAATAGTTAAGGTGCTTTAAGTTGGAAGAACTTGAAAGAGTTATCTTCAGAATTTATATGTGGCGCTCCTAGAGGCAAATTTGTTA
The DNA here is from genome assembly GCA_034190945.1 of Octodonta nipae. Taxonomy (NCBI): domain Eukaryota; kingdom Metazoa; phylum Arthropoda; class Insecta; order Coleoptera; family Chrysomelidae; genus Octodonta; species Octodonta nipae. The sequence continues at coordinate 21,801,411 of CM067217.1, forward strand.
TAATATAGTGCCTTGGCCAAAAATGGGATTAAATAATTTTGGCGTTTCAGCGATCTTATTTTCATAAGGGAAAACCTAGAAAAAAAACTTATGAACTATCTTGATATAGTATTGATCAAAGGTGATTAGATACCATTACTAATTTCATCCTAAATTATTGCCAATCAGTTCCGATTGGAAGTAGAAGTAATAGAAGCGATACAAAGGTCCTCATTTAACGGAATTATCTTTATGTAATTTTGTGCTCCTTTCTTCGTATATTTAGAGATCCAGATGTTTCTCCAATATAAAACGTATTCTATTCGCAAGGAATTTTGAATATGCGGTTTTTGAATTTTAAGTCATGTTTGTCAGTTTTGTCAACGATATAATCGATTTTAGTGTATATCTTGTTTTGTTGCTTTGACATTAAATCTATTGCATACTCTCTTCAATCTTTCTGACAGTTGTAATTGCCTTGTCGGTGTCCTTCGGGCCAACACTACTTAGAATTTGTTTTGTGCCCAATTTTGTCCTTTGAGACAGAGAATTATACTATTTATCAAGAACAAATCCGTCATTACAATGAGGCCCTTTTCTTCACTATATTTCGTTTAAGAAAATGCCACTTCCATTGCACGTAATTGATTACAATTGAGGGCGAAAACAAACCAACTGATGGCGAAAACAAACCAACTGAGCGATCCAACAATGGAAAATCGCTACGACGCAAATTTATTTTTCAGTAAGGGCAGCATCATCCAAGTGATCAAGAATCCCGCCCCTGATCGTTTATCCTTTTAAACAAACCAGCGGCAAACCGCAGAAACTTTCACAATTAATTAAAACCAGAATTTTTTATAATTACCACTAAAAACCGCATAAATATTCCTAACTTATGTTATCAAAGTTATTTATAATGCTTCCGTCACAATGACTCCAACCAAAGACCAGATAATAGATTTCCAAATCCACGATAAAAATTAGAGATTTCGTTTTAAAACATTATCTAGACCTTGATGTGACCTTAAAGGTCATAGCCAGGATAAAATCCAAGATCATCCGATGGTCAGAGAAATGGTACCAGAACTGTTGTCTAAAACACTTTTTCAATTTAGTTATCATGCCACCCGGAACTTTTACCATACTTATGTAATTTTTTTGAAAATGCCTAAACCAAAGTATCTACAATGAAGAGAATTAACACATTTTTGTTTACATGTCCTAGGGATTTATATATTTATCATTTATGATAAATTATGATTCCAGACTGTACGGCAATATTCTAAAGATCGATTCTATGGCCTTTGACATCTTTTGTATATCTTAATCTTAATCAAGAAGCTGTAAGTATTGTTACGAAATTTACCAAAGCCGACCCTGTTTCATTTCAGTACGACAACACTCGCTTTGAGATAAAAAAATGGTTCTCGAAATGACTCTGTAGGAGTGATGACTGATTTTACTAGAGAATTCGGCGCTGATTTTAAAAGGAGGACCCATCCTGGCAGCAGGCAGTTGGTGGAGCGAAGAGCTTATATGTAAAATTGTTGTTGTGATATTTGAATCAGCTGTTGTATATTCGATGTAAATAAAAGTTCAAGAAAAGTGAAAGTGAATATTAGTTTTATAATTTTAAATTGAACCAACGGACTATATAGCAGTATTTTTTACTAGTAATGAGAGATTACTATCAAAGCTTAACTTTTCTCGATTATTAGAACTGCTGGTGGTAGATATTATTTCTGCACGACCCAAGTACTATATTTTTAGAAGTGGTTTTGGAAAGACTTTTAGAATTAAACGGAATATAAAAAAATATTTTCTAAAGCATCATGCAAAACATCAAATGAACTGGCTCATGACGAGGAATGCAAATATATATTTTTCATATTTTTAAAATTAATTGTTTACAAGATATTAATAAAAAATATAAAAAATTCTCATTTCCCGCTTTATTTCCGAAACCGTTCTACATAAAGTTTTGAAAATAATTTGGGGTACTGGGGCTCACTTGAAATTTTATAAGAAAAATTAGTAGAACACCCCAGTATTAATTTTGGGGGCACATTATAGAATTAAATGGAAAATAAAAATTAAATTTTCAAACGCATCATCTAATGTATCAAATAAAAGGCTCATTATGTGAATTTCAAATATATTATATTTTTAAATCATTTGTTTAAAAGATGTTAACAAAAATATTAAACATCGACTTAATTCCCAATTTAGAAACTACACTATATAAAATTTTGAAAATATATTTTATTTGTATTTTTAAATAATTTGTCTAAAAGATTTAATAATTTATTATTTAAAACTTGACCTAAATCAAGCGAATCTTGAAGCAGTTTACGTGTTGAAAATAAAAATGTATATTTTTTATAAGTTTAAAATGCTTTCTTTAAAAGATAGGGTAAATATATACATTCCCTTCTTGTCTGAAACTGGAATATTAGAATCTTGAAGGTGGTACGGTCTTTGTATGCGAATTCAACTCGCACTTGACCAAATTATTTGTAATATTCTTGCTGACTGAGTATGTCAAGTATCTAATTTAAAATATCCTAAATTGAGATTTGGAATGTTTAAATTTGGAAATATAAGACATTTACTTTTCACGTTTACGGAGTTTTGCCTTTATTTTTCCGATTTACTGAAAAATGGTATGTTTTACGGCCAAAAAAGAAAAAATCACATCAATCCAGCTTAATATATTACAATTTATAATTCATTTCTTAAAAAGAAATAACTTCAAATGAATAAAAATTAAATCTGTTACAAACACCCTGTACGAAAATATTAGTTTATACATATATACGGGTGTCCCAAAAGTCCCGGAACGGCATTTTATCTCGGCGGGAACGCATTTTAGAGAAAAATGTTTCAAACAAAACTTATAGGATTCGTCCCTGGATATCGAATTGTGACCTTGAATTTGACCTTGACCTTCAAGGTCATTTCAAGGTCAAGTCGATTTTTTCAAATGGGACAACATATTCCTGACCTCGGAAATAGAAAGATCGGAAAATTTTACGTTCAAATATGTCCTTGGCCATTTTTAAAACATGACCTCTGGTTGTCAGTAAAGGTCAAGTCAAGGTCAAGAACAACTTCGTTGCGTAGCTCGTCAAATATGGGTTTAAAATTGTTTTTTCAAGAACTAAGGTTTAGGATTTTTCCACGGTAATGCGATGCTTAGTATGGCTACGCAACGAAGTTGTTCTTGACCTTGACTTGACCTTTACTGACCACCAGAGGTCAAGTTTTAAAAATGGTCAAGGAGATATTTGAACGTAAAATTATCCGATCTTTCCATTTCCGAGGTCAGAAATATGTTGTCCCATTTCAAAAAATCGACTTGACGTTGAAATGAACTTGAAGGTCAAGATCAAGGTCAAATTCAAGGTCACAATTCGATAGCCAGAGACGAATCCTATAAGTTTTGTTTGAAACATTTTCTCTAAAATGCGTGCCCGCCGAGATAAAATGCCGTTCCGAGACTTTTGGGACACCCTTACTGACCACCAAAGGTCAAGTTTTAAAAATGGTCAAGGACATATTTGAACGTAAAATTTTCCTATCTTTCCATTTCCGAGGTTAGAAATATGTTGTCCCATTTGAAAAAATCGACTTGACCTTGAAATGACCTTGAAGGTCAAGGTCAAATTCAAGGTCACAATTCGATAGCCAGGGACGAATCCTATAAGTTTTGTTTGAAACATTTTTCTCTAAAATGCGTTCCCGCCGAGATAAAATGCCGTTCCGGGACTTTTAGGACACCCTGTACTATATAATATATTGACATTTGTGTAGAAAATTTATTTGACATTTTCTATTTTTTGTAGATTTTTTTCGATTTTCTCAAAAACTATGTTTTACGATACAGAAAAAAAAAACGTAATCACCTCGCAATATATCTTAATGGAATACAATTTAAAATATTCAGATTGTTTTAGCGGTTTTAAAGAAATCAGTGAAGAATCAATAAACTGCAGACCCTTAATAAGCAGTTTAAATCATCAAAATTGCTTCAGCCCTTTTTGAGTAATCGCTGAGCAATTTATAACCTCCACCTTTTTGGAAAACGGTTAAAAGAACTCGTTGGCCATAATGCCAAAAGTAATATAAAAAAAAAGTATTAATAATTCATATGTTTCCTTAAAAACAGACAAATTTAACGTTATTTTAGGTATTTTCAAAACTAAGTATATTCAAAACTAAAACTTTTAACAGATTTAACAAACGTTTCGTTAAAATTATATCAAGACGTAGCCATACCAAATATTTATAATCTATACGATTTAAAAAATTCACATAATAACACGTCAAATTTAATATTATGGCAATTACTAATTATTACACGACAAAAACCATATTTACAACGAGGACTGATAACGCAATACATGTTTGGTATTGAGTTAATTTGAATAATAATGTCATGCAATTTCTTCCTGCCATATAAATTCCCTACTTAAAATGATATCACTAGAAGGTTTTTTTCTATATTTTATAGGAAAGAGATTAAATAACTACATATACTTCAAACCTTACAGGTATTTTACATTTCTTGAAGGTTATGTAATTCCATAGCTTTCAGGAATCACATACCTATGTAGAAACCCTCACCACGACGTTTTCCTTATGTTTATTAATCTATGGATGCTTTGAAAGCTCCACATATACATGAGTGACTTGCATAACTGGTGTGAACGTGAATTGATAAGACGAAGGTGACTGAATACGTATGAAAGTATGTGATGATTACATTTTCAAAGGAAACGTCAGGCACTATTTTTAAACGCAAGTTAAATTTTCAATCAATGAATGTACTTTACAGTTTAATCATACCTATAACTAATTATATAGAATATAAATATTAGTTTGAAATGTTTTAGTGACTAATTCTTCCCCGAAGTGTTCCTCTATTAAGATTAATACACTTTTTCATATGCTCGAACCAGCTGTGGAAGCAGTTGGTATGTTTGTTGGTGCAGTGAAAATATTTCTAAACGCGCCAACTGCTTCTGCCGGTGATTGGAACCGTTGACCGTGCAGTCTGTTCTTAAGTTTCGGGAAAAATTGAAAATTTGGGAGCATGCTTGGAACCTAGGCCATAAAATACAATTTGACAATTCAGCTATACTTCACAAAAAACAACATAACACAAAACGAAAAATAAAAGAGTATGCCTTAATTCTTTTGAATGAAGACGATTGTATTGTTTCTACTTCTGTAGAATTCCATCGTATTTCGACAATTAATGAAGAAATTAGTAATTGTCATCTCCTTTTGAACAACCCAGTATCGGGATAGTTCATAAGGTTTTCCCTTATGACGTTAATAGTATCACTGAAATAAAATAATTATTTGATCACATTTTTGGCCTATCTTATATCAAAGTCGTACCTAGGAACGCTACTTATAAATTCTAAAGACTCTTTCAAGTTCTTCCAACTTGATAGCTGTTTAACTGTAATACCTGATCTTTAGAATTTTTGTGCTACCTGTATATCTAGAAACAACAAATTTTTCTTATTTCAACTTAAATGTCATATATCAAACTTTCATTTTGCATTTCATATTTTCAATGCATGTTTAAATACATTGAAAACGAGGTCGGAATGTGGTGTTATTTCCCAAGAACACATAAATATAATTTCGGGAAGGTAAAAGATCTCATTGAGACTTACATCGGGACTAGGCGTTGGATGGTCAAGCCAGTTGATGTTATGTTGTTAAAAAAAATCAATTGACTTGCGAGCGGTTTGCCAACTTGCATTTTCTTTACAAAATAGTTGCAGATCAATCAGCAGTAAGAATTCTTTGATCTTGCAGAGGAATTATTACTATATGACCTGTTTTTGAGAAAAATGGCGCGTCGCCTGTTCATTATCTTCGAGCACCTAAACAGATGATTGGCGTTTATTTTGGTTTTCATATTGCATTTAAAAAATTTAAACCACCTTGAATGAATAACATTTAGCTACACCAACATTGCTCTTATAGATAGTCACACACTTTTTTTCATTTAGGGTAAAATTTTACTGTTTTCGCTTTTTGAACAAAAAAGTCTGAGTTTATGTAAAAATTTACTGATACATCTCCAAATTGTAGAATAAGTTTTCTTTTGTTCTCCAGAAAAATAAATGGTAATAACTTGTAAAAAGTACTCGGATTAGAGGAAGTGATGGGTTTAAGAAATGGCGTCTTTTTCGATTTAAGCATCATTTTTCGAGTTAGGCGTTTTAGATAACCCATGGGTTGTCCAAAAAGTTCTTTACAATTGTTTCGAAACAAAACCAATCAGCTAACTAAATAATTATTAGTTTGATATCAATGGTTGTATCTTCCAAAAATTAAAATATTTATAGTCAACAAATATCAATTTTTGAAACTTTCAGACGATTAAACGGCTGTCTATTTTTCATCCAGGGCTTTTAAATGGTTCTTCATAAGGCTAACTTGACACGAAGCGAAGGCAAAATGATTTTTAGGAAAAAAAATTCTGTTCTCTAACAAATTTCTAAGCTATTTTGGAACTTCTGTTTCATTGCTTGAAACTCCTCTTTCTTGATAGTGGTGTCTCTAAATTATAAATAACAAATGTAAGTTTAAATTCTGTTCATAAGTTCCTGTTGAATGTGTTTCATGATGAATAACTGGTTCGTGATTGATCTTCCTGTCTTCAACTCTCCTACTTGCTTGTTATGGTTGAGTTGTTATTATCTTCACATAATGTAAAGTTTGTTATTCTTTAGCTTCAATTTTCGACATCTTGCTTAGAAGGTTTACTCCAGCTACCTTTATCCAAAATAACATTTAGTGATCGAGGACAAAGGTAATTGATCTCTGTGAATTCTTCCTCCTTCTTCAATCTGGCAAAAATGCCTCCTTATTGCAACTGTATCAAATTTCGGACTTTAGTTTAAAAAATTGGCGCCCAACGTGGGCTACCAGTAAGTCCTCAAAATGCTAAAATTATACCGGTTCAAACTGCATTTAAAACTATATAATAATTTCTTAGAAACCACGTTTCCATGGAATTTGATTTTCTTTAAATCCACTGCCAACAAAAATAACATCCTCCTTGATCACAATAGCAGATCCAAAGCAATTGAAATTTGTGGTATATATCAAGCAGATTCAATACAAATTGATTGAAAGCTAACATCAAGGTATATATCATACCATTTTCAAACTAACTTTCCAACTTTATGATAACACAGCTTTGTTTAGCTCAATAAAAAATGGAAGTTTTGATACTCACTGAGTTTACAACTGTTGAAATTAAATTACAAATGGTTCTCATATAATATTTATAAATTTTTAAGACAAAGTAAACACAACTTTGAGATGAATGACTTTCTTAAATGATACTTGATACAGTGCTAATTTATTTAATTAAAGTTTTCAACTTTTAATTAATATCACTGTAGTCCTAGAACGCAGATTTGTACTATTTGTGTATACAAAAATGTGCTATACATTGCACATGTAGGTATGTAGAATAAATTAGAATTTTTCAAAGCTGTGAAATATATGGTCTACATACAACACCATTTTATATGATTTAGGTACATTGTTAAATAAAATTGTATCTATAAATGTCAATTTCAAGCCATAACTTATCATGTTTATGGTGGAACAATATTTATATCTACATAATTAACAAGACACGTAATTAATTATTTATAATACTCTGCTTCCTTTAAACTTTTGTTTATATATGGAAACATTTCTAATCACTTATCAGTTTATCCAACAAAAATTGGATTCATACTTGAAAAAGCAACGTTATCAAGAAAATACATATATATTCTGTCTACATGTGCGGAATATTTCTAGATTGACCTTCACAAGACCAACATTTCGAAATTACTACATTAAACAATATTTGTTTATATATTTTGTCCCAAAACGTAAAGCTAAAAATCACTGATATTTAAATATTAAAATATTACCTGTTTGCTTGATAGTATGCACTGTATTAATTGAAACGATTTTCAAACATATTTTGCAGAAACACTAACAATCACTTCACATATCACGAAAAAAAAAACTTTTTCAAACAGCTTTTATCTCACTGTTACAAGTTTAATAGTTGGTTAACCTAAGAAACACAGTATTAATGTCAAACTGAGTACGGATTATGAGCTTAAAGGAAGGAAAATAGTCGTTTTCCTTTCTCGCGGATCAGAAGGCCACATTACGCGGTTCGTAATTAAACGTAGAGTATGTACCTCCTAGGGTTATCCTTAGATCATTTACCATCTAGATATAGCCTGTCAAGCATAAAATCGTGGCAACGCTAGAAAGAGAGGGCAATAGAGACAGTAAGAGGCTATTTCACTTAGTGGGTGGATGGTCGGTGGACGCAGCCAATGAACAACATGCTTTATTGGAAGCAGCTTCCAACCCAGTGAAATAGCCTCTTGCCCTCTCTATTGCCCTCTCTCTCCTTAGTCTTACCACGACATTTGTGCACTGCAGGCTATCTCTAGAAAGTAAATGCTCTAAGGGGTTATCCTGCATTGCACAAATATCGTGTTCTTAGCGCATATGCCTTATGGAAGTCTTAGATCATGTAGCTTCTAGATATAGCCTTTCAAGCACAAAATCGTGGCAACCCTTGAAAGAGAGGGCAACAGAGACAGTAACAGGCTATTTCACTTAGTGGGTGGACGCAGCCAATGAACAACATTTTCAACGTGTTTCAGTGGAAACAGTTCCCAACCGAGTGAAATAGCCTCTTATTCTTAATTAATTAATATGAGCACTAACTGATTTGAAGATATACCTACAGAATGAATTTTGTATTCACATAATGCCAAAACATCCTCAATTAGCTAAAAGAACTCTTCCAATATTCTCGCAATTCTCGACTTCACAATTGTGTGAACTTGAATGTTCGTCCCTCTTGCGTCCATCAAGAATAATAAAAGAGGTTTTCAACTATCAAAGAAAAGATAGGAATGTGACTAACCAATATTTCGCCCAGAATTAAAAAAATACAATTGTGCATTACGTAAGGCTCAGATCTCGCATTAATGGAAATTATTATTATTTACGTATTTACAAATCTTTGCTTGAAATATTTGTGTATAAAACAAGATTTAAAAAAAAACATGTAGAGGTATTTCAACATATATTCAATGGACTTTAATTATGATAGCGTCAAAAAGCTCTTTGCAGTAAAATTTTACTCTAAACTGTCAGTTTTTTATTGTTCTTTCCCGGCGATCAAACCCCCTCCGAGTTCCCTCCCTGGACCCCATCCTAATTTTGCCCGTGTTATTCGATTTCGTAAAAAAATCATGTGCGCCATTGGCCCTTCTCCCTATATCCAGGATCTACATCGCCCTTAGAGCATTTACTTTCTAGAGATAGCCTGCAGTGCACAAATGTCGTGGTAAGACTAAGGGGAGAGAGGGCAATAGAGAGGGTAAGAGGCTATTTCACTCGATTGGGAACTGCTTCCAGTAAAGCATGTTGTTCATTGGCTGCGTCCACCGACCATCCACCCACTAAGTGAAATAGCCTCTTACTGTCTCTATTGCCCTCTCTTTCTAGCGTTGCCACGATTTTATGCTTGACAGACTATATCTAGATGGTAAATGATCTAAGACATCGCCGTTGTTGAAGGGTGTCTCAGTTTTTCTTTTTCAGATGTCCCACCCAACGAACGAGGTTGAAAAACACTGGCCGAACCTCAATACTTTCAATATGTTGTTCATTAGCTAGAAGTACATGCTCAAAGTATAGAAAAATCTTTTATCATGCGTGTTTACAGTTTAGATAATGTACCTTCTAGATATAGCTTGTCATGCACAAAATCGTGGCAAGGAGAAAGAGAGGGCAATAGAGACATTAACAGGCTATTTCACTTGGTGGGTGGAAGCAGCTCCCTACCGAATAGAATAGCCTCTTGCCCTCTCTATTGTCCTGTCAATTGTTAATCGTACCATGATATTTGTGCAATGCAGTCTATCTCCAGAAGGTACAAGCTCTAAGCTTAACAGATCCGTTTAATACTTAAAAAATAAATAAAGTAATAAGTAAATGCTCTAAGGTTTAATACTTTTTCTTTTCTAGAGTTTATTGAATTGAACGCAACTAAAATTGATTTCAGATTTTATGTTCCTAGGCTTTACGTTACGTTCCATGTCAAATTTTTAATGTTAGGTTATCTTATTTTGATAGTAGAAGGAGTATATTTTTAGTTTAGTGTAAAATAAGTAAAAATTATTTATAAACGAAAATAATGAAAATCAACGAAAAGAACTTATGTGCTTTTGCGGTTTCAGCTACTCCAATAGATAAAGAGGGTTATCTAAACAAACGTGGAGAAGTCAACAAAAATTACCAAAGACGGTATTTCATATTAAAGGGAAACCTATTATTTTACTTCGACAAAAAGGGCGATAAAGAGCCTGTTGGTGTAATAATATTAGAAGGGTGTTCAATAGGTATTTAAACGACCTTTTTTGTGCGTAACATTGTTTTAATTAGAGATTTATGTTTTTAGAACTTGCTGAAGATGAAGAACAATTCTGCTTTAAAGTTGAATTTCATGGTCCAAATAACAGAAGTTATATTCTGGGTGCAGAATCACAAGAATCTATGGAGCAGTGGATGAAGGCTCTTGCTTGTGCTGGTTATGACTATATGAAGATGATGGTTGCCGAACTTCAGAGACAACTTGATGATATTGAAGGTAAAAATTACTTCATTTATTGTTTTTGTTGTTTTATATTACTGTTTTATTAAATTTAATCTTGGTGATTAATATCAAATTCGGTGATGTTTGATAACTTATTCCACTTGTGCAATATGAACTAAATTAATATACAGATGATTCATACAGAAAAACTTTGAACAAAATAATTCTCTTAAACAATTTCTAGGTTAAACTCTACTTTATTATATACTTAGTGTTTAAAGTGTTTAAAGTTTAAAGTTTGAAAAGAATTGTTTTCTGTCATTCTTTAAGTAATCATTTAAAAACTTGCTTCAACTATGACATTGAGTAAAATTCCTTGTGCATATCAGTCATGATTATAGACCCTTAATAAAAGTATTCTGTCAAGAAAATTAAATACAAATGACAAGGATAGCTTGAAATGCCAGTGAATAGGGCCCCGATTTTTGAGACTATTCGACGGCTGTACTACTCAACTTCAGACATATGTCATATGAAATCTGACATAAATGAAGTTTAATATATGGGTTAAACTTCATTTACCTCAACTTTTCATGTGACTTATGTCAAAAGTCGTATAGTAGAGTTGTCGAATGGTTCGAGAATCGGGCCCCTGGAAGTGCAAAAGGATCTGAACACTATATAGACTAGTCAAGTAGTCATATGGGTCTGATATTCAAATTCACTCATTTGATTTTTTTCACTATGCAATGATACAAAGTTATCCTCTTACATAATATTATGTAATTAGTTTGAGCATTGTGGCAGCAGGGATAACATTGAGTGTTAGTTAACAAAATCCAATATGTAATATATAATATTATTAACTGAAAAATAATTACTGGAATGTATGCAGTTAGTTTCCTATGCAGATTTAAAGTCAATTCTTGCTACTTGTTTGAAATAATTTTTTCAAGCTACATGACAAAAATTTTATTTTTCATATATCCATGAATCAGTTGCTCCAATATTTATGCTCACCATTCCTGTCAAGTTCAATATATATCTAGTTTTAAGTGATTCATGAATAAAGAAACTCCTTTTAATTTTGTTAATTAGTGCTTTTGTATTAAGATATTTATTTTCAAAGAAATTCATTAACTACCCTTCATTATATGTAGTTACCAATAATTCCAACTATTCAAGAAATATTGAGCAATCTTGGCACCTGGATGTGCCAACTCATTCATGGAGAATTTTTCAAACCATTGGAATTATTGGCAACTGATGTCTAGAAACAAACCTATAACTAATAATTATGCATATTTCTTTCTCCATTAATTCTCAAAGAATAAGATGAGACCAATTTCTGACAAAGTACATAGAATTTAAAAATCAACAATTACCTATAACAATAATTTATTGTCCTGACTAACAAACATCAATTTTATTGACTGAAGTGAGCCAGCATGTTTACTTTGAACAAATTAGAGTGCCTAGTGCAGGCTAAAACTTCCGCCTGAATACTGTGTGCATGGAATAATGGAATAGGACCTCAGTTCTATTTTGTTGGGAGCATTCATATTGCGACGTTACAGGTGAAATTCTTGGATCGTCGCAAAACGAACAGAAGCAATATAACCTATTTTTATAAAAATGAATGAACTTCAAATAAATAAAAATGTAAGCAGTGCAATCAACAAATATTTTCTCATATATTTTTCACTTCATTGATGTTTCTATTATTAAAAAATAATATTTTTTACATTAAACTTCCTTCAAATCTTACTTTGATAGAATACTGTAAACTATTCAGAATGATTAAGCCATTTCAGTGTGAAATTAGTGGAGATTCATTGAATATATTTATTTTAGAAATTAATTCTGAATATTAATAGAATACAGTTTAAATTATCCAAATTAATTAAGCCAGTGGCCGAAGACGACGCATTACTGACAACCAACCGCCCGGTACGTTGATGCTGATTGGACTAGATAAGACCTAATGACTATGACCGGCGACGCATGACCGGTTAAGGTCATAAACACAGGGGATAATATGAATAACAATAGCAGATTCAAAGCTGTTGAAACGTTGTAAGATCAAAAATTTCAAGACCTTGAAAGTCCTAGGAAACTTTGAAGAACTAATTTATTCAGATATATGAATACAACGTCAAAAGTCTTGGACCTCCTCATTTTGGTTAAAGAACTGTGGTCTTAGAAATAAAATTATAAAACTATATTTTTTGCTGAATCGGTTTTGATAAGAAACGAGTATTTTTCACAAACTTACTTAGGAAATTAAGAATGAACCAAAATGTGAATTTGTTGACAACATTTATTGAACCAAAAATGTAATAAAACAAATAATAGACTACATGACATCGGGGCATTGAAATGATCATGCGGTTGATGGTCTTTTGTGAAAGTTTTCAATTGGATTCATATCTGGCGAGTTGCCTGGCCAAGTTATTCATTATACTTATGTCCTATTGCCAGTGATTTCTGAACCCTTCTTGCTGGATGTGGCAGGCGGTTCTGTGATATCTGACTTAATGGGGTACAGCGGGTAAACATTATTCATTCCCAAAACATAATGGAACCCCCCTCATGGGAAGCAACTTCGCGGGGAAACATAAGTGGGTGTTAACGACCTGGTTGTTTCCAGACTCGATATTGACTAACCAGTCCAATTCTGATGCAAACGCTAACCTCTTTTGTTCTCGCGCCTACTGGAATCGGGTAGCACGATGTCTAGGAAATAGAGTGGCAACATGTAATGGGCTTTTAGCATGTAAATTTACATTACGCAGTCGTCTTTGAATTGTATTTTTCGATATACACGGCGAAACGAACCCTGATACTGGACCGTGAGATCTGAAGAACTAGACAATCGAGGGCGTTCACTATATGTTCTGTCTTCCACCGTATCAAATTGTTGATGTCTGTGTACCATTCGCACAAAAGATGATCTAGGAATACCCAAGACTCACGATATCTGATAGTTGGAATAACCTGCATCATTCAAAGTTGTAATTCTTGTTCCATTTCATTACATGTCAGTTTAATGTACAATAATTTGGTCAGGTGCGAGTTGGACTCGCATACTAAGGGTTCCCTAGCACCTTCAAGATTCCAATATTGAAGTTTCACAAGCAGGGAATGAGTGCTTGAGCCTTTTATTTGATATATTATATGATTCGTTTGAAAATTAAATTTTTATTTTTTATTGAATTCTGTAATTTGCCCCCAAACTTAATTTTGGGGTTTTCTACCAATTTTTCTTATAAATTTCAAGTGAGTCCGAGTACCCCAAATTATTTTCAAAATTTTAGATAGTATGGTTTCGGAAATAAAGCGGGAAATGAGAATTTTGTATATATTTTTTGTTAATATCTTGTAAACAATTAATGAAAAATATATGTTTGAATCCTCCTCCTCATAATGAGCCTCTTCATTTGATGTATTGCATGATGCGTTAAAAATATTAATTTTATTTTCCGTTTAATTCTATAATTTAACTTCCAAAATTATCGAATTTTTCCTGTAAACAATAAAATTTAGGTCTTATAGTTTGGGAAATAAACGGGGAATGGGTATTTTTTATATTTTTGTTAATATATTTTAAAATATTTCATTTTAAAAACATAAAAAACTATATTTCTATTCGTCATAATGAGCCCTTTGATTTGGTATATTAAATGGTGCGTTAGAAATAATTTTAATTTTTCCATATAATACTGTAATTTGGCTCCGTATAATTTATATTAGGGGTTTCTACTTATTTTTCCAGTAAAGTTCAGGTGAGATGTCCTATGTACTTATTTTTTTTTTCAAAATTTGCGTCTTATAGTTTCGGAGATAAAAAGGGGTAATGGGTAGTTTTTTTATTTTTGTTAATATATTTTAAATAATTTACTTTAAAAATATGAAAAAAAAATATGTTTGTATTTGTCATAATGAACCCTTTGATTTGGTATTTTACGTGATGTGTTAGAAACAACTTTAATTTTATATTTTCCATTTAATTCTGCAATTTGCCCCCCAAAATTAACAGTAGAGGTTTTCCTTATTTTTCGGGTAAAATTCAGGTGACGTTCTATATCTCCAATTTTTTTTCACAATATTACTTGTATTATTTTTATGTTTCTTTGGGAAAAACACTACAATAGAAATAAAACTACGTATATTGCAGGAATATACGCAATATACGTAGTTTTATTTCTATTGTGGTGTTATTTCCCAAAGAAACATAAAAATAACACCACAATAGAAATAAAACTACGTATATTGCAGGAATATACGCAATATACGTAGTTTTATTTCTATTGTGGTGTTATTTCCCAAAGAAACATAAAAATAATACAAGTAATATTGTGAAAAAAAAAATTGGAGATATGCCACAAACAACGTTTAGAAGACTATATTACTTGTAGTAATTATAAGGGTCGATTTTTTTAGTTTTTCACCTCAGAAGTACCCCTAAAATCAAAATTCCTTCATTTACGATATATACTCCTCATTGGGTCACCAAACTATACACTGATACTAAATTTCAACCTTTTCCTTCCAGTAGTTGCTGTGATGTGAAAGAGGAAGAAATCCCGAGTGATATTATATAGTATATACGGAATCCTAAAAATGAAAAAAGAGTAGGTCCACTGGTCATTTGGTTGAATATGCTATTATTCCCAACCATAACTTTTTGTTGTCTGTTTTGTTTTCTAAATACATCAATTTTTAACGACAATAAGAAAAATAACTAAATTTAATTGAATCATTTATAGTGTTTATATTTTATCCATAAAAATGCGCTTTTATTCATTTCCATGTATGTAAATTAAAATTAAATCATATTTTTTTAGAGTCAGTATTTTTATCGCACATTTTTATTTGTATTGGAGTTTTGCAAAATGAAATTTCAGCCATGCTCTCACTCCCCCCTTGGCCAATACCTGACCATTCTACCCTCTTCGGAGACCAAAAGCTGTTCATTTGCTCTCCCCTTGAACAAAAAATTGGATACGCTCATGATTCTCGCAAATAAACTATTACTTAAATGATGGCACAAACGGTTAGTTGTTAAATTTTATGTTACATAAAAATCTCTTTGTCTTCTAAACATTGTTTGTGGCATATTCTTGATTACTTTTATGTTTTTTTTGGGGAATAACACCACAATAGAAATAAAACTACGTATATTGCAGAAATACCAAAAGTTCCAAAGTCTATTCTGACTTCGTTGTCAATGGCTTTATATTTATTGATGTGATTGCAAAATAAATCAAATTTTCATTTTGCAATCACATCAATAAATATAAAGCCATTGACAACGAAGTCAGAATAGACTTTGAAACGTTTGGTATTCCTGCAATATACGTAGTTTTATTTCTATTGTGGTGTTATTCCCCAAAAAAACATAAAAGTAATTAAAAATGTCTATTGACTGGATACTCAAAACGTCGCATTATCATGATCTACTAAATATGACGTGCTGTAACAAAGTAAATATAGTTTTTATTATGTTCAAACTACTATTGCCGATATTGACACTTCAGTAAAAAAACTTTTATAAAAAGTATTACGAAGACCTGAGTAATACAACCTTTGTATCAGATATTTCTGATAAATATTATAACATGGAACTAAAGTTTTAGATTTATAAAAAAATGTTTTTTGCGTCGGCCATAAGTAATGTTTTGTACTGATGGACATCTAAAAAGGCGAAAAGACATCTTTTTAACTGTCATCGTTTGACCTTTTGATACGGACAATATGTGATAGTAATTTACAATACAGAAGACCAAGTCTGTGTGTTGTTTAAGAACAATTATAAATGTGTTCTTTAAAAATTGTATTTATATAACCAACAAGAAAAGCCGCAAAAAATACATTTTTTTTGAATCTCGAATGAAATCACCTTTACAAGCACCGTTGTCAAGATGTGATAAATTTTTATTTATTGTTATCAAAAGATAAGAGATTTAGCAGTATCTTAATCGTTTGTGTGTTGTTTCTCATATAACATCGCCTCGATGTATCAAGAAATTGAAAGTTTCGAAACAGGTAAAAGTACATTTTATGTTGTTATAGAACAACCACTGGAACTACCCATTAATCAAAACATGGGTTCTCCAGTTCCACCACCGAGAACGAGGCACAATCCTTTTAACAAACCGGATCCACCGCACCAGAGGTCTTACAGCATGAGGTCCAGTACTCAAACAAGTAAGTATTTTTTATATGTACCTAAGATCATATACTGGGTGTCTACAGGATCGAAAAACATTGTCTCATTCGTTTGTTTTAAAGTTAGAAATTTGAAATAATTGTTTTAGTTTCCGGGTATTTACCTAAGTGAAGTATTTTAAAATATGACCCTGTACATTTTATTTGATATTTCTTTTCAATAACATAACATAAACTGTCTACATCAGGGTGTCTATATTTCATAAATTGGTCTATTTTCTGTCGCCTACAGCAAAGTTTTTGTTAAATCACTTCGTAAATAAATAGACGAATCACATAGTTTCAATTAAATGTCCAAAAATTTTGAACAAAGCAAAATGTGACGAGACATTTTGTTTAATATTCTTTTTGAAATTAGGTACCTACCGAAAATTTAGTAAAGTACGTCATTTTTTAAATCGGAATCAAATAGTGAGTTAATAAAAAAAAAATAATAAAGAGGTAAATTTGTTTGTTTGTGTGTTACTAGGGTTTACTGGAGGGGGCAAAAAGTGATACAGGTGTGAAAATTGGTATATATTTTCGAAAATTTGGGAACAAATATTATTACATTAATTCTTTAAATTACGGCGACGTTAGGAAAATAATTTTCTCAGAAATGTATTGTAATATCGAGGTGAAAAAATTAGGGGAAAATGTGTGGAATCTCAGAAAATGTCGAAAATGGTGTAATTATGAAAAATTACAAATAACAAAAATTTCGGAAATAAAAAAAGCCGCCATTACTTTCAAAACAAAATGTTAAAAATATCGAGCAACTATAAATCTCGAACATATCGCCAAAAATATCAATAATCTCAAAATGTTAAAAAGATCAAAAATGTTAAAAATACCAAAGATATTATAAAGTCAAAATTATAAAAAATCTTGTAAATGTTATACCCAAAAATATCTAGAATGTCAAAAAATAACAAGAATATCAAATTCCGAAAAATTTCAATATTGTGAAAATGTCTGACTATAAGTTATATAAATAATTACTTTATTTTACAAGATTTTTAGAAGTTGACCCACGCTCAAGAAAGATAATTCTAATATTGTTTTCACAGAAAAATATAAAATATGTAGGACATTAAAAAATAATCAAAAAACGCGATAAATATCGGAACATCTCAAACTGTAAAAATTATCACAAATGCAAAAATTGTGAGTAATGACACAAAATATAAAAGACAATTGAAATTTCGAATATGCCAAAAATCTAAACACTATGTTAAACATATTGTAATGTTTTTATTTTCACACTCGGGTTCAGTTCAGTTCTTCGATTTATTTAAAAACACTGTCCAACTCACTCTAATTTATTTCCACTACTTTAACACAATTTATATTCACAGAACTATTTATAATGTATCTTAACTTAACAATACGACCGTCGAATTCTGAATCAATCCATCGCCAGCTGTCCGTATTTATATATTTCTCTCGGAATTATGCTGGCAAGTCAACGAACCATCGGGAAACTTCTTTCATGTGTTCTGGAAGCTTCAATCCCTAGTAACGGCAGCGGTCGGC
Organism: Octodonta nipae; assembly: GCA_034190945.1. Lineage (NCBI taxonomy): Eukaryota > Metazoa > Arthropoda > Insecta > Coleoptera > Chrysomelidae > Octodonta > Octodonta nipae. The sequence continues at coordinate 21,819,799 of CM067217.1, forward strand.
CTGTTGAGAGACAAAACATTTCCTTCCACGAATTGGATGATGGCCGATTGCACCAACTCTCGGATGAATTCACATAATAATATACTTAATACTAATATACTGCTATCCCCTGTAACTGGAAGGGTCACTGACTAAGGAAGACGGCCAATTATATCATTTTAGTGTACTGGACCCGTTGTGCGCAAGCGTTGCAACTCTATTTAGAGAATGTAAATGGGATGGGATCAAACAGAGAGAAAACATAACCCCAACGACAGAAGTGAAAAATGATCATATACTTCATACTACTATACTGCTAGCAGTGTCTAGAAGAAGGCGCAAACATCACACTCCAGACGTATATATGTCTATACCGTTTTACTGTATTTCGGGCCTTATGCGCATGTTCGAAAATGCCCCAATTGGCGCTTCTGTTGTTGGTTATGTTTTCTCTCTGTTTGATTCTTGGCAACGCTTGCGCAAAACAGTTTAGGTACAATAACATACACATTAAGTATATATATTTTCGAATATGCACATAAGACACGAAGTACAGTAAAACGATATAAACATATATATGTTTGCACCCTGCTGTTTGCGCCTTTCTCTAGACTCCGCCAGCAGTATATTAGTATTAAGTATATGATCTAAAATAACAAAAGTATCGAATGTCAAAAGATCAAAGATCCATTTAAAATATATCCTGACCCTACAGCTTAAATAATAAAGTACGGTATAGATAAATCAGATAAAACCGCCAAATATATAGTAAATAAATCAGTGAATATAAATTTTGCACACGTAGTTCACTTTTAGGTGCTCATGGTAGTAACACTATATAAAATATGTAAATGTTTATTTGTTAACAATTTCAAATTTCCAAAAGTTCTTTACCACCAGTTTCTATATAACTATTCTTCTTAAAAATGCTGAATACCAACAAGTATTGTAAAATTAAACATTTAGTTCGTTTACTTTTACGAGTGACCGATCATTCCGTTTTTAACCATAATATGACGGGAATTTATCCAATATTTCGTAGAATTGCCATTCATCTGATATTTCTTGGAATCCAAAGTGTTGGTCCGTCGACCCGATTCCTGCGGCTGGCGCTAATGGAAGTTTCACGAATTTCATCGAATGGTCGAGAAACGGACAGCTGGCGACAGGAATCATTGAGTATTCAGTCGCAGTTTAGTAAACCCAGGTGTTCAAGATGAATTGTAAATAGTGGTGTGTACACCAAATTAACATACATTAGAGTGAGTTCGACTGTGTTTTTAAATAAATCCAAGAACGCGATTGTGAAAATGAAAATATTACATTAATTTTGAATTTACAAAACATTACACCTTTTTTATTACTTTTTTACATTTCTTCAGATGATGGAAGAACATCAGAAACCAATTCTCAGTCGGGATCCAATGCCAGCATAACTTTTTGGGAGCTGCACAAATCATACGGAAGACCCATTTTGAAAGATTTAAATGTTTGGAAACATGATCAAAAACAAAAACTTGACAACAGTTCGGCATACTTAATACAGTTTTAAAACTGAAAAGTTATTTCTCAACTGATATTTGCTTCAAGTGGCTGGCGTTTATTTCAACAGCATCATCATGATTTTAGAATAATTTTCAATTTCTTGTAGTTACTTTTGAACATGTTTCTTTAATCCTTATTTAAGGCAAAAAAATATGTTTCGAAAACTATACGATTGCCTAAACAGTCGTGTCAAGAACGCGTTTATGACTTCAGTTATAGTCAAGTAGCACCATCTTGCAGATTTTGTTCGAATTCTGTTACTGAGAAAAATTAAAGTTTATCAGCAGGTTTCTTAACTGCTATTTCCTTCAGTTTCCATCTCATCTCTATTAGGTCACTCTATGAATCAGTTTATTATATTTTGAACATTTTATATTTAAGCTTAATTTAGTTTATTTTAAAAATCATAATTAATTGTTGAACTGAAATATTTTAATAAAACTCCGCTATGGTATTTGCATATTCTGTGAACTTTGGAAATATTTTTGACAGAGAACTAGTCATTTATCTTCTATTTAGAATAAAATAAAATCTCGTATTTTTTTTCTTTCTATGTGTATTTTCTTACAAACAGTGTTACTTTATTTTATTTATTTACTGTATTATTTAAGATAAAGTTGTGATATTTTAAAATTGTTTTTTTACTTCTTCTTGTGATAATTTCACAGTACTACTATCAACTGGGAGACAGGAAGTTAGTTATTCAGTTCTCAAAAGCGTTTCTCTTTTTAATTTAGCATAGATTTTAAAAAACGCCGTGAAAGGAAGCAATTTTTACAAAACTTAAAGACACAAGCATATCGAATTTTGAAAATGTGTATAGGTTATGTATATGAAGAATTGTTAACATTAGGTGAGTCTTCGCTCTTTTGTACATCATATACATCATACGATGTAGTGAAACACTGCCGTGTGTATTAAACAAATTGAGAGAAATGGCTTCTCAGAGACTCTTACACGTTACCGATAGTATTATAACCTCATCCGTCTTTATTAAAACTTTTATTTAGTAAGAAGTGTTGAAGGTAACCGCGATGTTGAAAAAATTGTTCGGTCAAGTTTTCATGTACTTAAATTTTCTTTAAAAAAATTAATGAAATGGTTTGTGGTTGTTAATGTTGTTAGTGAAACCATAAAATCTGTTTAGTATTTACATATGAAGCTTCACAAGCGTTTTGAACGCGAAATTATTTGTTGGTGACCGTTAAAAAAAATGTAATTTTTTTATATCTCGTTTTGTTTGTCCTCTAAATATTTACATATTAATTAAACTGCAATCTCTTTATACACATTTATTTGTATCAACTATACATAAATACTCTAATAAAAGTAACAAAAAACATAAAAAACTGATGAGGTATGGATGTAAATAGATGAAAGATTGTGAAATAAATACTTATAGTAACAAGGATGCCATTCTACATTTTAATGAAATATGAAGTTCTTTGTACCAAATGGGTCCCATATCGTTGAACCGACTACAGGTTGCTCCTGCCATAATTGTAGATCTACTGAAGGTAAGTTGTAACATGGCACCAATGGATTGCTGGAAGAAGAAGAAATGTATATACTTACTAACGTATACTTCTTTGAGAATAATTATAAATTATAAATTACAGTTATAAATTCTCTAGATTTTCTCACAGAATTATTTATCGGCCACCCAGTTAACAGTTTATTCTCCACCCAGTTTATAATTCAAACACCAAATAGGTACTTTTGTTCACATGTGAAGGGTCAAACAGTACAAAAGTATTTGACAATGTCACAGACATGCCAATATCTTTTTTTTCATGAACACTCTTCACCCTATGGGTTTGCATCCTGAAGCAGCAATAATATGCGCCTAAGCTCACATTTTTCAAATTTTTTCAAGATGTTAAATAGGTCTCTTCACACTTCATTTAAACTATGTTACAACTTTTTCTAACCTTGGAATGACAGCATATCACAACTTTACTGCAGACACTGAGTAGGTAAGTGAAGGGGGAAGGGCTTCCGTTGTTAATGTAGAAGAGATTAGATGGGAGTAGTCTTAAGCTAATTTTGGGGACCCTAAACTTAACACTATTGATCAAGCCACAATCGAAATATTTGCTGTTATTTAGAATGTTATATATAGCAGCATGGGTCTTTCTCCTCGTACTCAAAGAACAGAGATGGAAGGTTGCCAACATTGATCTATAAGATACCATCAAGGGATAAATACCATTCTTTTTGATATAGAGGTAGCGCAGAAAACGTTTTTGAACTTTTTCAATTTCATTACTGTGGGTGTAACAATTTGGTGACCAGATGTTGATGGCATACTCAAGTTGAGGCCTCACCATACATGTATAAAGTCTTATGGTTGTTTTTATACTCAAATTTTGGCTATTACGTATGACAAATCCAAGAACTTTGTATGCTTTGTTTATCATGTAGCTCAAATGAGTATTGAATTTTATCTTGAAAGACTACCCCCAGATCCTTAACCCCCTTACACCTCTTAACCTTACAATTTCCAATGTAATAGTCTTCAATAGATACATTGATTTTTCGGGAGAAGGAAACAACACAACATTTTGGGTATTAACAAACATTTTGTTTTCTCTAAACCAATTAAGCGCCAAATTCAAGTCGTTTTGAAGTGCAACAACATCATTTACGCCATTAATAGATTTAAATAATTTGAAATCATTAGCAAACAACAACCCAACGCAGGTATTCAGGCTATCGGGTTAGTCATTGATAAAAATCAAAAACAAGAGAGGACCCAAGATGCTACCCTGGGGTACTCCTGAGGTGGCAATATAATGATGGGAGAAGACAGTACCTATCTTTACCCGTTGGGTTCGTGCGAGTAAGTATGAAGTTATGAATGACAATACTTCACTTGAGAAACCAAGGACCGTCGTATGCATTGACACAGTTTGTGTATATGACATCCAGCTGTTGTTTGTTTAGATAAATAACCTGATAGGTGATAGGTCATAAATATTTTCCCTACGCGCCTTTTTGAAGATTGGGGTTACAATTGCTTCTTTAAACTTATCAGGAAACCATCGCTGCTTTAGAGCTAGATATATGGTGGTATATCATCAGGGCCAGTTGTTTTTTTGGGCTTCAAACTCTTTATGCTGGAAAGAATGTCATCATCAGTTATTTCAGGAAAACTAAAACCCCCTCTACAATAAAGACCTTGCTGGTCGATCGTACTTGGTTCAAACACAGAATGAAAATATTATGCACAGGCATCTGCAATGCTTTGTTCATCGGTCATGTTATTCGAAGCCATCCTCCGTGGCACACCACCATTATGTAATTTGCCTCGAATGAATGACCAGAAGGTACTGGGATCCCTATTGATATTATTGTCAATTGTCTTTTTATAATTTTCAAAGTCTGTTCTGGTCTGTTTTTTAATATCACACCTCAATAACATGTAGCCGTTGACATTTGATAAGCTTTCCTTACTGCTCGTTTTAAGGGCATGTAGGTGGTTTTACTTTCTGGTCATTTGTACTAAGTTGAATATGAACCAGGGAGGGTACTTTCTAAACTTCGACGCGTTTCTCACATTATGTGCAATTTGCCGAAACTTGAGATGGTCATTCGTCATAAAGATACTAAAGAACTTGAAAAAATATCTTCTTGTCCTATATATTAAAAGAAGGAGTTAAATACTTACATTCATTAGTGAATACTCATGAAAGAACCTTATGATCTCTTTAAATACAGTCGAAATTGTAGATTGATATTTTATTTGAGGTTAAGTATGGGTTTATTTACAATTTAATAAAGTGTAATTTATAGTAGAAGTGTATCAGTAGAACCCAGATACGTTAATTGTTTTTACTATTAATCAAACATATGCTCACAATGTATTCCAATATGTTTGTTCTCCATATGTTACACAAAATTGATATATTTTACATATTATGAAGCACACGAAGAAGTTTAAAATAATATTTACTTACTAATGAGAAATTTTTTCGAAACCTCGAGGCTGCATTGTTTCAATGTGATGTCCATTATCGCACAGTAGCCTGGAAATACTGGATTTTCTAATTTCTCTCAGCTGTTCCAAGGTGAAACCTAGTTTTCCCTTGTTTTCGAAGAAGTATCTGTCACCTACTCTAGATCTGTAAAATTGTTCGACAAGAATCCTAAGGAACGTCGGCCCAACAAGAGTTTCAGGGACGATTTTTTCTAAAGAACCACCCACTATCAAATCGACATCGTCAGGGTGCTCGTAGAGGGCTGCAAGTTTTTGAACATTCTGAAAATGAATTAATTAGACTATAATTAAAAATTTGTAAATAAAAGTTTTTATGCAGTTCTGTCGGAGGCAATAGTAGAAAAGATCTCTTACCGTTTTACGCTTTATTGTTTTTTTGACAAAATGTACTTACAGTAATTCTTCTATGGATCGTAGAGAAAAATGATCTATAATGAATTTGTGTGTACCTACTAAAACGTATCAATATTGAGAGTTTTTTGTCAAAATCGATGAAACTATCTTTTTAATAGCATTTTTAAGTTGAATGTATTTTTTGTTGTGCAATGCGCTCTAATTAAAATTTTAATAAACATGATATAAATATAAATGTTAAAAATAAATAAAAACTAATTTTGCAAATAAATAAACTGATAGTAAAAACAATTCTCTGAGAGCAGGAGTAGGTAAGGATAAAAAAGTACTCGAATTTTCCAAAAATGCGGATATCGAACTGCAACGGATTTTGGAGAATTTCAAGAACTTTGGATCCTTTACAGCTAAAAGACAAAGAAGAAAACCAATTGTTGATAACGAAGCAATGGAAATTATGATTTTGGGATATTTCGCCTCATAACCTACGAAATCAGTGAGGCAGATGGAACATGAGAGTGTATTCAGGAGAAGCACAATTCTTCGAATTTAAAAAAAATATAATTTCCATCCTTTTTTATTCAATACTGTACAGTATCTGAAGGGTAGAGATTTTTTAAGAAAAACTAATTTTTATGAATTTATTTTAACTTCGTACCAAGATAATTACTCATTCTTGGACAACATCATTTGGACAGATGGGCAAAATTCAAGAAAAATGGAATCTTTAATAGGCATAACTCACATTATTGGAATGATATAAATTCTCATGTTTTAAGAGAGCAACATTTTCAAAACAGTTCAACGTATATTGCGCATTTCGATATGACAGAATTGTTGCTGTGTATTTCTATGAAGAAAACTTATTGGTAAGAAACTCTTGTAGCTTCTTTGATAAACCAGATGAACTAATTCTTTATTTTTTAAGGCAAGGATATTTAAACATTTTAGAAGAACTGCAAAATGATTATTTAAATAATCTTCCATTGGCAGACCACCGACACATTTTTTATCAGCATGATGGGGCTACTCCTCATATTTTTTTGCAATCAACATTTCAAGACCAATAGATTACGAATTATAATGGTCCTTTTCTCTGGCCACCCCGGTCCCCCGATCTATCCGTACTGGATTTTTAAATTTGTGGAACCTTTGGTGTGTCACAAATGTAAAAACACCAAACTCTAAGTTGTTGAAACGGCGTTGAGTGTTTAAAATTAAGGTTTGGTGTTAGGAGTAAACCAAACTGGTTTACTCCATGAAGGTGATGACAACTTAGAGTTGGTGAAACGGCGTTGAGTGTTTAAAATAAGGGATTGGTGTTAGGGTGGAAAACTGTGTTTTTACAAGTTTATGAACGTCCAGTAAACTACCATAGGAGATTGCAAACTGAGAATACGAGATGCATTTCAAAATGTAAGTGCTCATTCAATTAAAAGAACATTTATTGAACTGAATTAAACATAATTTCCATTGTTGCCTAATCAACAATTGGTTTTCTTCTCCATAAATAATAAGTAAATTTAAATAATCTTCGTTTCTATAATTTAGACGTGCTGACATTTTTTTCAGATTTAAGACACTAAGAAGTATCATTGAATTCAATATTGTTATACTGAATCAACTCATACTGACATTTCAATTAAGTGCTTAGCAACCGTCACAGCCAACTTAGTTACTTTTATTGAGGATGCTGAAAAATTTTAATTTTTTTCGTATAGGTAATTAACTTATCTGATATGACATGGTGGTTTCCATTTGAAAAAAATAAGTTTTTCATGATTTCGCATTTCAATTTTCGATATATTTTTTTGAACACTCTATACACATTTCCGCTGCGTTACTGCATAATTGCAACTATCGGAAGGCATTAAAATGTCAGTTTTAAGAAACATTTTGGAATATCTCGAAAAGAGCTGAAATTATGTATAGGGTATTATACATTAATTAAAAATTACCCGCAGAATTCAGAATTCCAATAATTTACAGGGTGTTCCATTTGAAATAAGCAAGTTGGTATCAACTTCCGGTATGAACCGAAAGTGGCAGCTGAAAATATTTGAGCTGGACTGCCCCCAATCGAAAAGTGACACCAGTAAATTTTCATTGAATTCGTAAATACCGTTTTCCCATTATCGATCGATATCATTCCCGTTGGGCTACCCTGTATAAATAATGAAGCCCAATGTTGTAATCGATTAAAATGATGTAGGTGGACCCTCTATATTATACATTTTTTTTAATTTGTGTATTTGTTTAGCAATTAAAATAGACCATATTGTATCAACATCTATAATGTGGTCTTATCCATTCAAAAATAATTCTTTTGCTACCCTTGTCTTCTGTCTCTGCTCTTTTTAAAAGATTCTATCAAAGATCTTTGATAATGTAATATGGGCTTAAGGAAATTTGTTGTTTTTTAGATATACAGAGTAGCACAAAAACTTCCAAAGATCTTACATAGAAGTTGTAAGAACTTTAAAGAGTTATCTTCAGAATTTAATGCAAATCAATGCAATCAAAGAATTCTATTGATTTAGTGATCCCATTAACGTCATAAAGGAAAACCTATGGAAAAGCCTTATGAAGGATCCCGAAATAGGGTTGTTCAAAAAAAGATTACCCTTTTTAATTTGCTCCTTATTTATCTATAACCATTTACAATTCAATTCTACGGAAATAAAAGACACTAAGTCGTCCACATTTAACAGAATTAGACAGACTGTTTTAATTTTCGTTTTGTTTTGGGGTCTTTGTGTAGAATTGTGGAAAAAACAAAATTTCCTTAGATATGTCTTGTAAAAAAACGCTAGCGTCCAATTTCAAATGTATATTTAATACAGATGTAATGCCATTGACAACGAAGTCAGAATAAAACTGAAACCTTTGGATTTTTTGAATATACAGCTTTTTTCTTCAATGTGGTGTTATTTCTGAAGGAACGCATAAAGATAGAGGATCTACCATTTAAAATAATAATGATATACAACTTTTTTGTCAGAAAAATTGCTAAAATATTATTTTTTCATTGAATGTTTAACCAATAATTGCATATAAAGTCACATTTTTATTTTTTCTTCTGCCAGGATATACAGTGTTGTAAAGAGAGTTTGATTCATCCTAAATGGATTCTACAAAATTATCACAATTTCTAAAAACGCCCGCTTGTCATGTTTTTTTTTTCAATATTTTTAGTTATTGATTTTAGTTTAGTAGTATTCAAGTGGCAATTTTGCTTACAAAATACCTTTGCATCATTCTTCTCTATGCCAGAATTTCAGAAAGGCGATTATCTCATTTTTCGTTATAATCAGCGGCCTATAAAGACAAATAATAATGTCGACCTACCTCTTCACTAATTAAATCCAAAAAATCAGCAAATGAATGCGCTCTTGGAAGACCCCAAGATTCCCGGAAAGTATTGTAAGAAGCTATACCGTGATCTCTGTTTCTTTGAACGTCAAAAGCCTTGAGGTCAATACCGAAAGTTTCGTTGTCATCTCTGAACAAGAAATTAGTGACGACACTGTCGTGGAATTCATCCATCCCGTGTGATGGTTGAGTGTGAAGCCCTCGGCAAAGATCGTCGAATTTCCCTCCGTCTTCTAGAATTTGAGGTCTGTCCAGCCAGTCGGTGAGACGGATATGGAAGTTAGAGGATCTGTCTTCACTGCTAAGGCTGGAATAGAAGTACATTTTAAAAAACTGTTACAAGTATATAGGCCCGGATTTGAGTTGGTTGCTCAAGGGCCCCCCTTGGGCACAAAACTTGTGGTGGCCCTTGCGCAAAATACTGGTGGGGGCCTACTTAAGGGATTCAAAATTGGCAGTCATTTTTTTATTTTACATTTATTATTTTTAATAAAATATTTCATATAAATGGATTTTTACATGCTTATATAAAATACGACAAAATAAATAAAGTGAAGACAAATATCTAAATTCTTGAGTTTATAAGTTTTCATGTTCAGAATACAACAGTTTTTACGTTGGTATGACGTGCAGAAATTTCACACCCGATGTACGATGAACATTTTCGATCATTTAGATATAACAAATTCAACATTTGCAAATCACTGCTTACAGTCAGGCCATTCCTTCCCAAAATGAACAGATACAGAAATTATTCACATATACAGTATTAAACCAATAATCACCATTTTAGAATCGATATATAAATAGGCAAAGACAAAACGATTAGGTACCATTTTCTCCTCTGTCTCTCAACCAATATTCTTCATTTTTGTTTTGTTTAGTAGCTACTGACGACCTTCAGTGCAGAGTGTTAATAGTAATTTATAATATTGGTTCATTCATTATATAAAATATAATAAAAATTGATTATTTACTTCCATACTGTCAACGCCAAACAACTGAGAGTGCCGCCACCGCCAGACGTTCAAAACTCAAAACATTGAGTAATTATATATGGAAGGAGCGATCGTTAGATGCTGTCTTATTCTTAGAGCATGTACTTCTGGAAGTGGCATGCAAGCGTTGTTATTATTTAGTGGTAAAATAGTCAATGTAGTAGATCAGTATTGATTTTTCGGACGCGTTGCAGTAATTTTCATATTACATATTTTGTTTTTAATGTGAATTTAATTATTGGATTAATATATTATTATCACAACCTTCCCGAAGGTGTTGTGTAAAAAATTATCAGACAGCGGACAATAGAGAATGTATTAAATATTTAAGTTCTCCTAGGGTTCTTGGTCCTCTCTTTTCTTTAATATTCCTGAACTTGATTGAAACCGCAAATCAAGAAAACTTTTAGGTTACAAAGAACAATCTTTCAATTATTATATCGAATATTTTGCCAGGAGCGGTTCCAGCCAAAAATTTTGGGGGTCATTCATTTGTCAAAAATATTTAGAATACCGATATTTGATTACATTTTTATTTTCTTTTTATTTCAATAGATTTGTCAATATGAGTGAGCAACTAGTCACAGCAAAGTAAAAAAAAATTATATAAAAACTAAATTAAATGATGTTTTTCGTTCATTATGAAAATGACTATTAATAAAGGACTACAGATATGCCGGGTTGCCTGTCAAAATATAGCTGCATTTATTTTTAGTGACCTTAATTAATTTTTTAATATAAATTCCTTCATAACGCGTTTTACTTGTTCTTATAACTAAAATATCAAAAACATTAAAATTTTCTAAATTAACTATTAAAATTTCAAAAATCTATTAATAAAATTCTACTGCCAAGTTGTATGAACTTACAATTAAATAATTTGGTCAAGTGCGAGTTGGACTCGCATACTTAGGATTCCACCTTCAAGATTCTAATATTCCAGTTTCAGACAAGCAGGGAATGAGTGCATTTTCTTATATTTACCCTTATATCTTTTAAAGGAAGCGTTTTAAATTTATAAAAAATATACACTGTGATTTTCCACACATAGACTCTTTATTTTATCTGCTTCAGGATTCGCTTGATTTTATCAGAATACATATGTATTTAATTTTTTAATTTGGCTCCCAAAAATTAACATTAGAGTTTTATTTTACTAATAAACTTTTAGAGAAGTCTTTTATAATCTACTGTCTGAGTTTTGGGGCTCTGTAGATTGGAAGATAAACGGCAAAATAGGTCAAGTTTTAAATTATAAATTATTAAATCTGTTATTCAAATTATTAAAAAATACAAATCAAATATATTTTTCTAAATTTAAATAGTGTAATTTATAAAGTAGGAATTAAGCCGATGTTTAATATTTTTGTTAATATCTTTTAAACAAATGATTTAAAAATATGATATATTTGTAATACACATAATGAACCTTTTATCCAATATATAACATGATGCGTTTGAAATTTGAATCTTTATTTTCCATTTAATTGTATAATTTGTCCCTAAAATTACTATGGGGGTTTTCTAATAATTTATTTTCTTTTTAATTCTATTAGTTGGAGGCCAAATAATAGAATTAGGGATTTTTTCATATTTTTCCTATAAACAAAAAAAATTAGGGCTTATAGTTTGGGGAATAACGGGGGGAATGGGTAATTTTTTTAAAGTATTTTTTTAATATATTTTAAAATAATCATTTTAAAAAAATTAAAAAATATATTTGTATTCGTCATAATGAGCCCTGTGATTTGATATATTACATGACCCGTTAGAAACAGTTATAATTTTTTATTTTCCATTTAATTCTATAATTTGCCCCCCAAAATGAATATTAGGGGTTTCTCCTTATTTTTCCAGTAATGTTCAGGTGAGGGGCTATACTTCCATTTTTTCAAAATTTATCAGCTTATGGTTTCGGAGATAGGGGGGGAATGGGTAAAATTTGTTATATTTTTGTTAATATCTTTTAATTTATTTATTTTAAAAATATGAAAAAATATATTTGTTTTCTTCATCATGAGCTCTTTCATTTGATATATAACATGATGGGTTAGAAACAATTTTAATTTTATATTTTCCATTTAATTCTATAATTTGCCCCCCAAAATGAATATCAGGGGTTTCTCCTTATTTTTCCAGTAAAGTTCAGGTGAGGGGCTATACCTCCATTTTTTTCAAAATTTTCCAGCTTATGGTTTTGGAGATAAGGGGGGGGGGAATGGGTAATTTTTTTATATTTTTGTTAATATCTTTTAATTAATTTATTTTAAAAATATGAAAAAAATATATTTGTTTTTGTCGTAATGAGCCCTTTTCTTTGATATATAACATGATGGGTTAAAAACAATTTAAATTTTATATTTTCTATTTAATTCTATAATTTGCCCCCTAAAATTTAAAGTAGAGGTTTCTCCTTATTTTTCCAGTAAACTTCAAATCAGAACCTATACCTCTAATTTTTTTCAAAACTTTACGTTTTATAGTTTCGGAGATAAGGGGGGGGGGAATGGGTAAATTTTGTTATATTTTCGTTAATCTTTTTAAATAATTTTTTTAAAATATGAAAAAATATATTTGTGTTCCTCAGAATGAGACCGTTCATTTAATATATTACATGATGCGTTTGAAATTTTTTTATTTTTAAATTTTTATTTAATTCTATAATTTGCCCCCCTAAATTAATATCAATGGTTTCTCCTTATTTTTCCTGTAAAGTTCGGGCAACGGTCTATATTTCCTATTTTTTTTCAAAATTTTAGGCTCAGTAGTTTCTGAGATCACGGGGGGAAAGGTGGATTTTTTTAGTTTTCCCCCTAAAATCTTTTTTTTTTCTTTTACGATATGTACTCCTGATCGGGTCACCAAACTATACATTGATACCAAATTTCAACCTCTTCCGTTTAGTAGTTTAGGAGAAAATTGCTGTGATGTGACTGAGGCAGAAATCCGGAGTGATATTATAAGGGTATCCGTATATTGTATATACGGAACCCTAAAAATTAAACAAAATTTGAAAATCTCAAATTGTAAAAAATATGATAAATGCTAAAAATATTTTAAAATGTCGAAAATTGCCTATAATAACTATAATATCAAATTTCAAAAATCTCAAAAAATAAATTTAGAAAATTAATACTGCATTTTCGAGACTTTATAAGTCATCGCAATAAGATATAATTAGATCTATTTCGGTCATTAAAAACAATGTCAAATATAAATGTAAAAATACCACAATAGTCAAAAAACCCAAAATTACTTAAAATGTGAAAAATACCAAAATTTAAAGAAAATCCGAAACCCATTTAAATTTTTTAGGGGTAGTTATTACGCCTAAGGGGTTGAAGGAGCAGATCAACATTTTTATTCAACAGATGTAGTTTGATTGATAAAATTGACAGTTTCAGGATTTTTCATTTACATTAAGACCTCACTATGTAATTTCTTAAATATATTTATTATTGTGACGGCCCTTCATTTAATATTTCGTGGAACCAAGAGGTAGTTTGTCTGGCAAATCTTGGAGAATACATTAAGGAAATATCTCGGCTATTTTTCGACCTTCTAGAGCCTTCTGAGAAGAAGAAATATATAAACACGGACAGCCCACGAAAGCATTCATTCGAATGCCTTGTAGTAAACAGCTGATGTTCAAGGTAAATATTGTGTGAATATAAAAGTAGTGGAAATAATAGTATGTTCGACTGAGGGTTTTTAAATAAATCCAAGAACCAGAGTGTCAATATAAAAACATTACATTATATTTAATAGAAATAATGAATCAGCAAGAGATTTGATAAGGCAGCATATATTTGGTAAAGAGAAGCTAGAAAGTTAAATCGTCTGAAAAAGGGACAGAATGCCCCGTTTAGGATAACCGTGGTAATGCCGTTCGTTTGAAAAAAAGGACGTGGTAATACCGTGTGAAAAATCAGTGAAATTAATTATGTAAGGTACAAAACTTACTCCAAACGTCCCACAATCAGAGAATGGAAGTGTCGGAAAGCCGTCGATGACTGTTCGTTCAACACCGTGGGATTTATGTGTTCATCATAGTCATTGACATAATCATCTGTGTTGAAAATCAATTTGTTTTTAACACAATTCTGATAACCCACAAACAGAGGTAACCATTCGTAATAAGTGATGTACTGATGTTCCGCAATGTTAATTTTTCTTGCTTCCTGGAAGATTTTTTCATCTTCCCAGTGAGGGTTAAGCTTAGCTAGAGTATCAGCTATTCGATTGTGTTCTCTGAGGTACACAACCTGCAGCAGAGTCAGTTGAGGATTCTGGTTAGCTCTGCTGTCACCTGAAATTCAATTAGTAATAGCTACATTATAAATTTGATACATATTTAAAGTATTTTTTTTTGAATTTGCTAATGCTTACCTGCCATATAACAAGCGTCATCATCTCTTTGTAAACGACAAGTTCCTGAAGCATTCGAAGCTCTTGGTGGCCATTCCTGTTTGTGTCTAAATTCAGAACGAAGTCTGCCACCTTGAAACTGTCTCAGTTTCTGTGCATCTTTGTCGTTATTTCCGTAAGTTATTGAAAGGTCCAAAAAGTGATTGACTGAAGTAAGCTGCAAGAAGATTGCGAACATTTTATTTCATATCTTTTGGAAAGAACTAATGACAAAAAATTCTGCATATTGCACTTCATCGAACGTTTCAGAGTAGACATCACACTTGTTTGTTAATGTGTGTGTGAGTGTTTTGAGATATACAGAATTTTTGATCAAATGTAACGTAGTAGTGTAATTACTACCTAACCATCTGTAAATACATATAGATGCGAAAATGCCACAATTTTCCCTTTGATAGCAAATGTTGCTATATTGTTCGACACACTTACCATCACCTATCACCACTCGAATTGATCACCACGTGACATCCTCTGTCAACCAAGCGACAACTATAAATAACGGAAGCGGTTTGGATTCACAGTCAGTTTAGCGGCCTAGTGAGGCTTGGAAAGCAGACAGATTGAGACCCCGACTTCGATTTAGACTCATTTAAACTCATTTAATAGTATTCTAGTGACACCATATTTGATTTGCAGTTTTTCTTTTCTTGCATCTTGAAAATGGTTATAAACCCGGAGCCGAAACGTCGAGTATTTTACAAATTTAGACGTGGTTCTCACCCAGAACCTAGCACAGTTCATAATTATAACAGCGAAACCTCTCAGAACATATGTATACGTTTGTGTTTTGCAATAGTCATAAAAAATATTTTGGTGAGCTTACATTGCTAACAGTTGTTAACCCTAGCAGATGCAACAAAATATTGTAACACGGAATTGGAGTTGTATATATTGTCTTAGTCTTCATAGAAAGTGTTGTGTACAACATAATTGAACATTACCACTCAATGCTCTGGGTGAACAAGGTATAAAGAAGCTAAACAACATTACAATATATGGAGGAGTAACAGAATTTCTCACTAAAAGAAAGAGTTTGAAGAGGGCAGATATGTCTCATCCGAAACGTCGACAATTTATCATAGCTGTCGCGATTAGTTATCAACTACGTGGAGGAACAGTTGGAGAGTATATGGTACATTTAGTACTTTCTCCTGAATGTCAATAAATTTGAAAGCTTCCAAAATTATTCGAATTAATTAGAGGAACTTATTACACTATTAATTCTGACTTTGATATAATCGAGAACTATGGAACTGACTGTTGACACACAAACTAAAGTAATTAGCTGATATGACTTTAATACAATTCCTGGTCCTTAACATACTAACTGACTCGAAGTTTTCGGTCTTTATCGGTATGTGGCACCCAGGTAGCGGGTGGAGGAATATAGTGCCCTACACTGAACGCTACGAACTTGTTAATATGAATCATTTCAGTTTACAAATATAGAATTCGTAAATAAATTGGCTACACTGTCAGCTATCAAATTATAGCACAGCCATAAATTCAATTCCTTCAGAAGTTACAGGATAACACATGGGCGGACGCTCCAGTGATTATATATTTAAAGAAATTTTCCTGGATCCCTGTTGTGACTAATGTCGGACATTTAAATATTGATATATGGAAATTAATTAAAATAATGTGTCAGTAATTTTAGCAACTTATTTGATAATGCAGTCGTCTTAAAAAGAGGTAGAAATTCCCCGTTCTTGGTGGTTGTGATGATGGATTTATAGAGTTCAGCAAGGCCGTAGCCAGCGGGGGGGGGTGGTCTGGGGGTTGAAATTTTGGAATATTGGGTTTCGAGATTCAATTTTAACCAAATAATCATCTTGTTCATGAGAATAAATTTTATAATTATACATTTTTATATATCCTGGATATATATGAATACAAATACAGATTTGCAGTACCAATCAGTCCACCACCAATCAAAAAAATTATGCAACCCCCCCCCCGAAAATATTGTACAACCCACCCCGAAAAAATTTTCCTGCTACGGCCTTGGAGTTCAGTAACAAAATACTCGTCTGCTTTAAGTTTTAATACTAGTGAATGATATGAATCAAAACTTTTGCTTCAGCGGTTTGTTGATTTCGTTATGTTAACAAACGGGAATGTTTATTAACTTCTACGTATTCGAGTAGGATTCGTAATGTTCTACAAAGTGATCTTCGGTTAAAAACATAGTAAAGAAACACAATACAAATGAGAAATACAGCAACAACTTTTTCCCACGGTCACAGATATAGGAGCAGCTTGTGAAAACTTCAGTTTACCTGTTCGGCTGGTGTAGATCCTCCTACACATCTTCTGTCTCTGTTTGTAATCGTTCGAGCAAAGTTCATGCATTGTTTTCGTGTACGAAGAGCTATTGGGTCGTCTGGAGGAAGCACTATCGGATAACAATGCTCAGGAAGGTTAGCTAGTTCAAGGAGTTGTCCGTCATCTGAGCAACATCTTCTTTGGTAAGAGTCTATATATAAAATGCCAACCATGAAAATTATACATCAAATACTTTTAGTACAAATGTTAACTTACGCGTTTGTGTACTTCCTGCTATCATACTCATGTCGTGCGTGATAATTTGACCATATGACATGATGTTAATAGTGAAGTGCGGGTCAGTGATTGGAATATCTGGATAGATGTTTAAACTGACGAGCCTTGCTGATGGAAGAGGTCGACCAGTTTTAGACATTGTGGGCAAACTTACACCTGAAAGAAAAATGATGTTACAAACATTCGAATGATTTTGATATTCGGTTAATATTCGACCATATATGCTTAAAAGGCGTAAAAATCAATTGGAATGGGCGAACGGTAAAAACATAATATATGAAATGCCGTTAAATACTACACACAATATATTCAGCTGGATTAATTACAAGTGCTAGACTTGCAGCTAGTAAGGTCCATCAAATAGTTTTCCTTCATTCGTGTTTTTGTGTAAATTAACAGCAATTACTTGTATGTGATATAAATTCTATGATTTAAATTATTCAAGCTAACTTATAACTGGGAAAATAACTACATACAGGTATTTGTTTTGTTAATCTTATATTAAAACTAATTTCAAGAACTTCGTAGGACGTTTACCTGTTTATAATGTACTCATTAATTTGTTAATGTTTTCTTTTTACATTCACAAATGATTTACATTTATTTATCAAAAAAAACAACGGCTTGTTAAATACAGTCTATAAAACTATTCTATAACTATCCAACATATGCCTTATGGCTTATGATATGTCTTATTTGAATATATGTATAGCCGAAAAGAAGCCGATTAACATTTGTAACTCGAATAATATTCGAATATCCAATATTCGATATTAGGATTAGGAGTATTAGGACTATACATCCAGTCTGTAGCCATATAACAAATGCTTCATGTCGTAAATATTTGATTACAACAGAAACAGATTGACAACTTTTAGCTCGAATATAATTCGGACATCCAGTATTCTATGTCAGTAAGGGTTTTACACCAATTCTGTGGCCAGGGCCGGATTTAACTTAATGCCGCCCCTGGGCACCGAAAAAAATGCCGCCCCAATACTGAAATTTTATTCAAACTTATAATCTATATATACTCGTATTATTATTTAAATTAAAATAACTAATTTATGCAGAGAATTTTTTATATAATATATATTTTCAAAACATAATAAATATTTGTTTTTTTTCTAAGAACTATAAATTTTACACTATTATGTTACATTGATTAATTAAAAATTTTGTTTTGAAAAATGCAAATATAACTCCAAAATATTTTCAATATTTTGAAAAAAATACAAATTAATATTTTCTTTAATTCCAGAAAATAAAAAAATCGAATATTATTCCACATCTTCAAGGAATAAATTAATTACAACCACTTTTATTATTAACTTTTACTTGAAATGTCAAAATTATAATTTACAAATAATGCACTAATTGAATTTCCTGAATTATCAATTTCGTAAAAAATGATTAATTGAACGAATTAATTATAAATTTTGCCGCCCTACAAAATTTGCCGCCCTGGGCACTAGCCCCGACTGCCCCTAGTGCAAATCCACGGCTGTCTGTGGCCATACAACAAAAGCCTTATGTCCTATATTTTCGGATATAACTGAAACAGATTGATAATTTTGAACTCGAATATTATTCGGACATCCAACATTCAATGTCAATACGGTCTATGCATCCATTCTGTGACCGTAAAATATTATGCCTTATGTCACTGGAAATGAAAAATATTGGGATGATTTGTAAATATTCAGAACAGTTCATTGGAATATTATCACTAGTTACAAATACATCAGTAGATTAGTATCTAAAAAATTACTTTCCTCAAAACAAAGGTTATTTAACAGATATTTAATCTCGAAAGAAATTTGATGTAATTTAAACAAGGTTTAAACATTTAAATACAAAATGCATTCTGAGATCTTATTAGAAAAAGGAGCCACCACTATTTTCAAATATGGCCTGTGTTCATAAAAATTTGAGGATTTCATAATAACTACTTTTAACCCTTAATTGGACAGTTGCGTAAATCGTCCAATTAAAAAATCGTTAGTATATGTGACATAGCACTGGATCAGCAAAATGCGTGATATACGGACTGTGAAGATTGGTCATTATTTACGGTTCAGGATCGCCATGTGATATTATAATGTTGCAGGCAGCGCTTCAACCAATAATACTAGTTGTAAAGACTTTATAGCATTAAATCGTTGAAGCGCCACAGCGTTTTGCTTTCGCTGAATGAAAACTTTTGTTTCTAGTTATTTTCACTAGTTATGTTTACTTGTTGGCGACACTTTTGCATAATATCAACACAGATTAGTAATCAGCTATCAAATTCTGTGTTGATATTAAGCTGTATGATGAACGGTAACTTCAGCGTCAAGTGATCGCCAAACGACAAATTGTCAGTGTCAAACCTCGAAAACAACACTAAACGATTGACAACGACTCCAGACTCGGAGTTGAAACGTCTCCAAACACAGATAAGTATTACACAGTATACAATACATTACTTATAAACAGGAATACTGGTTGATCATTTTGTAGACATCTCTTTCTCTCAGAATAACTGTGAGGAAGAATCTCTGTACAGACAGCCAGTAATGCGGGTAATTTTACGAAATTGCCTTACTACACTTTTTGAACATTTAAGTTGATATGTTGATGTTTTTTTTTTCTTTAATTTTGAAGTAAATGTTTTTTAATAACTGTTAATTTTCGGTATAGGACATTGTACATGAAAAATACTTAGAATTCAATGCATAATTCAAAAATAAAATAAAAACAAATGTTTCCATTTGAAAAAATGAAGTTGATGATCGAAATTTTTTTATTTTTTTATTTATATTTTAAATGAATTTGTTCCAACCCATGCGTCCTCACTGTAAATGCATTGATCAGGCAACAGATTTTTGACAATGCATATGTACTGATTAACGAAAAGAGTCTTTTAAACGAAATTTCCTAGAAATGGTTTGTATTAATAATCAGGTTAATTGCATAAATGAGAAAACCAATATATCTAATCTAAATGTTATTTATTGTAATTTATTGACATTTTCTGTAGGTTTTCTTAATATGTTTTTACCCTTGTATTTTAATTTTAAAAATATATTCCAATTTACGTTTTTTACAAATAAACTTTTACTTTTGTTGTATTACATAATGCACTTGAAAAAAATAAAAAATTGTTTCATTTAAATGTCTAATTTGTCCTCAAAATTATATTGGGATGCTCGCTGAGGTTTTTCGGTAAATTTATATGCCATATTTTCCCTAAAAATTAATTAATAAAATCATTAATTTCTGAGTTAAAGAAGGATAATGGGTCTTTTTTGTATATTTTTCTTTATAGTTTTTACCTATAAATATTAAATTCATTTGAGATATAACATAATTCTCATGAAAAACATTTAATTTTTATTTTTCATTTAAATTTTTAATTTTTCCCCGAAAATTAATATTAGGATATTCTATTAGATATTTCTGAGGCCCTATTAACGCCTTTTTTTAATCTTAGGAGATATTGATCGATTTTCGTAAAAATTATTTATTAATAGTATTTTTTATGATACCGGGTGATACAACAAAAATATATATATTATACTTCTACATTTTAATACGATTTTTAGAACGTCTTTTTAAGTTTCCCAAACCATACTTATTATACAATATGTCAAGTTTGATTCCGCCGTGAAAAAACTATTATATGTATATTTTGTAATATCACAACAGTTGTGTATTAACACATTTTAACAGAGCTTCATTTATTAATTATGGTAATACCATTCAACAATGTAGACATATTCCGGCAAATTACGACAAATTAGTCATAAATTTTAAATTCCTAATGTACATTCACGCGTTATGAACTTGTCTGCGTTACGTAAAAATAATTCAAATAAAAAGTAATCTACATTCCAAATATCAATTATAACTGCTTACTATTTTGATATACGAATTGGGAAATGAAACTTGTTTAGATATTTTCAACAGGTCAATGTATGTTACCACACAGCAAATGCATTTAAGAAATACAGCCGTTAATAAAATTTTATTGAATACAAACTTCAAAATAGAATGTATCAGAATTTAAATGTAGTACGTATGTATGTCACTTGTCGGGAAAATTATTGTACTACGTACTTACTAGTAGTAGGTATAATGTAGATATAGAAATCGTTAGACTAATGTCTAACGAAAATTATTACTTACACACAATGGTGTGTGTAAGTAATAATTTTTGTATGGGTTGTTTTGTTATTAGTGAAAGATAAGTCATTAATCAAAAAGCTTAAAATGTTTAGGACAGAGGGGACTAGACACTAGTAACTATACACCAGTCAATAGAGATTTTTAAGTGAGATAAAATTCAACAACAAACCGCATAAGCCATCACTTAAATAATAGTTTATAAGATATAACTGACATACTTTTAACAGCAAACTCATAAAAGTAAATTATTTGAGCCTTAAAAACCCCAAAAAAATATGAGGTATTTTCGTTTTTTTTTTGCTTATAGTGTAAAAAGGAATGATCTGTTCATAATGCCGTCAATAGAAAAATTGTAGAGAATCAGGAAATGTTCAAAATGAGTGTTTATAAATTATGATGGCAGCATTTTTCATAAAGAAAAATGAGAAAAACCGATATAAAGTGAGTGATTAAAAAAAATTGGTTATAATAACAGCTGGAACCTTAATCTGCCTCCTAATGATAGCTTATAACGTTGAGAATAACAACTCTGAAGATCGATATTGTATGTTAAGTAGATCTTGCAGAATCGCAATTTAAATAATTTATAGAAATATTTTGCAGAACGTATCTTATTAACGACGAAAGTTCGAGAGCGATATGTAAAATATCTTTTGAAAGCTCATCAAATGCACACTTCTTATATCTTGGATTTTTGTTATAGTGCCATAAAATATATTAACACTGCTTTTAAAATTTGGCATAAACGACCTACCCATATTTCTCCTCCGATGACTTTACAGTGGCGGATCCAGTCAGTGGAAAAAAGTATTTTAATTAATATCAGTAAACTGTATACAGGTAACTATCAATTTAATAAACATATGGAAAATAGGCCAATATGGGCATATAATATATAAATAAAAACGTAATAAACCTACCGAGAAAAAACTTCAAATATTATAATTTACCACAATTTTCATCTCGAGCCCCCACCTCAAGAAAATTCTAGATCTGTCCATGTGCCATATTTATCCCGACTTGACCATACAATGTATGGCATCACACTCCCTCTAAGGCACGCTATGAATGCCTTTAGAGGAAAATTCACTAAACCCCAGATATCCTAGATATCAATAGGGTTTAACTCTGTGGGAGCCCTTGCCAGGTTTGCAGGCCCGTGGTTGGAGTCGTGGCGGCAGTTTCCCATGAATTTCCTGACCGTCCGGGCTGTTTCTAACAGGGCGGTTTTTTGCATTTGTTTGTAAAGACGTTCGTCCAGACCGAGGTATTTTAAATTGTTTAATAGATGTTTTGGGACTAGTCCTGTCGTTGACCTAAGAATTGGTACCGTTCGTGTGTTGTTCATGTCCCACTGAGTTTTTATTTGAAATTCCAAATCTCTATATTTGGTTATTTTCTCAGCCTGCTTGGTATTTATATTATTGTTGTTAGGAATTAAGATTGTTTTCCGAGATACTTTATCTAGCAAAACTATATCTGGTCTATTGTGAGCAACAGTCCGATCGGTCAGTATCGTGCGGTCCCTGTACAGCTTGTAGTTGTTATTTTCTAAAACAGATTCTGGTTTGTATTTATAGTATGGTAATCTTACCGACTGTGATAATTCAAGTTTCAGTGCTAGTTCCTGGTGAAGTATTTTTGCCACAGCATTATGTCGTTCTTTGTATTCAGTTGCAGCGAACGCTTGACAACCTCCTGTGATATGCTGGATAGATGTTTGGCAACTGTACCTGCATCTGTCGTTGTTAATAGAAGGGTCTTTAACGGTGTACTTTACGTAGTTCTTAGTTGAAATTATTTGCCAATATAAAGCCTTCCGTTTCAAGAAACATGTGACCAGAGATCAACCCGTAGTTCAACGCTGCACTGTCGACATAATCTTTTTTGACGTCATTTATATGTCTTCCATGAAGGGGCTTCTCTTTCCATTTCAGCAGTTTTTGATCTGTGGTCTGGTAGTGTAATTGGACATGTTGTTGTGTAAGCCACAGTGGTCATCAACTTGGCACATGACTCTGTGTAGATCAGAAAATTCTGCGAGTTTCTGGAAATGACTACGCAAAATACAAATTTGTTGATCTAATAGTTTGCTTAGATCTGTCAATCCTCTTCCTCCTTCATACAGTGGCAAAGTTGTACGTTCGACAGAGCTCTTTGGATGGTGATTTTGAGCTTTTGTTAGTAAAACTCGAACTTTTCGTTGTAATTGTTCAATGTCAGTCTTGCACCAATTAACTATACCGAAAGAGTAACTAAGCACTGAACACGCATATGTGTTAATAGCCTGAAACGATTTTTACTGTTTAGTTTGGTTTTCCAACAGTCATCTTACCCTTCTATTAGACTCTGCTCTTAGGTCCTTTTTCATAGTCAAGGGATCAATACGTTGAGCCTGCTTTATTCCAAGGTATTTATAAGTATGACCTTCCCCCAAAGATTCACATTTCGAAGTGCCCCTGCTGTATTTTGCCTTTAACTATATTAATAATTCCGTCTAGACCAAATTTCATATGAATGTCACTAGACAACCCTTCTACTATTTTAAGCATATCATGCAGCTGTTGTTTCGTAGCTGCCATCAACTTTAAGTCGTCCATGTATAACAAATGTTTTATCTTTCATACTTGTACATTGTTGTGTTTGAGACTGAACCCAAAATTAGTCGAGTTCAGTTTGTTTGAGAGCAGGTTCCTGGCAAGGCAGAACCACAGCGGGCTAAGAGAGTCTCCCTGGAATATACCCCTTCTGATTGGAATGGGGTTAGTTTTGTATCGCTTGGCTTCATTCAGTGAGATTTTGGTTTGCCAGGTGGACATGGCATATTCTGAAAACTTAATAATACAATTATTCACTTTATAGAGTTTCAGTACCTTAATCATGTGTAACTGAATCAAAGACCTTTTTGTAGTCCACATATGCCATGTAGAGATTTCGTCGTTTAGCATGGGTTTGATTACACACAACGGAATCAATTATCAGTTGTTCTTTGCAGCCCATCGAATTTTTCGCGCATCCCTGTTGTTGTTGAGTAATTATGTTGTTCAGCTCACAATGTTTGAAAATGCGATGATTAATGCACGATGTTATGAGTTTGTATAAGGTTGGAAGGCAAGTGATTGGTAGGTACTTTGCTGGGTCCTGTGCACATAGGTTGTCCTTTGGTAAGAGGTATGTAGCACCATGCGTAAGAAAACTAGGCATCTTGTGTGGGTGGGTAATTACGTCATTTATAAGGGCTGTTAGTGTTTCGATGTCTGTTTTACTGGGGTAACTAGGGGCTTCATTATTACTGTTCTTGTTAAGTTTTCTATAAAACCCTTTTTATGATTGTCGGAAGAGTATGTTGTCTAGTTTCCGTTGATTACTGGTTTTGTACCTACTCAATCGACTTGTGTAGACGGAGAGCTTTTGTCGCAGACTGTCCAGACACTGCTGAGATGTGATGTTTTCTCCATCCCACTGGGAGTGTATTCGGTTATTGTCCATGATAGTATTGACAAGCCTTTCTATTCTGTTCTTCCTGACTCCTCGTTGGTACTCGGTCAGTCTTCCAAATTCTTTGCGAAGAGAATTGATTTTCCCTTCAAGTCTTCTTTGCCAAGGTGGTATTCGAGTTGTTTGTCTAAATTGGGTAGGGTCTTGCTTTGGTCTTACTGTGACCCCAATTGTTCTGCAGATGGAAGTTGCAGCACAGTAGATGATTGTGTGTAGCCTGCAATACGATACCCAGTTTCTTAGAAGATCTTAGTTTGGTAAGAGCTGGTCTAGTCAGTGGATCTGTTCCACTATACTCTCTAAGAGCTCCTTCCATTTCTGCTTGGATCTTCTCAAGCAGGTCAGCGTTGGTTGGCTGTTCTTCTTGTAGTTCTTGAGTCTCGTCCGTTCTTTGTGCCAAAGGTGTTTCAGGCTCTCGATCGATTGTATTCCACCAAATAGTTCGCGCTCCACTTCGCTCTTTATTCTATCCAGTTGTTCAGGCGAAATAAGCCAATTTCTCAAGATGACACGCTATTGATCTGTGACTCTCTGTTCAGTAACTTGAAGCTCTGGGTACTCACGACAGAACTCTTGATGGATTATTTGGCGATATCCAGTCTTGTCCTGGCCAAGGTTCGTAATTCTGTAAAACGTGCGCATTATAAATTCATTCATGGCGCCAGTCCATTTCATGCACTGTATTTTCAGTCCCGCTTGAGTGAGCGCTGGCTGTTGATCCTGCGCAACACTTTCGATTTAAACCAGAACATCCCGTGCGGGTTGTGGAAAAAGAAGGAAAGCTAGGTAGTAGGTCACCGGAGCTGCCTCTTTAGTCGCCTCATACGACAGGCGGTGGATGCCGTGGTGCTATTCTAACTGGGACACCTCACGGTTGCCATATTTACTATTATTTTAAACCAATTTCTTGGCATTATAGCGAAAATACAAGAATTAAAAAAAATATATCTTTAGTATGTCTCGGTCGGACTAGTCTCGATAATACGGTGTGATGTGCAAAATATCTCTCGAAATTATTTAAATTCCAATTATTTAAAAACTACTTATTCAATAGTAACATTATAACGATGATTAATATTCCAGTATTAGTTACCAGAAAGTTATAAATTTTTGAAAAAAACCTCTTTTAACCAGCATTTCTGAGTATACTCGGTAAAAAATGATCCAATCAGTACGTATAAACGCTCGTTTAGAATGATTTCTAATTCTCTACAACTTTAATGTAGACGGCATTAAGATGATTCCTTCACTACTTTTCAATATATAAGCAAAAAACAAAAGGAGGAGGTTATTAATTCGTATGCAACTGTTTTTTATGTATGTGTGCGATTCTTCAAAAACGGCTTGGGCAATTTTGATTATTTAAACTGCATTATACTAAGGAACCTTACAGAAAGGTTCCATATAATTGTCTATAACATGCGATTTACGGCTTTCTAGAAAAATCAGAAAAAAAGTAAATAAAGGACTAGATTTCAGCGATTTTCAATGAATCTTCACTGTTTTCTCTAAAAGTGCTCAAGCAATTTGAATATTATAAATTGTATTATACAAAGATATGTTCCAGCTTGATTCCGTACATTTTTCTATAACGCAAAACATTCCATTTTTCTGAAAATCGGAAAAATATATGCACAAAAACTGTAAACACCATGGTAAATGTCAAATTTTTATCATAAATATCTAGTTTAAATGTCAAGATATGCCATGCAAGTATGTCGTACAGGGTGTTTTTAATGGTTTTCAATTTGATGCAGTTGAAAGTCACTTTCTGTTAAGAGACGAAGTTATAGCAAAAGTAGAGTTATACAGAGCGGATATTTGCATTATAGGACGGAAAATAATTACAGTTATACAAAAGGCTTTAAAAATTGTCAGAAGTAATTGAATGTACAGGATGGTTGAAATATAAATTGGATAGAATTACAGTTACAGGGCGGTTTAAAATAGTGATTAGTTTGGAACATAAGTAGTTGCTTATACAAGGTGTTTGAAGTAAGGGTAAAATTATTGTTATATAAGCATAAGCAGTTAGGATATTTGGATTATAGAACCTAGGATGGAGTATAATTATAGACATGGGTTTAAAAATTTTTAGAAGCAGATGCATATACCGGGTGGTTGAAACAACTGGTAGAGTAAAATTTTAGTCATAAAGTCGGTGCCAAGCAACAAATATTCAAAAATATACTAGATTTAGGTAATTAATTTGTACAAAATGGGCACCTTTTAATGTTTACATTTTTTACTTTCAGGGTAGGTACCTAACAACATTGAATATGTTATTTATTTGCTAGAGTTGTATTTTCTTATAATTATTATTATAGGTGGAAGCCGGTTATATATTTTTTAAATGTTTTATTGGAAATAAAAATAACAAAAAAACTTTCCTGGAGCAATAAAATACTAATATAAGGAATCTGTTTAAAAAATTATTTGTAATAATGTTGTGACCAACAAATTTGTATGTTGAAGCTCAAAATACATTGAAAATCTTTGTTTGGTTTATACAACACAAATAGCCACGCGAATACCATTGCTGCAGACAAGATGTGTCTTGTTTATGTCAAATCCCATCACTCGGAGCGGTAAAAGTGCAAGTTTAATTTTGCGCATTAGCTAACGATACTGAACTGAGAATGAAGACTGGAGAGTGAATTAATGAATATAAATGTGTGCATAATTTGTCATCAACTCTCAGAGGTGAATGAAACTAATGAAAACGGACGTTATAAATTATTGATTGTCATTGACATTCGAGCAGATGAGGTCTATAATCGTTTTGCAGTCTGATATCAGTGTGAGATAAGTTTCGAACATAAACGAATCGTGTTTTATTTTCACTATTTTTTCCATCTGGTCATTGGCGGCAGAATGATTACTTTTTCAGGGGCTGCCTTTATTTATAAAAATTGTACTATTAACTAATAACGAATATGGTAAAATTTAGAAATGGTCACCATAGTTAGAGATATTTATGTAATGTCAATTAAATTAATGCCAAATTCAAATCTCGCGCGCGTTTTGAGTTTTTGGATGTTCATCGTTTGCTGAGTTTTACTCATTATACCACGGCCCACTATTAACCAATTGCCCTGGTGGACCAAGCGATTTTTAAATTATTCAAATATTATGGGGATCTTGTATTTCCCTAGTATCGCGAATGTTGATGACCCCAGACATAATGATATTCCAGACAATTAATTCTGATTTTTTTAAAAGTATATTATACTACCTGAGAGGTCTGTATCAGTTAAAGAAATTGTACGTAATTATTAGTTTTTAATATTTCTCGGATGGGGCTAAAATATGGTCTTACTTTTGATATAAACAGAAATAAGCATCTAAAGACTGAATAAATGGTGTGTCACACTGAATTAACACCACTGTATCTGCGAGAATTGGGTTTTACTCTAAACAAATTTAATTATAAATGTTAGGTAATTACATTTACTCAAATCTTTTTCTAATATATTCGTATCTTCAGGCTAACCATTAAACACAATTTATTACATCAAGCTCATCATCTTAAAAATTTTAAAGTACACAACTTCACAAATTGTTGGGAATTTGTATTTTTTCACACTCAAACTTACGCTAAAGTTTTGGGAATGTACATTGCATCTTACATTTTTGGGAAAGTTATAGGTAACTGATTTAAATAACGCAAAAATGTAGTCGTCTTCTTGATACAAAATCCCCTGTTTTTTTATACAATTGTTGTTTTTCTAAACTGTCACTTTCATTATTAATTTGTTAAGAAATTTCATAATCCTTAAATGGGATTTTAGGCTGGCTTTTATGACCGATTCCAAGTTATTTTCTTCAACAGTAGCAAGTCAGTTTTAATAGACTTTTATTATTATTATTTTATTAGGGTGATCTGTACGTATGTATCTATCTATGTAAGGGAAACTTTCAACGTAATTTTCACCAGTTTAAAGAAGTCCAATTAATACTCTCTTCGAGGTGTCATTCCTTTGTACGCAAGACTAGATGTCGGTCTTACATCTCGCGTCTTCAAAGTCCAATTAAGTTGAAAATGGGCACACGTCTCAAGGGCCGATGACAATACAATTCTTTAAGTTGAATTTTCCCGTTTGTTGTCTTTTTCACTGTTCTTGACTAAATACAAATTCGTCTATTAACTACTGCCATATAGTTAGCAGTAGTAGAACTTGCTGCAATAAAGTAGAAAGATTCCGCAAACATAAAGTAAACTTTTTAATTATAAATACACGTTGAGTCTAAAAACTTAGAAAATAATTAGAGTTTAAAAAACTAAAAAAATACGCTTTAATAGCTAACCGAACTAAAAAGCAAAAAATAATTTTTAATTATGAACAGTTTATATTACAGCAGTAGATAGTCGAACAATCAATCATGATTAATTACCTCAAAATAAAATATAATTTAAGTTATTAACAGAATAATTAGATTCAGAGTACAAAGCATGGGGTGCGTCAATTATCACGCTAATTATTTGCATAACTCTCCTCTTATAAGAGGAGAGTTGCCAATAGAATAATTGTAAAATTTAATATTTCAAGCAGCCCACGCCTTTTACTCTGAATCGAATTATTCTCTTAATAATTTAAATTTTATTATATTTTTATTTTGAGTTTATGAATCATGATTGATTGTTCGACTTTCTACTGCTGTAATATAAACTGTTCATAATTAAAAATTATTTTCTGCTTTTTGGTTCGGTTTGCTATTAAAACGTATTTTTTAGTTTTATTTTAAACTATAATTATTTTACAGTAGACAAATAATTTGGCACAACCTTAAAAAACTGTTGAGACGGCATCCTCTTGTGGTTTAGCAAATTATTTTATTTCATTATTTATTTGAACTTTTTCTACACTTATGATGAATTTTCTTCAAGATATGAAAATTCTTAGATTTTTTATTTCAAATCCACTGTTGTTTTAGCTTATCAATTTTAATCAAAGAAAAAGTTGTTAGTGGTTTTACACCTTTCTCTGATTTCTAATCTGATGTACACTTAATACGGTATTTTTTTAGCAAATTATAAAACTTTATTAATTTAAAATTAACATTTTAAAACGTAAAAATAAAAAGAAAGGTACATTCTGACATTTTAGATTAGATGCAAAACAAACATCCGCCCACTATCGTGACGTAGTACATCCAGTGCCATGGCCATTTGATTATTAGTGGACTGTGGCATGTTAAACATGTACATAAAGCTTTCCTAGCATATTTTCGAACTACTGACTGACAGCATTTCTCCATCCCTATTTTGTTTCTCTTATGAATCTTATCATCTTGTGAAATGCTTTTTATTTATTTTTATCCTTATGTTTGCACTCTCTCCTTTCGTCGCTTAACCTCTTTAATTGACTGCCCTCTGTTGTTTCAGCTATTTCTACGTTTATAGTTTTCTTCAATTTGTTATTCAGTGCCCATACTATTTCTTCTTTTGTTTTCTGGATGCCCTAGTTTTTCAATGTTAGGCCTTATCTTGTGTCCTTTTCCTGAGTTTTTTCAATTGGGTTGTGGTCAATATGGTATGTTTGATCCAGGACAAGTCTTTAGACTTTTAACTCAATTATCCGATCTATGCTAAGAAAAAAATTAAGGTTTGCCCCCTCCAGATCAAAAACCCCAAAACCTATGATTTCTGATGACTCTCTTGGCATATAGTTAATCTGATTTCTTACATCACTTTCTTCGCTATCAGCTGGTCCATTTTTTTTATATTAATATCTTTATTTGGTACTTTAAGTTGCCTTCAAAAAAGAATTGTACCAACATATCACATCCCTCATTTCGTTCGCCAAGACCTAAGTCAGCAACAATATCTTTAACTTTTCATTGTCCTATCTTTGCTGTAAAGTCACCTATGAGGATTTTGACTTCATTATTGATCAATTTTAAGGTATTTATACAAGTGGTTTATTTCCTTTTTGAAGTTCTCCGCAGTGGATGCTTGAATGACATTTATATGTTTTTAATATGCCTTCAGTTGTACTTGGGCTTTTCGATCTGACATAATAACAAACTTTGCAACTGATTGTATTAAAAAAAAAATGTAATACACTAATTATTATTGGTGTTCTGACTTCTGTGTCACTTAGTATACTATTTTAAATACTGATCATTTAAACAGAAGCTTTTCTCCATATTATATATACAGGGTGTAAATAGTTTGTCTGCATATATTTTAGGTGCAGATAGTACCCACCAAAGAAAACAAAAAACTCTTACAACACTATGGTCTAAAGACCTTAATAAGCAAGAAAATTTGAAATACATGTTAAGTAAATTATTGTCAATGTGGCAACGTCGCGCTAAAAATGAGATTTGCTTGGAGCGTGAATAATAAAGGAATGAGTCACCACAAACAAATGAACACCTGTTATTTTTTTGTATTAAATAATTTCATAGTTTCGAGTGCCGGTAGATTTATTTAGGTACATAAAATTTTATGAAATATTATTTTCAAAAATGTACCCTTTTAATATCTATGTATTGAAATGAATATTTATATTTGGCGATTTATTTTATGCATCAAGTTGAAAAAGGGAGGATACAAAGTTGTTTACATTATGATACAAAAATAATGCGATACAAACTATATTAAACAAAACATTTCTTATATGTAGTTCTTTTATGTGTTAAATTCTTCGAGAAATAATTGTTACTAAGAAATTAATATTACTTATCTTAGACAAATAAAAACCTTTGACCTGCAGGATGTCATTATGATAGAGCTCTAGCGAGCAAACGGATTATTTATAGTAAATATTCAAAATTCAAAATTTGTTATTACATTTGCTTTCCCCACAAATTAATAGCATGTCAGGTATTTACCTTATTGTATGATTGTCACTGTTTGTCACAAAATAATACACTCGAACTCACAATTCACAACAGATTTTATTTATTTTTCCAATTTATATTTTAAAATGAAAATCAAATAACTTACGCTATGTCGAATGTCACGCAAAAATCACTTTCACTTTCTTAAAAGAACCGGGCAGCAAAAAAGCATTCATGGCAGCGGCCAGCTGTAGTACTGAGTATATGCTATGTTGCCACATCTGATCGGAGAAACGTAGGGCAAATTATAACAGAATATTTAGAGTTTAAATAATAATTTTCTTTGTTAATACAGTTATTAAAGGTGTATACGCTATTGAGTATTTACATATTTAGCTTTACAATCATTTTGAAGCCGGAAATAATCTATTATTCACTTTAATAAAGGCTACAGAACTTCTAACTTTTTCATTTTTTTTTAACTATAGTTTATTTCTGAAAATGTTATAAAGCTTTTTGATTTGTTTTGACCTGAAGTATTGATCCTCAAAATCTTTGCACTCAAACCGTTTACACCCTGTATATATAGCAACTGGATGATATCATATTTCACTTCTTGTTAAAAAACAGGTGAAGGATGATTTAGAATATAAATGCGATCTGCTTTCTGGGAAATTACATGTAAATGTGAAAGTTTCTGTTTAGATTGGACATTCGATAAAAATCATGTTGCACGTTCGCAATAAAATGAAATGGATTCGCAAACTAGACTGTCATCATCCAATCTATAATCCTATATTTAATTAATGAATTCATATATTATTGATCATGTTAGAAATAAACAGATTGTACTGCAATAAAATTAATGGTAATCGTAAGAATATCTATAACTAGTGAGTGGCTTTCTTTTTAAGTGACGTAATCCTGGTCTAAGGATATTCATCCAATTATTAAAAAATGCGTTCAAAATGCTCCCCGGAGGCTGTTCGTTTCGTAATGTTCGTTTAACTAAACTAGGCTGAGAAGGCAGATCCTTATTACTTACACCTCATCACAACCCTTTCGACATATGCTTAATCTAATCCTCCTAATTAGGTGAGATTATGATAATATTTATTTTGTTACCGAAGTGTGTCACCTTATTAACATGATTCGATATTTGTTTTGGAAACGGACATATTTTGGATTTCCGCTTAGGCAATATATGAGACTAGACATTATCATTTGAAAGGAGTTATACTAGAGGCCATTAGGAAATTGATCAATCCAGAGTCACTCAAACTTTGAATTCATACTCTCCTCTGGAATCCATAACTCTCTAAAACACAAACTTTTGGTACTTTTTTGAAACAAGAAAGTAATTTTCTTACCGGTCAATTGTCGTTATGGAGAAAATTTCGTGCATATTTCAAATAAGACCAAATACTAATATTTTTTGTTATTTAAACTATTTCAATTCTGAAATGTATGGATTTGAATAAAAAATATATGCGTTTTTATATATAAATAAATATTTAATTATTTATTTAAACCTGGCTAAAAAATTTAAAACCAACTTATAAACTAACTAGCTGAACGGACCCGGCTTTGAACAGGCTAGACAAATGGGCGTATTTGAGTTATTTATCTTGAATATTTTTTTCATTTGGTAATTTGCACATCCCGCTTCTAAATACGTTATTTTGGGATGAAGAAATAGACATGTTTGCTGTGTTTTTCTTTGATATTTGATATTGCGGCTTTCCTGTGTTCCATTTTAGTTTTTTATTAGATATATCGTCATTGACATTTTTTGTATTTTTAACTTTTTTTTTCACAGTTTGATATTTTCGATATAAATAGCATTTTAAATATTTTTGCAATTATTAAAATTTTGATATTTTTGGGGTTTGACACCTTGACATGTTCGACATTTTTTAGTTTTAATTTTTTTTACATTTCTGGGGTTTTTGACATTTAGACATTTTCGATATAACTAACAATTTTAGTATTTTTGGCATTATTAAAATTTTTCATATTTTTAATCTATATCGAGAATGTCACAATATCCAAGATGTTAAAAAATGACAAATGGCAAAAGCATCGAAAATTTCAAACCTATTGCAAATGTCAACAATGTCAAAACTGTCATAGGTGTCTACATTGACAGTTTTGACATTGTTGACATTTTAGACATTTTTTACATTTACTCTCTTCCTAGATGTCGGTCTTTACATCTCGCGTTTTCAAATTTTTTGCATTTGTCATAGTTTTAAAATTTTTGATGCTTTTGCTATTTGCCATTTTTTAACATCTTGGATATTGTGACATTCTCGATATAAGTGACATTTTAAATATTTTTGAGGTTATTAACATTTTTGACGTTTAGCACCCTATACAGTTTTGGCATTGTTGACATTTTCGACATTTTTAACATTTTATATATTTTTGACATTTTTTACTCTTTTCACATTTACGATGTTTTTTTAATTATTTGCTGTTTTTTTGCGGTTTTGACATATATTTTTTTAGATTTTCCTTATTTTAGGTTTTTGAAAGAATAATTTTGACACTTTTGTCAACTTTTATATTATTGTAATGTTTGGTGTATTAATATTCTCAACATTTCAATGTCATCTGTTTTATAGTAAACTGTGGTCCATATATGATTTCCACATTGAATTTTTCAACTTCTTCAATTTCTGTTTCTGTTCGGCAAAATCTTCTTTCTTAAGATGACAATTCAAACCCAGTACGACACTAGTTTGAAAATGGCGGCTAGTAGCTTATATAGTATTCTTAACACGAATTTAAAGAGAAAACAGTTGAACATCGCTTCCGGTTCTTCCGATAGACCTCATCAAGTATGTTGAATATCGAATGAAAACCTCGTAACTCCATCAGTCAGTACTTTGATAGAGCTCATTGTATAGACAAAATGGACTGGGAAAAGACAAGGACATTAATTAAAGAACACACTAACAAAATGAAAACTAAAGAAATTGTCTGCGTTTGGTTATATATTAAAGAAATTGGGACGTCCTCTATAGAGATAGCTGTATCATGGCCAGCAGAACCAGTCGTCAAAAGAACAAAAAGGTAACTTCATAATCAATTAATCAATCAATTGCCCATTGCAAGAAAAGTCAAGCGACTAATATTTCTACAAATTGCTTCAGATAAAACATATAACTATTAAAAGCCACTAGTGTTGTGGGCAGTGTGATTTTCAATTACTTAACTCTTCTGTATTTAAAAGCCCAAAAATGAACAACCAAAATAGATATTTACCTCCTTAATCATTTACGGTAGACATAAATTTAAGATGAATGAATTAGGATATAAAATCAACAGTTGTATCTAATATTCTATATTATATTCTATTAATGTATCAAAAGCTTACCATCTCCATAATTAGGTGGTAACAATCGATTGTAAGGAGTATTGGGAGTACCCCAAACCGGATTCTTCAAATTGTTGCAAGACCCATCGTACGATCTATAAGGAGTATCTGGACAGTAAGGTGGAGGTGTTCCACATCCTAATGTTGCGGGATCCTGCTCTTCTTCGT
The DNA here is from genome assembly GCA_034190945.1 of Octodonta nipae. NCBI lineage: Eukaryota > Metazoa > Arthropoda > Insecta > Coleoptera > Chrysomelidae > Octodonta > Octodonta nipae. The sequence continues at coordinate 21,855,044 of CM067217.1, forward strand.
CTGCAGGCTCAGGTGAGAATGAGTGTGGGCTGCAATTCGAAAATTTGTTGATTCAATTTTCGATATTTTTGTCAAGAACGTGTTAGAGAGTTTTATATAAAACAGATGACATTTGATTCTTACAGTGATGAAAAAGAGGTTCACTAGATGAAATCATGAAAAATGTTTGATGGGTAAGTGCCTGATCTCGAATACTACATGTAAATTCCCAAAAAATATATACGAACTCTCAAAATAAACACAAAGAGCGTATTTATTTATCAAATATATTTACTTATAAATTTTAGAAATGAGTCTTACTTTTGTCCAATTAGAAACTGATGGTGGTGTTGAAGAAATGCATTTCCGTGGAATGGATCCAAACCATCTAAATGATTGTACAAGAACTCAGCTGATCCAAAATATAAGACTTGGACGACCATTGCAGTAATTAACCATTTTGATGCCATTTTCAGTTACCTGTAATTAATTAGAATTATTTTTTATTTAAAAAAGATGTCATCAAATGAAACAAAAATAATAAAACAAGAGCAAATAAACTGTTTTTATTACTTTTGTTCAATGGAATTTTCTTAAGAATTAAATACATTTTTATAGGTACGAGTATGAATTATTTGAGGAACACTTTCAGCACGTGGCTCATTCGACTAATTGTTCTAAAATCATGCACTGAGCTTTTTGCCTGGGTAACAAACGTAGACCTTAACCATTCATCTGGAATAATAACAGAATATGGTACCTACATAATGGGAAACCACCAGGATCAGATAGGAGTACAGAATTACTCGATAAAGAAACTTTACGCCACCACGAAACGTTAACAGCCCTTATAACTGGCATAATTATCCATATCTACAGAAGATGCCTAGTTTCCTTACGCATGGTCCTATACCTCTTACCAAAGGATAACCTATGTACACAGGACCCAGCAGCCAGCGAAGTAACGACCAATCATTTGCCTCCCAACCTTATACAAACTTATAACATCGTCCATTAATCATAGCCTTTCTATTGTGAGCTGAGGAACACAGTTAGTGAAAAACAAAAAGGGATGCGCGAAAAATTCGATGGAGTGCAAAGAACAACTAATAATTGATTCCGTGGTCTGCAACAAAGCCTACACCAAACAACGAAATTTCTACATGGCTTAGGTGGACTACAAAAAGGCCGTTGATTCAGTTTTACAAGATTAGCTCATTCAAGTATTGAAACAAGTAAATAATTGTTAATTTAAATTATTATTAACTTTTTAGAATGTGTCATGTCCACCTGGCAACCAAAATCTTTCTGAATGAAGCCGATTGTTTGATACAAACCGACCCTATTCCAATCAGAAAAGGTATATTCCAGGGAGACTCTCTTAGCCCGCTGTGGTTCGGCCTTACCATGAACCCTCTCTCACACAAACTGAACTCGACTAACTTTGGGTTCAGTCTCAAACACAACAAGTACAGGCATTAAAGATAAACCATTTGTTATACATGGACGACTTGGAGTTGATGGCAACTACGAAACAACAACTGCATATATGCTTAAAATAGTAGAAAGGTTTTCTAGTGACATCCATATGCAATTTGGTCTAGACAAATGCCGAATTATTAATATAGTTAAAGGCAAAATACAGCAGGGGCCCCATGAAATGGGAGATGGCACCGCAACTGAATCCATGGCGAAATGCCATAGTTATAAAGTCCTTTGAATAGTGCAGGCTCAACGTATTGGTCACTCCGCCATGAAAAAGAACCTAACAACAGAGTTCTATAGAATGGTTAGACGACTGTTAAAAACCAAACTTAACAGTGAAAATCTGTTTCGGGCTATTAACACCTACCCATGTTCAGTGCTCAGTTACTCTTTCGGTGTAGTTAATTGGTGTAAGACTGATATTGAACAATTACAACGAAAAGTTCGGGTTCTACTAACAAAAGCTCAATATCGCCATCCAAAGAGCTCTGTCGAACGTACAACTTTGCCACCGTATGCAGGAGAAAGAAGATTGGCCGATATAAGCAAATTACTAGATCAAGAAATTTTTAAATTGCGTTGTGATTTCCCTAAACTCGCATAATTTTCTGATCTATACAGAGTCATATACCAAGGTGATAACTCAACACCACCAGCGAATGACAGAACAACAAGTCCAATTGCATTTCCAGTCAACTGATCAAAAATTGTTCAAATGAAAAAAGGAGCCCCTGCATGGAAGACATATAAATGGCTGGTTGATTTATGGTCATATGTTTCCTGAAACGGAAGACTTTATATTGGCAATCCAAGATCAAGTACTTCCAACTAAGAACTATCTAAAGTACATCGTTAAACACCCTTCTATCAACAACGACAGATACAGATATATGGTTGACGAACATCTGAAACTATCCAGCACATCATATGAGGTTGTCATGCATTCGCTACAACTGAATATAAAGAACTACCATGATTCTGGAGCAAAAATACTGCACCAGGAAGTAGCACTGAAACTTGAACTAGCACAGTCGGTAAGAATACTCTACTATTTATACAAACCAGAATCTGTTTGAGAAAATAACAACTACCAGCTATATTGGGACCACACGATACTGACTGATAGGACTGTTGCTCACTATAGAGCAGATATAGTTTAGTAGATAAAGTCTCTAGAAAAACAGCCTTAATTAACGTAGCAATCCCTAACAACAATAATATAAATACTAAGCAGGCTGAAAAAATAACCAAATACAATATAAAATACCTGGGTCTGGACGAACATCTTTAAAAACTAATGCAAAAAGCCGTACTGTTAAGAACAGCCCGGACGGTAAGAAAATTCATGGAAAACTGCAGGCATAACGCAAACCTCAGGCCTGATAACCTGGCAAGGGCTTCCACAGAACTAAACCTTTTTGATATGTAGTATATGGCCAAGTCGGGATATAAATTTTATTTAAGAAGTGTGTAAATGTTTTGAGACTAAGTTCTCCCCTGATTTTAAAAACCTACCGGTTGCTTCTTCTCTAGTTTCTCGGCATTTTAATGGATTTATTACATCGTGGAGATTAATTAATTATGAGAAACCCTATAAATTCCCTTCTTCCAGAATTTTTTTAAGTAAACTATAATCCCAAATCATTCATTGCAAATGATTTATCGTCATGGTTTTGGGAAACTTGTCTCAGTTTTGTTAAAAATATGATTTAAACGTAAACTTTGTTAACAAAATTTGAACAATAACAATTAAAATTATAAAAACTTCTTCAAAATATTTTATATAGCATCTCACACCGATGTGATTCACATTTCTTCTTATAATTTCGATATACCAAATCCCGAACAATTTTCAGAAAGAATTGAAAATAATTAATAACAACTTTCAAACTCATTAAAGGGCAAAATACACAAAATCAAAATCCTAAAAGAGCTTTATTCTGAAATCAAACAACTAAACAATCTCAACTTATACTGGTGAACCAAATTTAAAAATAAACTACAATTTTAAACAAACCGAATATTGTTTTGAGGTACACTAAAGAGAACACCAATCGTCTGCATTACATATTTAGATAGAAACCTCAATAACAACCCACAGAAAATTCGTTAATCAGCTGATTTTTACCCATGGAATGATAATGAATCCACTAGAATGATCGAACGAAGACGGCGAATGGATGTTTCGAGAAGGAGATTTATAAATAAAGTCGAAATTGTAATAAGTTAATGGAAGAATAGAATAAAAATAGATGATTTTTGACTTTAGGGTTTTAAATCGAGTTCAACTGGTAATATTGTTTTCAAAAATAACGAAAGTAAAGTAAATTAGATAAATGAAGTCAAGTGCATTTTGATAGTATATCGAGCCAAGTTGTATAACAATGTAGTTTCATAAGTAAGGAGTTAGTGAATGATGGATTGGAAAAATAAAATATGGAAAAACAAACTCAGAAAATCAATAAAAACACTACTGAGAGCGTGAACAAAAAGCAGTTGTTCTGGACAGGAGATAACAAAAGAAAATGCAAGAATTTTAAAAATAATTAATTACATTATTGCACGAAAGATAAATTTTAATCTTTAGGGTCACTATTTTTTTAAATATACTCTAAAAACATACACGACCACAATAAAATGTAAAAATTAGATAATTAGGTTATATTAGTGATTTATATTATAGAAAATACATAAAATATATGAATTATCCATATTTTTGTTAATAAATTCAAAAATTTCCATTTACAATAACACTATATCAACTATAGATCTTCTATTACAGGTACATATATATATATATATATATATATATATATATATATTATGTTTTTAAGTTTTCGCGGGCACTAAATGTGTTATTCCCGCGTTGTTGATAACTGATTCTTGTCGGGATCGATGGTAAAATGACGACGTTTCGGCAAAGAGTCACATCTGCCCTCTTCAGGTCGGTTCGCATAATTCTCGTAGCCTTCTGCTTTCGCTTCTAGTTACTCGAATTTTCGAGTAACTAGAACTACATATATCTACAAATATGATTTATTATTTATACTCAAACCAAAAAAGTTTCGGTTTACTGGTAAGTAAACATCGAAACCACTTGCCCTATAAAGGTGAAAATATTATGACGAGTAAGCTTGAACAATTTTTGAAAATATTAAAACAGTTAAAACATTAACTTGGTTATAGAGAATGCTTTTTTCCTTTATTTTGATGCCCTGTGAAATTTAACAACCGCCTAACGGTACAATAAAGATCATATAATAAGAAATTCTTGGTAAATAATATACATTGAAATAAAATTAATCAATTAACTCATTTAGATTTCTCGTAATTTATAGCACTAGCAAATCTTTTTTGCGAAACGTCTAACGTTGAAACCTGAAATGCTAATCAGTAGCGATTTGCTATAACAACAAACACACTTTATCACATTCTGCACAAAACGATTAACATCAAACGACAGATGCACTAAAAAATTATTTCTCCCGTTTATAGCGTTTCCTTATTTCACCGTAATTTAAATACCTTTTGTAGAAATGTTGCGAGTGTTACAATTATCCAAGTGATCCACTTTTTTTATCAGTAGTAGACGTTAATCCATAACAAGGCACATACAAACCACCAACAACAAACTATTTGTGCGCCATGGATTCTACCCTAATTTATAAGTTTAAGAAAAAGAAGTGAAAGTTAAGAGTTTTGTCGTAGCGCACGTGAGGGCTCCTGCTCGCTTTTATTTATCAAATTTGTCCTTAATTTCGTTAACGATCTAGACTGCATCGGTTAGATCACATATTACAGCTACCTTTTTCTGAGCTTTGTAAAGAATTATCTCATAAACGTGCCGGCAATTTGGGTGTAGCTTTAAACATGGTACATGATTTTGTTATTCCAGATTATAGTAATGTCGATACTACAAAAGGGTTAAATATGTAAGAAAATGTAACTAAAAAATAAAGCACAAAAAAATAATAAAGTTGAACAGCAAAGTTGCAAAGTACAATTCATTAGTGCACTTTGCTAATTATGTTCACTTTAACTTTGGGCAAAATTCAGAAAAAGTACTTAATTGTTGCAGCCGTGAAAATTATTTTTTTTTTGCTTTTTAGTTAAATGTTCCTTTTTAAAAGTAGTTTTTGTTGTTTTTTTTTTCCTAATGTATTTATTTTACAATTTTTAGTAATTATGGCTCACTTAATAGGATGCAGTTTTCAAATCTAATTAAGTTTTTCGGTATTGCCAAACATAAAGGTATGTATATACTTCTGCTTGTAAACAAGTTTACACTAAAATCAATTATATTTGCATTTATTCCCTTGTGAATCCTAGACCTCTCGTTCTTGACAATTTGAATCCAGTGAATGCTTGAGTATACACTTGTTATACTCTAATTAATTTAAATGATTGTATCGCTGTAGAATTCAGTCGTTTGGTTGCCGATGACAATTATCGGGATAGTTCATAAGATGGACCCAACTGTCGCATTTTTCGAATGCAGCACGGAGCTTTCTGAAAATTCTTCCAAATTATTTATGACCTGACTATATTAGTTATCAGGTCAGTCCTGGTTTCTTAACCATCTACCTGTTTTTATTATCATTCAGGTTCTTGTAAGCGTTCTACTCGCATACACAACTTAGGCCCACTCAACTTGAAAATCCTAATTATCGACTTCGATGGAGTCTGTATCACAACGATGGCATCTGGATCCTATTCCGGGGGATCGCGAAGTGGTCCCACATTTTTTTCAATAGCTTGTACCGTTTCTTAGAAAATCGGATACACCTTTTTTAGTTTCTAATACAGTAAATTTGGTGGAGTCGCTGGTATTAAAAATACGGAAATATTTCCTGTTCGGAACATGGGGTATAATAAATTTAAAAGAAATTGGATTAGTTCGGGGGTATCTCGAAGTGGACCCATATTTTTGTCAATAACATAGCTTGTACCGTTTTTTTTTAATCGGGAAAAAAATTTTAATGACTTTCTTATACAAATTTTTTCTGTTCGAAATTTGGGGTAAATTGTAAATAAATTGAATTAATCAATTACGTTTTCGATTAGCCTGTATATATAGTGTGTATTCATAAATCAAACGATTTCTTTGTATTAATAACCTTAAGAGAAAAAGTTAATCTTCATAAACAGATTTGCATGGTCTAAACCTTACACTGTAATCATTCCATGACACTTTTTTAACTGTAGACGAGGTTTGTCATAAAATAGGAATTTTGAATAAAAGTGAAGTACCTTTATTTTTGTTAATAGCTAAAATTGTTATCAAATTGAAGTAATTACAATTAAAAACTGCATCTACTTATGCCATGCACTAAAAATGTATAACAATTATTTATGTAACTTTTCCAACTATATACTAGCTTTCAAAAAATATATCAATATTGTTTTATTAGAATTGAAAACTGCATCCTAAACATTCAACATTCAAGAGGTTCTCAGTCGGTTTCTATATACAGTGTGTCTTCATAAGTTGGATTCCAAACGGAAAACGTTCGTATGAATATTATTTAGAAAAAAAGTTATTATTCATGAAAATATTTGAATGGTCAGAGACGTATACTGTAATCATTACAAGTACTTTTTCAACTGTATACGAGGTTTGTCAGCAAATATGAATTTTGCTTAAGAGTAAAATTCCTTTATTTTTCATAATATATAAAATTCTTATCAAACATGGGTAATAAGAATTATAAACTGCATCTAATTATGCCACATCACTAAAATTTCTATAATAAATCTTCATGTTACTTTTCCAAATTGTGTATTAGGTTTGATAAAGAATATAAATTTTGTTTAAGTTAAGTACCTTTATTTTTAATAATAAATCAAATTGTTATCAGACAAAGTTTATTAGAACTGAAAACTACGTTATACTATATCACTTAAAAACTTTATAACGATTTATTATAAGATTCCGCAGAGAGGAGACTATTAAATGAATGTCAGTATAATTAACAGACTTAAAGAATGATGATACTCAGATGGTCTACCATATAGTGGATCCACCTAAGTTAGAATCATATACAAAATGTTCTTAATATATATACATATTTAGAAAACAAGTTATTCTTTACTCTCTTCGAGGTTTCATTCAATATCTCTGACAGGTGAAGTTAACCTGAAAATTCCATCGTGACATTCTGACTTAGGAATTACGGGTAACAGCAATTACATGGAACGGCTCCCAGATGTCGGTCTTTACATCTCGCGTCTTCATAAGTTATTCTGTTCAACAGTAAACGAGGTTGGTCAAACTAATAAATGATGCTTAAAAGTAAAATACCTTATTTTAGGCAATATCGAAAAAGTTAATTGAATTTGAAAACTGCATTTAGTTAAGGCATTGCATCACTAAAAATTGTAAAATAAATACATTAAAAAACAAAAAAATAAATCACAAAAATAACTAAAAAAGCATGAAATAATTTTTTGCTACAACAATTAAATACTTTTTGTGAAGTCGGTGCCAATTTGAAGTCGGTTTTTGTTTTTTAATGTATTTATTGGACATTTTGAAATAAATAAGTTTTGTCATTAAAAAAAATTATTCAATATACAAATTTTTAGTGCTCCAGGCTTGGAGTTGAAATGTCTACGCAACAAGTAAGTAAACACGGATATACAATACATATATTTGTACACAGGAAGATTTGCTGATTTGTCTTCAAATATTGTCGATTAATCAAAGGACCCCTTAACCATACAATCATTACAAAATTAGCTGCCATGCGTTTTGTTAATATAACTTCAAAAAACGTATAAGATGTAAGGATTATGCTGTACAAGCAACAACTGGAACGAGTAAATAAATTTAAATATTTGGGAGGAATAATAAATTCAACTGAACATCAAAACATAATTTGTAAAAGTAAAGGACTTGCTGAGAGCAAGAAAAATTAAGACAAAAAGGGGAAAAAACCTTGTGAGGTTTGAAATATGGGTATGGAAAAGAATGGAAAACATCAAATGGTCAGATAAAATAAGAAATGAAGAAATCTCTCGTTTCGAATCAAGTAAGGTCATCATCAATTGTGAAAATAGATAAATTATGGAAAGATTTGAAGACGAATGGAAAGGCCTTACGCCAACCGAATAAAAAAGGCCATTTGTCGCAAATAAGAGGGACATTTTTATTGGCCATGATGGAATTATCGGCCGAACCAACAAAGTCAAACATAGAATCAATACGGAAAATCGGAAAATGCTGAATCCATATGACTACCAACTAGAAGAGTACCACTAGAACTGCGACAAGGAGTTGAGGAAAATAAAGAAAGCATGCTACAAAATGGAGTTATTAAACTATACATTAGTGCTTAGTCTGCACAAGTAGAGGTAATTAAAAAATGGTCGCTACCACTAGATTTTGTGTCAACTTCAGGAAACTGAATGCTGTTAAAAAGAAAATAGTTATCTGCTTTCCCGTATAGATGACACACTCACGACTCTGCCGAAATCTGTTGGATGGAATCCTTGCACTTAAAAAATGGATATTGGCTTCGCTCTGTATGATGTGGTATTGGCAAGTTATTTGTATAAGTTACACGTTACAATTTTAATTAAACGTTAACAGCTAATTTTGTTAAACTAATATCATAGTGCAAGGTAAGATTTAGAAATAGAGTTGCACTAAACAGTATTAGAAATTGGTATACCTAATTTAGGCATTCAATTTTTATAAAAACCCACCACACTATAATTTTTACACGAGCATCTTGTCCAATCTTATTTAGAAGCGGGAGAACAGTATGTTCTTTTTGAAAATCAGCAGTCGACGAATTAAAAGATTCAGCTTGGTGTCCCTATCTGCTGAGAATCCTGTTTGCTGATAATACCACCACGTTGCTGCGCTGCCAAGCTTCAGACCCCTATTGCAGTGGATTCAATTCAATCAGCATGCAATTGAGAATTGTTTTGTAGCTAAGAGACTTAGTCTCAATAATAGTAAGACTCAGAACACTAACTTTACATTGCAAACTTCACCAGTGACCCTGGAAATTGATGCATCAGTGCAGTTCTTGGGGGTCTACCTTGATTCTGGGAGGACCTGGAAAGTCCATGTCAGTTTCCTTAGTTCTAGATTATGTAAAATAACTTTACTTATAAGGACCCTGTCAAAAAGTGTATCTAGGTTTAGGGACATTGCGCTACTACTACTTTATTTTCGATACCAGATATTTTTGGTATTAATATTTTTCTTGCCATACCTACTTGGATACCCAAATGGGTATTTTTGTTTCCATACCAGTATCGGTATTTGTTGTTGGTTTCGATACTCTGATGGCATTCATCCCCGTGTTTTAGGTACTACCACGCTAAATTTATATTTTCCCGGTTCTCGTCCTGCTAAATTGGTATCAATTCCTGCTTTTGATACCAATATCGATACCTTTGTTCAATACTAGTCCTGATTCCTCTGTCGATACTTTTGTTCTGATACCCCTTACGATACCGGTATCGATAGGTACTTTAGTGGTATAGCAACGTCCATATATAGGGGTACATTACTGGGTATTTTAGTTCTCTAGGATCCCACACAAATGTCCTAAAAAAATGCTCGTGTCGAAAAGAAAAGCTCAAAAAATTGCTAAACCGTTTATAGGACAGGTCGTGGATTTATGTGTATGAGCTCTGTATTGTTTCTGCACAACATTTTAAGTTACAATGTCGCTGTGTTAGAATTATTGCAGTACCACTAGAACAACGCAGAACAGTAAAGTACCGCGTTTGCTGTCTGTAGAAATCCAACCGATGACTTTGTGGGCTCTCACACATCGCTAAAACTACTTACCCTACTTTGCACTTTTAACCATCAGTGTCTTGTCTATACGAAATAGCACCAAAGCAGCTACAGACCACACAACGATGCAAAAGTGTACACAATAATATGATTAATACTAGGGCACCCTCGTATTTGTTGTTGATTTCGCTACTCTGAGGAGATTTAAGGTACCACCACGCTTAGTTACGATTATAGTTCTCTGTGAGCTCTTCCTGCCTAGGTGGTTTGTCCACTCTTCACAGACTGGAATATCGTTCCCGGAATTAAAATGGGTACTGCCTGTTATGGCATAATTTTTTTAATGAACTACCAGCAGAGATCAAATTTTATAAGTAGATCAATTTTAAAGCAAGAATGAAAAATCATCTTTTCAAACACGCCTTTTATTTGTAAAATGTTTGTCTCTACAATGTACTTTGATGTCTATATATTAGTAAATAGGACGTTTGATGCTCCTACTATTTTAACAACATTTTATGTACTCTCTTCGAGGTGTCATTCCTTTGTACGCAAGACAATATATATTATATATAAATATAATATATATTGTTTCTGGTCGGGTACCTTCATCAGTTGCGCTTCGCACAATTGAATGTCCTCTCGAACACTTCTTTATGCATTTGATGCATTTCGTTAAATTTGAAGACACGAGATGTAAGTCTACAAGAGAATCAGTACACATAATCTGTTAAATAAAAATGTCAATACAGGTTAAACGAATGTACTAATATAATCAGTTTTTGTGTACGATGCATTTCGAAATTTGAAGACGCGAGATGTAAGACCGTCAGATAACAGTACAAATGTTTATGGTGGACAGAATTCACTATTTTTTAGTGATAATACTCTCTTCGAGGTGTCACTCCTTTGTACGCAAGATTTTTTATATATATAATATATATTGTTTCTGGTCGGGAACCTTCATCAGTTCGCTTGCCACAATTGAATGTCCTCTCGATTCTTTATGTCTTAATTTCCTGAAAAAGTAGATAACACCAAATGTTCATGGTGTTTATTTGTGATAATAGTAGGCTTTTTCGACTTTTTCACAGAATTTTGTTGTCTTAATTTTCTGAAAATTTTCAAAATCAATTCCATTACCTCTTTTAACAGTCTTAAGGCCTCACCATTTCACTTGTACTGTAGGCGAATTATTTAAAATCATGAATTCAAAATTCAAAATTTGTATATGAAATAGCACAGATGTAACAAATTAACAGCTTTGTACTGTTTTTGATTTCCCGTATTAGGCATTTCAATTCATAAATTTATTATTTAGTTGACTACCGACTTTTAATCATAACACTTGGAATGTATGAGGTCATAGCTTGGTAAGAAGTATGTTAGCCCAAATCTCAAAAGAAAAAGTGCGTATCACGTGAAGACTTTCTGAGCCTATAACCCATTTCGTTTGTCCTTCACACTGTTAGTATCAATTAAATCATTGCTCTGGTATATTGTCATTCACACCATTATTAAGCCTAGGACCTAATTAGATACGCAATAGGTGAATAATGTATAATTTTAAATTCAAAAACAATTTATCTTATTTCTACATTTCTTCATGGCTCGAGGGCGTCCATAAATGTGACCGGAGAACAATGCTAAATGCGGATAACGAAATGTACACGATGTGAACTTGAAATATTCAAGAGAGGTTATTGTTGTGGAAAAGTATTTGTTTAATCTTTCAACGAATCTGAAAGAAACCTCATAGACGTACAAAAATAGTTGGTTGTCCAGTGTTTTTCAAAGCGGATATCCAAACGTGAAACCGCATTTCTAGATAAATAATTACTTATTTTGTATTAGCCAATGTATTTTAGTGTATTGATAAATAGTTTATCATAGGAAAATCAAAAATATCAAGTACAAATTTTGAAATATCAAATGAACCATACATTTTTGCAAACAAATACTGCAATTTTCAATTAAAAAGAAATAAAAAGCACGTTTTGTTGATTTTTATAATAACATTTTTTTTGTAAAAAATCGAAAAAAATTTATTTATTATAACATATGTCGAATGGCAATATTTAAAAAAATAATAAGTAGCCTTGAATTGAAAACAGATTGGAATCTCATCAAAATATACTCAATGACAAAGAAATCGCAACACTCAAAAGAAGATGTTTAAATTTAATATTGTTTAGGTAAAACATCGATGCTATAGTAAGCAGTAAATGATTAAGATTTAGAAGAGTTTGGTGAATGTTTTTTCATGTAAACTTTTGTTTGATCAAATAATATTAAATGATACTTGTGGCATATTTTTCAATGTCTAAGTGCTTCTTGGGAAATAACACCACAGTTTAGGGACTTAGAGGACTTGTATAAGAAGCTTGCACGAACCAAGAATAGCTTGACATTCTTGTGCAGATGTCGGGAGATGAGAATTATTCCCAAAGGATTAAGATTTCGTCAACCGTACGTAGGCAGAAGGATTCACAGCATATTGGAACGAGCAAGCTTCGCTGCTATTAGAGACCGCATTCAATTTCATCGTTACAATATTAGAAAAAGATATTGGGTATGTACAGAACTTTCTTGCTTATCGAATACCAGAGAATGAATTTAACAGAATTAAAAATAGTACTCTTATAAGTTACAACAGTGAATTCAGGTCTCAAAAACAAACACATTTACGTAAATTTAATCAACTTCTTTCCGATAAAAATATGGCGAAATATTATGTGAAAAACCAACATTTTGATCTGTCAAAAACTGTCATTAATTTTTCAGACAAACAGTTAAACGCTTCTGAAACCTCAATTCTACAAAAGGGCCCTTAATTTTGCAATTTCCCCAAAAACATATTTTCCAACATTTGATATCATCAATTCACTGTGTAACTATAGAACAAACTGCAATTTCCCCAAAAACATTCCAACATTAATCACAGTGCTATAAACTGCAAACAAATTAAACAATAGTGAAGCTCAAGAGTATCGAATAAGAGCAAAAATTGAACTAGAAAAACCTATGCATACAAAAAATAACCTTTCGAAAAATGAATTACACTCAATTAAAGTTTTAAAAAATGACAGCACTATTAAGATTTTACCTGCAGATAAAGGCAATGCTACGGTTATTTTAAATAAAATTGACTACGAATCCAAAATTCAAAACATAATAAACCAAGGACAATATACAAAATTAAACAAAGATCCAACAAGTTCTATAGAAAACAAAATATACCGCTTACTTTACAATCACAAACATGAATTTACAATTTACAGAACAACAACGTAAACATCTTTCTCCACACTATTCTAAACCTCCCCATTTATACGGGTTACCTAAAATTCATAAACCCAACATTCCATTACGACCAATTGTTAGCTACATAAATTCTCCATGCAGTGAGCTCTCAAAATTCCTTTTAACAATTATTTCACCACTTACTGGTATTTATATACTGTGGTGTTATTTCCCAAGAAGCACTTAGACACAAATAATATTAAAGTCGTTTTTTGCATTTTTTGTTTACCAAAAAGCAAACTATTCCATGGGATCCAAAATCGATGTTTAGTAATGTCAAAATGCCTAGAGTACATGTATCGCCAGCTAAATGAATTTGAAAGAGGTCGAATTATTGTTTTACGGGAGGCGGGTTTTTCATTTCGAGAAATCGCTAACGCATGAAGGGAAACCCAGGTACAAATCGGAGAAGAGGAGGCACCGGACATCGAAATTCAAGTTCGATGTCTAAGACATATGGCCTATAGAGACCGTTTTCGACAACTCTAAATTTGGCTGGTGAGGGGTTAGTAGAACAAAGTCATCTTGTAAGTGTACGGAAGTCTTTTAGACTGCAGCGTTATTGACCTCATCTTGTGCTACGACTACAACAATATTGGAATGTAGAATGGCATCAGATCGTCTTCTCCGATGATTCTGCTTGGTTGGGCATAATGGCCAAAGAAAGGTTAGACGACGTCGAGGAAAAAGAAGTCAACCTCAATTTGATGTTGAACGACATGTACACCGAACACTAGGCCTTATGGTATGGGGTGCTATTGCACATGGAACTATGGTTTCCATTCAAAAAAAGATAAGTTTGTGTCATATCTCGAAAAAGAGAGCTGTCACGCAAACGAGGACATGACAATCATATTCGGGATACAATTCCCTTCAATTTTGATATTACGCTTTATTTATAAAATCAAAAACAAAGGAGCTAGAGGGATTTTACTAAATCTACAGAATTTCGTTTTTTCAAAATATCTAGTAAGCCATAACTGTTTACAAAAATCCGAAAGTGTCATTAAATTGGACCAGGAAAACTTTAAATCTTTCCCAATTTAACCATTGCAATATAATTTAAAAAAAGTCTAATGTCAAAATAAATTATAGTTATGAATTCAGTACAGTGGCAATTATAAATAATAACATATTAATAGTATGAGAAAATTAGGTTTCGATAAACGTTACTGATAAAATAACACATATGTGCTATAAGTGAATCAATAGTTGAATTAAATAGGTACATTAACTCCGAACCCAAGTTCTGAGAAAAGAAAAAGAGTCATCGAAAGGTAAGGACTCAAAATTTTAAATATTATTTGATAAATTCTTAAATATAAAGTTGAAAGTAAAATTTGCTCAAAATCTGAGATATAAAAATCTCATGTCACGATGTTTGTGGTCGAACTTTTCCGAAAGGAAAATGAATTTTTTTCTATATTTGATAGGTATGAGTGTAGGTCGTAAAGAATATTTCATGTCGCCAGCTCATTCTGTAGTCCCTATCCAAAAAACCAAGACGGGAAAATTAGTGTATATACTCCTCTCTCCAAATAACTAATAATGAGTATCGTCATTCTGGAAAAAAATAATTAATTATTGAGGGACAGGTGTGGAAATGTTTTTTTTTTCAAAAATTTACTATTTTGCAGGAACCTAAAGTAAAGAATTAAGAGTCTGAGTTCCTTTTTGTCAAAATGGATGAAAAGGGGGGTTACTATTGTGTTAGAAAGAATTTAATATATCCGAAATAGAAAGTAATCCTGGTGTGACTCTCCTAAAATCAACAGAAGTTTGTGAACATTCAGGTATATGATAGGGGGCAAGCTGTAAATGTTTTAAGAAATAATTTGATCAAGTGCAAGTTGGACTCGCATACTAAGGGTTCCGTACCACCTTTAAGATTCTAATATTCCAGTTTCAGACAAGCAGGGAATGAGAGCATTTTCTTATATTTACCCTTATATCTTTTAAGGGAAGCGTTTTAGATTTATAAAAAATATACATTTTGATTTTCCACACATATACTTTTTATTTTATCTGCTTCAGGAATTCGCTTGATTTTTATAAGAATATAATTTTCTAATTTGTCCCAAAAATTAACATTAGAGTTTTATTTTACTAATAAACTTTAAGGGAAGCCTTTTATAATCTACTGTCTCAATTTTGAGGCTCTGTAGATTGGAAGATAAAGGTCAAAATGGGTCAAGTTCTAAATCATATATTATTAAATCTGTTATTCAAATTATGAAATGTCAAAATTCAAATCAAGGCGCTACCACAGAATAATTCTGTGTGTCTTGAATATTACAAACAGTACATTCACATTTTTTGTAATCTCATTCAAATTATATGGAAATATATACGGTAAAAATTAAAAGAATCTTTAAATTGAAAGTATAACATTATCTATCTATACTATTATAAAATTGTAAGTATATCTGTATGTTTGTTTGTTTGTTTGTTCGGGCATCACGTAAGAACTACTGAACTGATTTTGCTGAATCTTTTTTTGTAGCGAAGCCTATAGTTCGACTTGAAATCTGGTAGACATTTTATCTCCGTAAATTGACAGAAACGGCATCTCTAGCGGAAAAACCTCTACCATGTTGGGTAATACTCAATTGGTTCCAGACCGCACGCACAAAATATTAGATACTGGCATCAGCTTAGCTTTTATTCAAAATTCGGAATGTGAAAATGTAACATGTTTCGATTTAACAAAAAACAACGGATATTACAAGCGTAATTTTACAGGGTGTTCTGCATATAGGAAAGTTAGAACGGAGTAGAATTACATGGATTTAAAAAATCTAAAAAAAGTTATAGTTGGTGTCGTATGAGCAGCTGGATATATCCACTGTGGTGGAAATAAGGGGGAGTGGAATTAGTTATACGGGGTGGTCCAAAAAATTATATAAAGTGGGCCACAAACAGTTCCATATACCAAGTGGTTGAAAAAGGGTAGAATATTTATACAGTGAATAAAAAATCTAGTTATAGAATGGGTTAAAGAAATGTTAGAAGCAGTTATTTATACAGGGTGTTTGAAATATAAGATGGAGAGGAATTATAGTTTATGTTCTGGTTAAAAACTTGTTTTATATCCACAAATAGTTGCATATATAGGATGGTTGAAATATGTAGCGGCGTATAATTACAGCTATACAGGTGGGTTTAAAAAATATTATAAAGTAATGTTATGATCGACAAGCTGTTCCATTTACCGGATGGTTGAAATATAGGGTGGCGTAGGATTCTAAGGATACAGGGTGGTACAAAAATGTTATATTTCGTGGCAAATAAGTAGTTGTATATAAAAGGCTGTTGAAATATAGGGTGGTGTACAGTTACAATTATACAGGGTGGGTAAAAAAGCTAGAACATTCTTGTTATATAGCAGTTGCACATATGGAGTCCCTGAAATATGGTGCACAGTAAAGTTATAAATTAAACGGTGTCATTCAAACAAGTAGAAAAAGTTGTAAATGAAGGGTGGTTTAAATGAAGTGTGGAAAAATTATACTTTAATAAGTCTTGAAAAAATATGAGGAAAAATTGTGAAATAGTGTAGTTCATAATAAGTTGCAAAGATAGGATAGTTGAAATGTAGGGTGTAAGTGTTATGATAATTATTTAAAAAAATGTTATATTGGTTGACCAATGAGCAGTAGCGTATACAGGGTAGTTGTAATACATACAAGGTGATTCAAAAACCTGTTGAACAAAATTGTTATATTCGGTGCCCAATAAGCAGTTGCGGTTTTGATGAAATATATTTGGCATTGATGGATTTATAGTTATACAGGGTGTTACAAAAAATGTTATATTGGGTGGCCGATAAGTAATTGCAAATACAAGGTGGTTGAAATAACGAGTCGAGTAGATTTATACTTAAAAGTTGGATAATATTTTTGTGTGGAGTTAAAACAATGTTAGAAAAAGCTGCATATAAGGTGTGGTTGAAATACAAGGTGGAAGACAAATTATACTTTCAAGGGTGGTTCAAAAATGGTTATATAGCGTACTTCATAAGCAGTGAGTGGACCAGAGTTATAGTTAAGTGTTTTTATATTTGGTGGCCTCTAAGCAGATGCACACACACGGTGGTTAAAATATTTTAAAGAATAAAGTTATGGTTATACAGGGTGGTTCAAAAATAAGTTGTAATTTTTGACAAATTGGCAGCTATGTATATAGGATGGTTTTAATATAGATGGAAGTAGAGTTAGTTATACAAAGCGGTTAATAAGAATGTCGAATAAAATGTTATACAGGGTGGCCAATAAGCAGTTGCAGTTTGGGTGAGGATTTAAATAAAAGTTTGGTGTTAGGGTGCAAAACTGTGTTTTTATCTTTGTGACACACCAAGGGTTCCACAGGCATTTCCATTAGGATGGATCAAAAAAAGTTTAAAAAAAATTGTTTTATAGGGTAGACCATAAACAGTTGCATTCTAATATGGAATATCTAAAATATGGGGAGAAGCAAGATTATAGTTTTAGAATGTGTTTAACATAATGTTAGAAAAAGCTGCATATAAAGGTTGATTAAAATATAGATTAAAGAGAAATTTTACTTTAAAAGGTGGATCAAAAAATATCAGAAATAATTGTTATACAGCATAGACCATAAGCAGTTGCATAGCTGAAATATAGGGTAGAGAAGAGTTATAGTGAGGTATTCAAAAATTACATTGTGTGAGAAATAAACAGCAGCATATACAGAATGGTTGCAATATAGGGTGAATTAGAGTCACAGTTATTCATGGTGATTTAAAAAATGTCGAATAAAATTTTTATATAGGGTGGCTCATAAGTACTTGCAGTTTGGGTGAAATATATTGGGGATTAGAGGATTTATAGTTAAGTAGGGTGGTTCAAACAAGTTAGAAAATTTTTAATATAGAATAACCCATGCTTCAAAAGTTATTTCTTTTTGTTCTTTTTGTGAAGGCTTGAACATTCCGTACGCGGATGAAACCGCGGGTACCGGCTTGTAATTAATAAAATAATATCAGAAATAATTTCATCAATTGCAACATAATTATTATTTTAGCTGATAAACCATGTTTACAAGGCAACGAAAGTTGCAAACTTATGAGAGCCCAATGAATGGACATTAATATGTAATATAAATTTTACTGGGTTCTATTTCATAGCATGACGATGTAGAATAACTTTAGGAACGGGTCAAAATTTGTTACTTTTTAGTTTAATTTAATTCGTTTTTCACATTCGAGTCAATCCATCTTACGATTTTCTGACAGTATGGACGTAAATAATGTTTTGTTATCATTTTATTTAATGAGTGAACAAATATTATAAATAAATTTTAGCATTCTGCACTGAAGGCCGTCAGTAGCTACAAACAAAACAAAAATAAAGAAAATCCCGTTGAGAAACAGAGGAGAAAATGGTACCGAAATTTTTTTTTACTATTTATATATAGAATATGTCTTGAAGTCGGTGTTTCTTGTTTTTTTAAGGTATTTATTGTATCCAACTTATCAAAGCAGCTTCCATAACAAAGAAACCACTAGCTGTCGCGGGTCAGATTTAGCCCGTGGGCACAAGTTTGAAGAGTCCCTGGTCTAAGGTATATTTCTCATTTTGAATGACCACTGTAGAAGGAAAATTTGAGGGATCTAATTTACAAGTGCAATGTCACGATAATCATGAATAGCCTATTTACGAATGCTCTTGACCAACTTTTCTCCAAACACTGATCCGGCTATTATTCAACTTTATTATAATAAGCTTATTTTTGTTTGAATGGGTTTAATATTTGATTATGTGATTATGTAACAATCAATGTTCACGCACACCACATCAAAACTTTAAACATGGAGCTTAATTAATGAACGCATATCGAAATCTTACATAAACTAAATGTATTCTAATATTAGATTATGAAATCGGGTTGGAAAACATATTCCCCGAAGTGTAGTTCCGAATTTGTTTATACGAACAATTAATGCCTTCGGCGGTCTAATAGGCCTCGTTTTTTGTTTTTGTGTCACGTTTATACGGTTGAAAAAAATCCTATTCACATAATTATCATTCAGTCGGTGGTAAATTAGATCATAATATGACACAAATCAAAGTTTTTGAATGCTAATGATGAATAGAAATTACAAAATGAGATTTCATTATTGTCGAGGTAGGTAGTAGAAAGCGTTTTTGAGATGTGTGGTCAGCGATGGCAACATCTGAGAGGAAATCATTATGTCTAGACATCGTTTGATTTATGTTCTTCGGTAAACTTGAAATATCTACCAATATCGCCGAGCTATTATTAAATTATGCAAGATTTTTCCGTCGTATAGTATTTAAAAAAATAAGGCGTTTTTGAATTTAATGTCGAGAAAGTTGCAGCTTACAAACCTTTTTTAGTAGTATGTTGCCAAATTATCAGGAACAACTATTTTTGTGTTTTATAGTTTTTACTCATTTTTGAGCAAATATTAATATTTTATAAATGTTTTTTACTTAAAAAAGTATCCTAGGTAAGTATCTTAAGTATCTTAAAATGAGTAAAAAACTTTTAAGAAATAAGCTCTTACTTATCAACTAATGCGCTACAAAGCAAAAGATACTATCTGGTATATAATGATGAATAGTAAGGCCGTGTCCCACGTAAACGCGATATGCGCGGGGCGGCCGGTGCGATACATCAATGTCAACTAAAGGCTAAAGCAAACCAACTTTATGATGCGACAGCACAAAATCACTAAAATCGCACGAATTTGTTTTCCAGTAAGGACAAAATAATTTATTTTTATGTTTTTGATAATTTGCGGCTGTCACTTTCACGTATCGCATTGCACTAAGGCTGTGTCCCACTTAAACGCGATATGCGCGGTGCGGGCGGTGCGATACGTCAATGTGACAATTATAAACTTCAACTAAAGGCTAATACAAACCAACTGAACAATACGACAACACAAAATCGCTACAATAACACAAATTTATTTTTTAGTAAGGACAAAATCAATTCTTCTTATGCTTATGTGTTTGATAGTTTGCAGATGTCACATTGACGCAACGCACCGCTCGAACCGCGCAAATCGCTTTTACTGGGACACAGCCTAACTGCTCATATCGCGCTTACGTGGGACACGGCCTAAGTATACAATTGCAGAAAGTATACACTTAGGAACTCATATAAATAGTAAAATTTATATACTTTAGGAAGCAAAAGTTTGTAATTCATTTTCCGTCATTGTATTTCTCCATACGTGGTACCCAAACCGTCCTATAAAACTTGACTTATTCATATATGAACACGGTCACAATTTGAAATTTTACAATGACTGTATCTAAAAAACGATGAAGATCTGTAAGAAGGAGTGGCAGTCCATTTGAGAGTGAACGATGGAACCGAAAGCTTCTTACGAAATATACTTCCCGAGAAACAGAAATAGGGTGTTCTCCCAATACACATGCACCCTGTCTTCTTGACGTTTTCCTCCAGGCCCCATTTCTTAATCCCTCGAACAGACTTCTGGTCATGTAGTTCAATAACCTATTCAATACTTCAATAAGAAAATTAGTTAATAGTGGCTGGAAAGAAGCAAACGAAACAGTGAATATTTAACCGTGTCGTATCCAAACATTTTGTGCAGTTTAATTTTTGATGAGTTCTGTAATAAAACCAGTAGAAGCAATAAACTTAAAATTTCACCAAAAACCTTACAAACGACACATTTAATGAGTTCTAAATGTAGTTCTTATTTGATCTGTCATCCATGGTTCATATATATAGCAAAATTTCAGTTCAATTCGATGCCAGTAATTACTCGTAAATGATAAATGGATAACAACTTTGAACTGGAAGGACAAGCTATCAAGGGTGATAATATACCAACTGACATGGAGTACGGAACATCCCATAGTAGTATTTTTCAATAAATTTTGTATTATTTTTTGTGTTGGTTAATACAAAAAAATCGTGTTTTAATCATGTCTGTACGTTGCTTATTGTTTTAAAACGATTCTGTGTCTTGGTCACGAAGATCTCCCGATTTATCGCCCACTGAACAAGAATGACATTTTATGAATAGAAAATTTCAAAATTTAACCCGTCGTCCACAGACTTTAGTGGCACTTTGTCACCTAATACAGGTCGCATAGGATGAAATCTTTCAAGAGAAAATTGGTCACTACATTAGGAGCATCCCCAGATGAAATCTATAACGAACTGCGTATTATAGCTTTACTACATTACACATCTGTACAGACAATGATTGTCATAAATTGAGCATCACCGAGTGCTCTGAATTCTGTCAGTAGTTTACTTATGGTTCCTGATATAACTAGAGAATTAGATTAAAACAAAAAATACTGTTAATTTTCACAAATTTATTAAATATCGACAATTGTTTCGCACAGCTAACTGGCTTGGTCAGAATACAATTTTAAACTAACGTAGCCAGTTAGCTTTGCGAAACAATTGTCCATACTCTCTTCGAGGTGTCATTCCATATTTAATAAATTTGTGAAAAGTAACAGCAATTGGGGATCCAAGGGGCGATTGCCCCAACGAGACCTTCAAACTTAGTAAATTTAATATTAAAACGAGGTAATCCTAACTCCAAGTGCCTTAGGAATAGGTATCTTCTATGGTTTCATACCTCAGAACCACTATTTTTAATGTAATAACCCAAGAAATCTAGGTTTAAAATTTTATTTAGGTAAATTTAGTAGAGGATCGGCCCCCTGAAGCATGAAAATCTAATTATAATCAATTTTCATGAAGTTAAGACCAAAACAATCATCAGCATTACTAGAAACGCTAAAAGTATTTTTTTTTCAAATTTAGATTTCTAAACATCGTCCGTCAGAACTATTTTCTGACTGAATTTTCTTGCTTACTTTATGTAGTTTTTGTGTGTATATTTAAATATTTTTACTATTAAAGCAGGTAAAGTACTCAATTATTTCATTCAGAACCTAAGCAATCTTATACAGGAAAAACATACTTCTTAATATTTTTAGTCTACAGATTGTATTTAAAAATGTATGCTTAAAATTCATTTTCATGGATAGGGGTAATTTAAAAAAAAAAAAACAAATAATACACATATTCAAGTGAACTTTATACATTAAATAATTTGAAAAAGGAACATTAATACTAATTTGCATCTCTTCTCGCTAAATGCATCCATTTTTCAGTTCTACACACCAGTAATTTGTTTCAGCTGGATTATTGTTTGCTAATAGAAGCAAGCAAAGTGATTTTAATCGAAAATACATCAGATCCCCGAAAAATATAAACATAGCGTGCTTATAATATAAAAGTAAACACTTTTATATATTTCCCTTATTCAAGTCAAATTCCCTATTCTATTCTACAGATATGAATGGCAGCTAAACAGGATGCTTTTCTATTTATAGCTTCAAAGGCTTCCGTAAATTCGTCTAATTCAACTTCTTCTAAACCTTCCATCTTCTTGATAAATTATTTTATTTTTATCTTCTAGCTCTACCTTTATCCATAGTTACAATAGTGATGTAATCATCCTATTTTTAGTAACGTCTTGCTATATCGTTTTGGTCTTCGTTTAAGGTTTTCATTACTTTTGTATTTGTAAATTTTAACCGACTTCCAAAATGGAGGAGGTTATCAATTCGTGCGTTTTTTTTTGTATATATGTTACCTGATTTTTTCTCCAGGTATGAACCGCTTTGAATAAGTATGGTCTTGTTTAATAGAGTATTTATCCGGATTGATGAAACTTCAAATTTGGGAAAAGAATTCTATTGGTAAAGTGATGAAATTTGTGAATGAACACATGCGTTGATCGAAATCGACCAATATCCCTAACATATTGGTCGATTTTTCAAAAACTCTTTATGGATGTGTATAGGTTTTAACGTTTAATCTATTAAGGAAGATCCCTAGGTGATCTCATATACTTTTCTGCGACGTGCAACTGGCAGTTTAGCAGAAAATCGCCGAAAATGCCAATAATCTTATCAAAAATTTCATCGAAGTGACGTAACGGATATTTCTTCATAAATATTTTAATTCCAACGTAATAGTGCGGGAATTGTAGGCACTGGAAGTTTTAATTGCGAATTTGAAAATTCTATATACATCGCAAGCATATAAGTAGTAAAGCATAGTATTTCGGCTCCATAATTCAATGAGTACCAAGCTCGTTTTATTTGTATACCAGGCAAATACCTATTTAAATGAATTTTTTCAATTTTGAGAGGACGGTGCTTTTTGGTGTCACATTCTCCCGGCCTAATACAGAATTCAGTGACAACACGTGTCAAACTCTAAACTGTTATTTGGTGCGATTATACACAGTGTGTTTAGTTATAGCAAACAAAATCACAAAGTAAAGTGATAGAAGGAGTTGCCATATTGTCCATAGGCAGTTGTATATACAGGATCGCTGAAATATAGGGTGGAGTGGACGTTTGGTGGTATAAAAATGTTGGAAAAAATGTGGAATTTAAATTATATAGGGTAATTAAAAAACTGTTATATGATATGGACATAAACAAATCGTATATATGGTTGAAATATATGCTGGAGTTGAATTATATTTATACAGTGTGACTAAAAAATTATTTCTTTTATAGCCCATAAGAAGTTGCATAAAGTGTGGAGAGGAATTGACGTTTTACAGGGTGATAATACAAAATGTTAAAAATGAAATAATTTATGGGATAGCCCACAAGGCGTTATATACGATGGTTGAAATGTAGGACGAATTTGACTCCTATAAGTTACAGAAGGCAGCCAACAAATTTATGGTTGTCTGTAGGCAGTCGTATTTACAGGATGGTCGTACATAGCGTGGAGTTCAATTATCTATAGTTATACAGAGTTGTAAAAAAAAGTTGAAAAAAGGTTACATGGCGTGGTCCATAAGGCATAAACATATTTGTATTATTCGTGTAATGCTGGAGCTTTCGATGTTACCCGGTCCTGTCATTAAGGTTATACAGACAAAATAAAAAATAAAGAATAAAAACTACCTGCGTTCAAAAAAACTAAAATATTGAAAATAAAATATTTAAAAAAATATAACCGACTTGCACCTATAACTAAAAAGCTGAAAATAATTATAACATAATACAACTTTAGCAAATAAATAAGTAAATAACACATTCAATTCTAATTTTATATACAGGGTGAGTTTTTTTTTGATGATCAGTATGGGGATCTCGGAAACTAGCGGAGATAGAGCAATGGTTAAATTGGGAAGGATTTGCAGTTTTACTGGCCCAATTTAATGACTTTCAGATTTTTGTAAAAATCATGGCTTACCAAATATTTTGAAAAAACGAAATTCTGTCGATTTCGTCAAATCCCTCTAGCTCCTTTGTTTTTCATTTTAGAAAAAAAGTGTAAATATCAAAATTGAAGGGAATTGTATCCCGAATATGTCATGTCCTCGTTTGCGTGACAGCTCTCGTTTTCGAGATATATATCTTTTTTTGAATGAAAACCATAAATGGATATAACCTCAACAAATTGGACATTTTTAGAGCTTTTCAACGATATAATACTCGATAAAGTGTCATTATAAAAATAACGGAGTTATGGGCTTTTCAGTAATTTCACTTTTAACGTAGGTAGCCATGAAATTTATTAATAACTATTCCAAAAAACATTGAACTATTTTTTTATTCCGCTAGTATTCCGAGATATAACCCACATACTGAAATCCTCAAAAAAATCTATGAAAAGTCCTTGTTAGATCAAAAATGGTGCTCTTTTAAGATCGCTTAGCAAATATCCCTTAATGTTGTTGTTTCTAATTTTATATTTCGTGTGGTGTTCTTATTGCTCATGTCTTTGATATGAATTTATGATCTGATAAGTCTGTGTCATAACGACTATAAGCACATGACTATCTACAATTAACTGTGCTCCTTTTTTATAAAATTTTTGACGATATTTCCTGAAAATACGTAACCATGATTTCTATTAAAAGTGTACATTA
This sequence comes from Octodonta nipae, assembly GCA_034190945.1. Lineage (NCBI taxonomy): Eukaryota > Metazoa > Arthropoda > Insecta > Coleoptera > Chrysomelidae > Octodonta > Octodonta nipae. Next base: position 21,880,522 of record CM067217.1, read on the forward strand.
AATTAGTAAAACTATATTCCCAATTTAACCATTGTCTATTTCCAATATTGATCCAAAATTCTGTCAGATTTTCCAATATTTACTTTGTTATCATCTTTATCTTTTTATATAACGCCACAGCACTGGTTTGCTAATTTATGACTCAACGTAATCGCACCTTGTTTGGCAGGCAGATCACGTGAAATTCGAATCACATGACTGAAAGAAAATTGCGGCATTTCATTAAAAACGAGGTTCAAATCGTTGTTAAAGGAAGAGGTGATAGTTGTTCTCGCACACACCTTTTGTATGATTGGTTTCATGTCTCCGGTGGCATGACCCCCTATCATTTTTTATTACGCGGACGTGTAATAGTCAATAATTAAAACTATAAATTATAATTTTAGAATGGTATCAGAAAAGGTTTTGATCTGTCCGATTTTGAAAACCATTTCACAACAAGTCATAACTACATAACACTCATCTCATTACTGCAGGCTTTCGTTTTGCAATGGAACCTAATTCCCCAATTTGAGTTAAATTTCATATTAGACAGTATTAGATCAGGGCTCATCTGTAACAAAATCGAATGAATTTGACTGGTGAGAGCACGATATTATCTTCAGTAATAATCTTTTACAATAGGGTGGATCGAAAAAAGGCATTTTTCCCAAATCTTCTCCTGACCCCCTAACTAAAATATTTGCAAGGAATGAATGAGAACTCCCGCTGGAACCTCGAGAAAATCTTTTTTTTTTGCATATTTTGTCGAATTTGTCACTTTTTAATCGTTTATCCCAATAGTTATTGAAATATCCCCATAAAATGTTTTGTCCCGAGGGATCTCAACATAAATACTATTACGACAATTATCTTTGTATACACTTAACCAAATAATTTATTTCAGCTCATTCAAAAATTTATAAAATATCCTGGTGAGCTTATTTTAAGTTATGTTTTTCGCCTGGAGGAAAAACTATTTGAGGTTTTTCAACAACTATTGGGGAAGAACATTAGAAAGTCGGAAATCGGAAAAATATGCAAAAACCTGTTCTCCTTCGAGCGGAAATATTTAAAAATCTTGTATACTAAATTAGATCTACCAATTCTTGTTTCGTTGTTTGAAATCTTGATTCTTCGAAAATGTTAGAAATGTAGCAAAGCATTCGTCATTTGATTTTAACGGGTGGTAAAATTCTCAATTAATTAGGACACAATTGGCTGTGCCAATCGATTCTTTTCCAAACTGTTTAAATTATTGGTAACTGTTTGCATAATTGTGGGAGATAATTTTGACTAAAACTTCGACCAACAGTGTCCTTTCCTATGCTAATTTTTTTTGCAGTTCCAGTTGACAACAAAGTGAATGAGCTGAAGCTGAGACTGCCCAGAGAAAGAGAGAGAAAGCAATTCTTAATGTACCTAAAGATAACTGTACTTTAGTCAATTCAAATGAAAGAAGAAGAAGAACTTTAGTCCGTGTTCTACGGAACAGGTGCTCGCACGATAGTTGTATGGGAAGCCTAATAGTAGTGTACGAATAATCGTTGAAATGATTGTAATCGAAACAACGATTTTTTGCAAAAATTGGACTTAGTGATGGCGTCAGTCGCCAAATTATTTGTGAAAGAACGACTAACGTTTCAAACTTTGTGATACACAAGGAAGGAAGAATCCGTTATTTGTTTAGAAGTTTTGTGATAATGTGTTAATAGAAGAATTAATAACTTCTGTTATTGTTAAAATTGATTTATACTGATGAAAAAAACCCGAACATACTAATGGGAGAGTAAAAAAACTCGGGGTCCACTTGTTCATGATCCTGAAGGAACCGTATTAAAAACTCCACATCATATATAGTCACCTTCATTCTTTAAACCAAAAAGGCTATTGTGAGTGCTGTATCAAAAATTGACATTTATCTTTTTATACAATGCTCGTCTTTCTGGGTTTTTTAAAACCATTTTTGAGCTCAGTCGCTCTAATGAAGCGATTTCAAATTTTCAAAAAGCTTTTGTTTTTATATGTTATAAGTATCTCGATTTTCACAGTCATGTGGACATAGAAGGCGAAAACGATCAATAATTTGCTAAGGAATAAATTATTTATCTATATAAATTTTGGCTAATTTTGGTTAACCAAGAATTCTCCTCCTAACTTTTGGTTTATCCTTCGAATCCAGACCTCAATGGCGGAAAACAGTGTTTAGATCGTATTTAAGTCCAGTTTGTTGAGAACTTTTATAATCTTAAATTACATATTTCAAGATTTTCAACATAAAAGGTACAGTAGTCTTTTGTTGATTACTCTGTCAATGCTACAAAATTTAACTTCTATTTTACAATTTTAGAGACAACAGAACATTATATTTGTGACAGACAGACAGAGCGAGAGAGAGAGGGATGGAGAGACCGAGAGAGAGAGAGAGAGAGTGAGAGAGAGAGAGAAAACAGGAAAAATCTAATAGAAATTGTAATTGATAATTTTGCAATTCCCATGTTATTTATCTCCGAATAACTACCTAACCCTTTTTTATTAATAAATTATTTTCCAAAACATACTGTGGCACACTTACGCTGTTTAACACTGCAAAACCGCAATCGCAGTTCCTCCCTTTTCCTCCTAGTCGTTTACATTCTACATTTCAAAGTTTAACTTCAATTACGAGTTATATTTGTTCATTCTGCCTATTAAGTCTTTGTTTAACTTCGCAGTTTGTCGTTCTGGAGGTCCAGTCTAAGCACCAGACTCATTACATTTCAAAGTTTTTTATTTCTTCTTGTTTTACGTTCATGTTTCGCATGCGTATACAAGTAGGGGCCATATATAACACTTTAATGTCATTAACATCGTTGGATTACTACTTTCGGATGACACAAGATCTTCCGCAAGTTCAGAAAAACAGCTCTAGCTATGTCAATTCTTCTTTTGATTTCCTTAAATTGGTCCAACTCTACCTAAGCAAAAGTATCGCTGTGTGCCTTACACTTGGACGCCTCTTACCATTTCTTGGTGTTGTTAATACCTTGCGGATTTTTATTGAAAATCATAATGTTTGTCTTTTTTAACCTCTAGGCTCATTCTTGTAGTTTCTTCTGTCAATTCATTCGTTATGGTTTGCAACTGCCCTTCGGACTCTGCTTATACTACAGTGTCGTCTGCGTATCTTAAATAGTTTTTTTTCTGGAGAACAGTGAAAGGATTTGCTAATTATCTATTGGGTATATACGTTGAATAATAATGGCGATAATATGCATCCCTGTCTAACACCTCTTTGTATGTCTGCTCATTTTATGATGCCTTTTTTCTGTTCTGACACAGCCTTTATGATTCCAGTATTTGTTTCTTAGAATGTTTATATCAAAAATCAAAGCATACTTCAGTGAGAACTTCCAGTAATTGAGGGCTTCTTGTAGTCTGCATAGCATACCTACATACAATATTCTCCGGACTTGCGTATATATTTCAGCGATTACCGTCAGACTCACGGTGCCTTCTCTTGTTCCTGTCTCCTTTCTAAAACCGTATTGTGATCTAGTAAGAAACTCATTACATTTGTTGTCTATTCTATTAATTTTCCATCTTTATTTTGAACCTGTAGTTGCTCTACATCGTGTCAGTTCTCCTTGGCTCTTATAATCTGTTTCTAAATCTAATTTTCTTGGAGTATTATCAAATGAATGTCTTACAAATATCTATCTCTGAACCAGATGATGACCATTAAAAAGTAAATGTTCTTGTAAAAATCCAAACTGATTTTCTAACTTTCGAGTGAAGGCCATTTTATATTTCCCTGAACTAAACAAAAATTAATATTGCTCGACATACTAGTACTCTAACCCAAGATCCACATATACCAATAATTCGTTCCGCCACTGAAAAGCAAATACTTTGTAGGAAACAGTACGAGTAATAGCAAGTTGTTACAGATAAAGATGAATGGAACATTCGCAAGTGAACTACGACGTAACGTACTTTCCGTAGGTGTGTTACTGGAGCATTTTTTTACATAATCTTATCTAACCGTCAGTTTTGCTGAAACAAGGGCTGCCAGTTGTGACATATCAAAGAATGTAAATGTAAAGAACGAAAGTAATTCTCAGTACACAATAATGTCTATGCCCTCATTGTTAATTGACAATTTGCTGCCGTATTTTGATAAAAGATCACCGATTTTATAACTTCATTGAAAGTGTTTTGCAATGTACGCACTACCGCTGTAGCAATGAACACTTGTTCGTTGGGAAATTTTTAGTAAAGCAATGAAGATAAGCCTCAAGTGGCAAACATAAGGGAAACAATTCAAACAAGAAATGCATCTGCAAATGATTCTGACAACTTTGATTCATTAGTTAATGTTGTTTAGTGAAAGATAGTTGCGGCATTTGAGGTTTGTATTTTTCTGATTTATGGTATTACACCACAAATTGCTTGAACATCTGTATATTTCAAATAGTCTAACGAAATAAATAAAACAAAAATATTAAACATCGACTTAATTCCTACTTTAGAAACTACACTATTTAAATTTTGAAAAATAAAGAATGAAAACTAGTTAAAAAAAACTAAAAAGTCGCAAATAAAACATTTTTTTTTAAATATAACCGACTTCCACCTATAACTAAAAAGTTAAAAATAGTTATAACAAAATACAACTGTAGCAAATAAATAACACATTCAATGTTGTTAGGTACCTACCCAGGAAGTAAAAAATGTAAACATTAAAAGGTGCTCATTCTCTACAAATTAATTACCTACGAATCCAGTATATTTTTGAAGTCGGTTCCAAGCAAATCTAAAATTCTTCATTGCGTACTTATCTACTAATTCATCACCTGATTGTTGCTTGGCACCGACTTCAAAAATATACTAGATTGGTAGGTAATTAATTTGTACAGAATGAGCACCTTTTAATGTAAACATTTTTTACTTCCTGGGTAGGTACCTAAAAACATTGAATGTGTTATTTATTTGCTAGAGTTGTATTTTGTTATAATTATTTTTAGCTTTTTAGTTATATTTAAAAAAAATGTTTTATTTGCGACTTTTTAGTTTTTTTTTGAACTCAGGTAGTTTTCATTCTTTATTTTTCAAAATTTAAATAGTGTAGTATCTAAAGTGGGAATTAAGTCGATGTTTAATATTTTTGTTAATATTTTTTAAACAAATGATTTAAAAATATGATATATTTGTAATTCACATAATGAGCCTTTTATCTGATATATTACATGATGGTTTTGAAAATTGAATTTTTATTTTCCATTTAATTGTTAATGTGTCCCTAAAATTACTATAGGGATTCTCTAATATTTTTTCTTATAAATTTAAAGTGAGCCCAAGTACCCCTAATTATTTTCAAAATATTAGATAGTATGGTTTCGGAAATAAAACGAGAAATGAGAATTTTTTATATCTTTATGTTAATATCTTGTAAACAATTAATTTTAAACATATAATATAATATATATATATATATATATATATATATATATATATATATATATATATTATATATTAGTATTCCTCATAATGAGCCCTTTCATTTGATGTATTACATGATGCGTTAAAAAATATCTTTTGTATTTTCCGTTTAATTCCATAATTTGGCCCCTAAGATTAATATTAGGGATTTCTTCGTATTTTTCCTGTAAACAAAAAAATTAGGTCTTATAGTTTGGGGAATAAAGGGGGAATGGGTAATTTTTTTAATATCTTTTTTTTATATATTCTAAAATATTCATTTTAAAAAAAATAAAATAATATATTTGTATTCGCCATAATAAGCCCTGTGATTTGATATATTACATGATTCGTTAGAAACAATTATAATTTCTTATTTTCCATTTAATTCTATAATTTGCCCCTAAAATGAATATTAGGAGTTTGTCCTTACTTTTCCAGTAAAGTTCAGGTAAGGGGCTATATATCTATTTTTTTCAAAATTTTACAGCTTATGGTTTCGGAGATAAGGGGGGGAATGGGTAAAATTTTTTATATTTTTGTAAATTTATTTTGTAATTATGAAAAAAATATATTTGTTTTCGTCATAATGAGCCCATTCACTTGATATATAACATGATGGGTTAGAAACAGTTTTAATTTTATATTTTCCATTTAATTCTGTATTTTGCCCCCCAAAATTAAAAGTAGAAATTTCTCCCTATTTTCCAGTAAAATTCAGGTCAGACCCTATACCTCTAATTTTTTCCATAACTTTACGTTTTATAGTTTTGGAGATATTTAAATTTACATCTTGGAATTGTACCTTTTTAATCCGTAGGGACAACGGGGTCTGGACCCCGAAACGTTACAACAATTTCCTGTGTGGTGTTATTTCCCAATTTTAAGGAGGGGGGTTGGTAAATTTTGGTATATTTTCTAAATATGAAAAAAATATATTTGTGTTTCTCATTTGATGTATTACATTATGCGTTGAAAAAAAAATTTAAATGTTTATTTAATTCTATAATTTGCCCCCAAAATTAATATTAATGGTTTCTCTTTATTTTTCCTGTAAATTTCTGGCAACGTTCAACTTTTCCTATTTTTTTCAAAATTTTACGCTCAATAGTTTCGGTGATCAGGTGGGAACGGTCGATTTTTTTTTGTTTTTCTCCCCTAAAATCAAAATTTCTTCTTTTATGTACTCCTGATCGGATCACCAAACTATATACTGGTACCAAATTTTAACCTTTTCCGTCTAGTAGTTTAGGAGCAAATTGCTGTGATGTGAGAAATGCAGAAATCCGGAGTGATATTATAAGGGTATCCGTATATAGTATATACGGAACCCTAAAAATGATGATGGTCATCGTATTAGATAAAAAAATAACAAACAAAATGTATTTTTGGTTTTGCGTTTCCTGGTCAAATAACTACAAAAAGAGCGAAATCTTCAGAAGTATACGGAAAATTTCAATTTTACTAAATTAGGCAATTCCGCCCTGATTTAAATTACTTACGAGATCCCAGTAGTGATGGTAGATTTTGAATTACCCTGTATAAACCAACTAAAATATTGAATACTAAAAATCTCAAAATTTATTTACTTAAAATATCAAAATATTACAATTAATTATTAAAAACATCAATACAAAATTATCACAAACAAAAATATACAGCTTAGAAATTATCACAAGTAAAAGAATTTATTTTTTCACAGTTTCCTCAAACCTAACCAAAATCCATGTTCAGACGACAAAGTCATCAAACTCTTCACATACGACAGGGGTATCTTCGTTTTCTTGACAGGAACAATCTCGAACTTGCTCAGAAGGTAATAAAATATCAACTTGGTTTCCATCTGGGCAAATCTCAAACCGATACACATCCTTGGGCCTAACCCGAACGGATGGTAGGTGTAAGGTTTGATGTTTGCCTTGTTTTCATCGCTGAATCGTTCAGGATCAAACTTGTCAGGGTCAGCGTAGTATTCGGGGTTGCGGTGGATCGGGTAAGTTGGAAATATAATTATTGTACCAGAGGATATATTTAATGGTTTTTCTCCCTCTTGAGTAGGTTGCAGGACATAAGGTTTTGTGCACAATCTGTCGGTCGCTACTTGAATGGGATATTTTCTTAGAACCTCTGGAAAAAAGCAAAGTCAGTAAATTTATTCTGTTACAGAAATATAAAATTGGGAACTTTTTGAGTTTCGTCAAATGCTATTAGAGGGTTGTCGTAAAGTAATCATGTCAAAGATCCAGCGAGAATCCGTTACGCAAGCCACTAGAGCCAAACAAAAGCTGAAATCTAAACGGCTAGTCACCCATATCATCTGTTTAAGAGTGGTTCGTAGGTGATAAAAAACTAAAATCTATCAAGTCGCTATTTTAACAATAAAAACAAAAAATATATATTTTGGTTTTTCCTAATAACGTAACCTTAAATCCAACGTATTCCAGAAGGTATGGACGATGTTGGGCATCAAGAAAACGATAACTATACCCTTGCATCTACAATCTGACGGAATGGTAAGAAGATTCAACAGAACCTTGGTACATTAATTCAAGGTAGTCAGCAACAACCAGCGTGATTGAGATGATCATAGTTATAATAGTACAGGACTGATTTCAACCAGAATACTATTAGCTGAAACTACGATGTTGGCTCACTAGAAGAACGTCCCATGAAGTTAACGATGATGCCGACCAATTCCGACAAAGCATTCTGGCCATATGAACTAGCCCGGAACCAGCGATTGAATGAAGACTTGCTACAATCTTAAGCCAAATTCAGTCTGGGTCCAAGAGAGATAAGGCCTGGTATACAACCCCCAGAAGAGGAGTTAAATGGATGAACGCAGTGTTGCCAACCATACTATTTAAGTCCTATTTATACGACCTTTTTGACTATTGTACGATGTACGATCGAGTAATCGAAATCGTATGCAAAATATACGAACTTTTCAATAATTAATTAATTAAACACCGCATTCCCATCGAGTTTTGGCTTATCTAAATTGTCACGACAAGGACTAGATGCATTTAAATATAAGCTTACTTTTTAAATTGAATTTGATATTACCTTTCATCAGTATGTTTTAATTTATATATATATTAATTCTTACTTTAGCTGGAAGAGATCGCTCATAGATAAGACGATTCTAGTGATAAGACCGCCTGTATTGTAATTTTATGTTCAATACCATTTTCTGTAAATGGTGCATCTGTGCAATAAATTATTTTCTATTCTATCATTATAAGGCAATTTTATTTTTGTTAAGGGTAAATTAAAAAAGTATATTGAAGTTGTTTTTAATCAAGGTTCAGAATATTTTTTTAAAGCATTTTTCTAATTTAAAAATATTATAATTAATAATATCTTAATGGCATATTATATAAACAAACAACAGCTGGATGTCATATACACAGATTGTGCAAATGCATAAGATAAGGTGGATTTCAGTGTCTTGATAAAAAAACTGTCGGTTCTTGGATTCTCAAGTGAAGTATTGTCATTCATAACTTCATACTTACTCGCACGAATCCAAAGGGTAAAGATAGGTACTGTTTTCTCCCATCATTATATTGCCACCTCAGGAGTACCCCAGGGTAGCATCTTGGGTCCTCTCTTGTTTTTGATTTTTATCAATGACTTACCCGATAGCCTGAATACCTGCGTTGGGTTGTTGTTTGCTGATGATTTCAAATTATTTAAATCTATTAATAGCATAAATGATGTTGTTGCACTTCAAAACGACTTGAATTTGGCGCTTAATTGGTTTAGAGAAAACAAAATGTTTGTTAATACCCAAAAGTGTTGTGTTGTTTCCTTCTCCCGAAAAGTCAATATATCTATTGAGATGTATTTACTCACTGGTTAAGAGGTGTAAGGAGGTTAAAGATCTGGGGGCAGTCTTTCAAGATAACTTCAAATTCAATACCCATTTCAGCTACCTGATAAACAAGGCATACAAAGTTCTTGGATTTGTCATACGTAATAGCCAAAATTTGAGTGTAAAAACAACCATAAGATTTTATACATCTATGGTGAGGCCTCACCTTGAGTATGCCTCCAATATTTGGTCACCAAATTGTTGCACCAACAGTAATGAAATTGAAAAAGTTCAAAAAGGTTTTCTGCCCTATCTTTATATCAAAAAGAATGGCATATATCCCTTGATGGTATCTTATAGGTCGATGTTGGCAACCTTCCATCTCTGTTCTTGGAGCACGAGGAGAAAGACCCATGCTGTTATCTTTATATATAACATTCTAAATAACAGAAAATATTTCGATTGTGGCTTGATCAATAGCGTTAAGTTTAGGGTCCCCAAAATTAGCTTAAGACTACTCCCAACTAATCTCTTCTACATTAACAACGGAAGCCCTTCGCCCTTCACTTATCTACTCAGTGTCTGCAATGATTTGCTGTCCAATAACACAGTTCCTGACCTATTTAACATCAAATTTGGTGACCTTAGGCGCATATTATTGCTGCATCAGGATGCAAACCCTTCATGATATTGGTATGTCTGCGACATTGTCAAATACTTGTGTACTGTTTAACCCTTCACATGTAAGTACCTATTTGGTGTTTGTAAAGAGAATAAATAAATAAATATTAGTTGGTGATAAATGTGACTTGAAAATTATGATTACATTCTGTTTTTTAATTGATTTACGTGATTTTATTAAAATTCCATTGAGTATTATTATTTCCTTGAATTTCTAGGCAAAATACTATTTTTTAGTCTATGATACGATCCTCTAAAAAATAAAGTTGGCAAGATTGGATGAACGACGTGGTCTATCGCATTCGCCAAAATTCAAAGGCCAAGATAAAAGTGGGCCATTTGGATCGAGTGACTCACTATCATGAAGAATACGATTCTGATAGTAATGATCAGAATTAACGGGAGCAGTGTCGCAACGTTTATATTGACATGACTAGTAGCAGACAGAATTTTTTCGTCAATGTAATAAAAATTAATTCACCGAACAAACAAAACGTCTTTACGACTCTGGATATAATAAACTACCGAATATACCATTCCTTTTGAGAGCTAGTCATCATATACCTTAAAGAGACAAGGATACAACGAGAACAATCGAAAGCAACTGGGATAGGGTATAAATGCAGCGGTACAGCAGGAGAATGACAGTAGTGGAACAGCTGATGTACGTTTGACTCATCTCTCTTAGTCTAAGAAAAGTAGTGTGTCATTGACTATGAGTTTTTGGTGTGGAAATAAAAAAGATTTATTTTCGGTGTAAAGCCTATCTACGAATCATATAAATTTATATCAATATTTTATCCATTGATACATTGTGATAATTTTTGTAGCGTTCAAACCTTTTATTACAAAATTCGGTTATTAGTGAATACTATTCGAATACCGAAATATCCGAATGGGAAATAACCGAATATCAAAATCATTCGAATATTCCCATTATTATACATTATGCATACAATTATATTTTAGTACTATAAGTGATATGTACAGGTGATTTTTTTCATTTTTCTCTTTCACATTTCTTAATTATTCTAAATATAAGTTAGTTTGTAATTTCACCTAACCTATGCATAGGTATAACATACGTCTATAGGATGTTATGAATTGTTTTTTTTTTGTTTAATCAATGTATTACCTATCTGTCAAATAAATAAATGCTACGATGTGTTACCTTAAATCACGAGAATAAATTCTCACTTATAAAGTGGACAAATTTTATTATATTTAGATTACCTGAAGTCACCATATCCATATATTTCATCTCCACTAAGAAATCATAAGTAATTTTCCCCTCACATCGTTCATTGACTTCTTCAATTTCAGCTCTTAGTTTGCTTTGAATATCTGGATTAACTGCCAGTTCATGTGCCATGAAACACATCGTTCTCGCAACAGATTCGAATCCAGCAAAGAAAAAAATGAAAGCTTGGGCTATAATATCTTCCTTTGTAAGAGATGCCTTCTTTTTCAGATTATCCTCTAAAATAAAGAATAAATGTCAGATTAACATAAAAGCTAAAATGTTTTCAGTGCAACAATTGTCCAGAAATTACGGTGAAAAATGATTTTAGAGCGCAATATTAGATATAATTTAAAAAACTGATTGATGAAAATTAAATGCGAAAACATCAATTGTTTTCATATCCACCTCATACCTAAATTATGATTAACTGTTATAGTCTGTCTGTTGATGAAAGATTTAGCTCCACCATTTTTTTTTGCTTCTGCCAAGAAAGGGGTTGAAAAATATGTTATTCCCACATACAGTAAGCCGAAATTTACAAGACAACCATGTAGCTAACATAGGAATAACTCGCTTTCCATTTTCCGAGAAAAAAATGTTTTGGAGCGATTTTTTCGCGTCTGCCGTGTTGATTAACTGAATTTTATGTTGCAACCAAACATCGAAATATGGTAGGCATAAGTGTTGCATTTGGCCAAAAGGAATGTGAACTTGTAAGGAAACGTAACAATATGGCCACGATTTTCTCCATTCTGATAAGGATGAAAGTTGATATCCAGGGTAGTCCACAAAAAAATAGCATAAGGTTTGCAATTGTCCAAGTAAGATTAAGGATATAAATTGTTCAAGTTTCCACAATATTTGGTCATTCGCAAATCATATGGCATTTATTTTTCATTCTTCCGTTTTGGCCATAGGTGACACTTATGCTCATCTTGTGTTGATGCTTGGTTGCATCATAGAATTTATTTAGTAAGCATGACCGAGAAAATCAGACCTAAACATGTTTTTTTTCCTGTTAGCCACGCGATACTCTGGCAAATTTGGCCTCATAGTATTCAACAATAACAAACTTTTCAATTCCCTTCGAAGCAGTAGCGAGAAAATGGTGGACCAAAATGAGTCACTAACTGACGATCTATTAACCTATAAGCAAAATATTTCTACTGAAAATAGATCTATCAAATACCATAAAAATTCCAAAATAGAGTGTGTTCCAATTTGAGGATAATTTTTAAATTTGCCGCCATCTATATTTTTTATGCTAGAATATCATATGTTATTTGACAGATGACAAGTAGGAATATTCCGGTTATTAAAAGTGGAGAGATATACGATTGAGCAAGGCGTGTTTGTTATTAAAAAATTACTTTAAATTTGGTAAAAGTTGTGCAGAAGTTGGAAGAAAATTTCGTACAGAATATGGAAGAGAAAATTGTCCGTCAAATGTTACCATAAGAGAAATTGTTCAAAAATTTGTGGAAACTGGTTCAGTAAAAGATGACAAAAGCAAAACATATCAACGTAGTGGCCGTTCAGAACAAAATATTGCAGCTCTTACTGCTAGTGTTGTTGAACAACCAAAAACATCAATTCGTCATCGTGCACAGCAATTGAACATTCCAAAAACCACTTTATTCAGAATTTTGCACAAAGATCTTCATTTAAAGGCTTACAAGATTCAGATAACGCAAGAAATAAAGTCAACAGACTTTGGTTTACGTCGTCAATTCGTTAATTGGGCCATACAATAGAAACTTGAAAATGTGAATTTTTTCAACAAAATCATCTTCAGCGATGAACCACGTTTTCAATTGGGTGGGTTTGTTAACAATCAAAATTGTCGAATCTGGGGTGAAGCAACTCCACGAAAAATAATGGAAAGACCGATGCATCCACAAAAAGTAACTGTTTAGTGTGGTTTTTGGGCTGGTGGAGTGATTGGTCCATACTTTTTTGAAGATGACAATGGAAATGGTGTTACTGTGAATGGTGATCGACATGGAACGATGATTACTAACTTTTTGTGGGATGAATTGGACCATATTGATGTGCAGAATATGTAGTTCCAACAGGACGGTGCAACATGTCATTCAGCAGCAGAAACAATCAATCTTTTGTAACAGAAATTTGGTAATCGAATAATTACTCGACAAGGAAACATGAGTTGGCTCCCTAGATCTTGCGATTTAACACCTCTAGATTTTTTACGATGGACCTATTTGAAAGGTCTATGCCAACGATCCACAAACAATTGATGACCTAAAGGAGAACATTATTGACTGTTTTCAAGTAATTGAACCGCAGTTATGCCAGAAAGTTATCGAAAATTTTGGCAAAAGATTAGAGGCTTATCGTACAGCAGCAGGTGGTCACTTAAAAGATATTGTTTTCCATTACTAAACCGAAACAATTGTACTATCATTTGAAATAAAGATTTGACCAGTCTCAAATAATTTGTGTATTTTATTAAAAATTTAAAAATTAACCTCCAATTGGAACACCCTTTAGTTAGACGTAATTAAACGAAAACAGATAACAGATAAATTAGTCAAAAACGAAAACATTAGAAAAGTATTTCTAGAAATCAAACAGCTTATAAATGGGTGCATCAATCACCATCAACATTTAATGTGCCTTTGGCAGTTCTAGATTTGGTAGGACATAGATTATAAGTACGTAATGGTGACATTTATGGGGAAGCAAGAGGTGCCCCTGGTGCTAGGAGTTCCGCAGGGATCGGTTATAGGGCCGGTACAGTGAAACAGGTTGTCTGATCGGGTATTGTCTCTGGAACAGCCAAAGGGGCCCTGCGTGGCCCCTTGTTATATTGGCACACGCCCAAAAGCCAATAGTAGCTGGGGACAATGAAGCATGAAGGATAATAAAGAAGTGGTTCGTAAAAAAACAACGACAAAGTTTAATGTAGAGAACACACAGTTACCTTAAAAATGCTTCTTTAAGCGGGGAGAAGAAAAAGATTACTCTTATTTAGATGCCCAAAAAATTATGACAAACTTGGGTATTTTCTTGGATGACAAGGGGATCTAAAACGAACGTATTAGGAGGACAAAAGAGAAGGCTGTTAGGTTGGTAGCGCTTCTTTCATGAATTTTATCGAACGCAAGGGGTGCAAGGCTGCCGCAGAAGATGGAGTACTTTATATATTAAAAACACCTTGTCTCCAGCGGGATGCCATAGAAAAAAATTTCATTAAAAATTCACAGTAAAACAGACAGGAAAAAAAACTTGTATTTTCAATAAAAACAATCACAACATTACCCTAATGTTACATCTGACGAGAATTCTTGTCAAGAACTAGATTGTGTCTGGGCACCTGAAATATATTTTAAAAAATGCCAAACAAATCCTGTCAACCTTTACCTTGTTTCTGTTCTGCCTCATATTCCTTTTTTGCTTCAAGTAGTATGTGCATCATATCAGTTTGAACTATCTTTCCTTCTTCTCGAAGATGTATAGACTGGCTAATGAGCTGTGTAAAAAATGCAACGGTGTCGCTAGGTAACAGATTCAATCTGAGAAACTGAAACAATGTTCAACAACTATTAAGAGATAATAAATCTATACTAATATTAAATTTTGTTGTATATCGGAAGTAGTCTTTAAATCCCCAAGTTCTAAAATCTTAATTTAATAAATAGCTGCACTATCTTAGTCTGACATCTCAATATCAGGAAATCTACCGGTAATACTAAGTAGCGTGAACAGTCATTTTGTTGATCTAGCTTGATTCATATTAAAAGTATAAAACTGAAAAGACACCAAAATTTAGATATTCAGAAAGCCGAAGGAGCTTTACTCTTTTACTGAATGTATTTGAAATATGGCAAAACAAGAATGTGAAAAGTTTTATTAGATCATGGACACTACTAATCACAAGAAAAGCATGTTCCTCCAATTCTTGTCCGAGATGAGTAGCTTAAGATGACTGCCACAATATTCGCCATCCAGAGACTGAGAGTGCAGTGGCAGATTAGCCATCAATGACAAAGATAGCCAATTTATATTCGACACAGGTGTAGCAGATATACTACTGCAGTTAGCAGCATGGACTTCATTAGAAAGCAATGGTTTACGTTTAACCCGAGGTACAACGTACTGAAAGGAATTGGAGCCATTCTTTAAATGCAAATGGATTACCAATTTAAATCACACTATAACTTTAATTCTACTAAACTCCATACTCCAACTACCCTGTAAATCCAAGGTTTTTCTTTTAACATTTTTTTAACCACCCTGTATAACAGTAATTCTACTCAACTATATATTGCAACTGTCCTATATTCAACTGCTTATGAGCTACCTTATAAATTATTAAAGTGACTTTTATTTAACTCGTCTAAATGTTTTCCATTCACCTTTAGCATGTCGCTTTACACAGATCCGCACCACATCTACAAAGGAGTAGACTGAGCCGGCGGTATAATACATGCACCATGTCGATAAAGGAGTCGGCTGTTTCTTACTTACAATATTGACTCGATAAAGTTATTATCTTGTAATGGGGGAAACGATTCTATATGTTAATTATGTCAAAAGACCATCGCCCATTGTTCGAAAAACTTCTTGTTCATTCTTCCAGGGTCGCGACTGAAGGTACCAAAGCCAAAAGACTTCTTTTTAGCCTATTCCAGAGTTGCTAATCGGACCAGAATCTGGGCTGTGAGCTGGCTATGTTTACCGTTCTAGGAAATCTTCATCCAATTATTCCTGTACTACCTACACATGCAACAGGTTTGGCGTTCTCCTGCATGGGCTTCCAAAACCGTTATTTTGGTAAAGCATTACTAAAATTGGCCCAAAAACCAAAAATTATTGAACTTTGAATTCAGTCAATACGTTAAGGTGCTCGATTTTAATGCCGGTCAGTGTAATTGTTTCCTATGGAGCGTCCTTTATTTCTAAATACCTCTACAATAAATGAACCGAATGTCAATTTTTACACGTGTATTTTAAAGGTTGATAATAACTTTCATTTAGGAAATCGTAGCGATAAAGGGCTTTGTTATAATCAAACCCAGAAGTGAAACTCGCCGTTGCCGCCAGATACAAATATTTTTGCGCATGTGTGATAAAGCCATTAATTTGAGGGTAGGTTCAATGAACCTCAGAATTATGAAATATTATAATATTATTCACAAAGAATATATAAGTATAGGTATTGCATATACTCAATATTCAACTATATATCAATTATCAAAGACATTCTAACCATGAAGTGAAATTCATCGTGTTTAAAACAAAACAGTCCAAGGATCGCCTTATTAACACTAAATATTGTAAGATTTAGTTATTATTCACAATTTCATCAAACGAGGTATACAAGTGAGGTCAGTTTGTCAAAAAAAATTGAGAATTGAAATATACTTTAAAAAGTTTGTGAGTTGGACCTATTACTTCCACACCATTTAAAGAGGAACTTTTGGGATATCACAGATATATAAACACGACTTCTGATTATTTTTTTTTAATTCAAATGCCCCTAAAAATTACATTTTTGTAATATGTTGTTCCTTTTTTAATACAAATTGGTTCTTACATTTAATTTAAAGTTACCGCCCGGATGTCGTTACTTTCAAAGTAATGGCCGATTGTGTTCAAGGACACGAAATCTTGACCCCCAAAACTTCAAAGGATCCGACAAGAGTTTCGCTTCTGAGTTCGATTATTAAGTGGTGATGTACTAAATAGTGTCTAC
The DNA here is from genome assembly GCA_034190945.1 of Octodonta nipae. Lineage (NCBI taxonomy): Eukaryota > Metazoa > Arthropoda > Insecta > Coleoptera > Chrysomelidae > Octodonta > Octodonta nipae. The sequence continues at coordinate 21,897,421 of CM067217.1, forward strand.
TGTACTCTCAGCACTGTAGTGTTTTAATAAAGCCTTAAAGCATATAGAGCTTGTTTTCCAATTACCGCACAACTGCGCACAGTGCGGCACAATGCTCACCACTCATGTACCAATTACAGCAATGGCTCGCACAAATGGGCACAAGAAGTAACTGTGCCTTTAGGATGTTTTATGTAAGTTAGTTAATTAAGTAAACATAAAACTTAATCATAAAACATGAAGTATGTTCCAGTTAACTCCCGAAAATTACAGCAAAGTGCGACACAAAAACACTTTGTGATCTGGTAATTGGAAAACTGCCAAATTTTTCGCTTTATGGCTTTACAACTAAAACAAATGTCAAATACATCTACAACTTCAGAAAAATCTAGCTCACAGAGATTCCAAATCGGGAGTCGTACTGTGTGTAACGCCGTTTCCCTGTGAGTCTTATGATAGAAATCACACGAAAAAATTCGTAGGTTTACTAACACCTGTCAAAAAAATTATGATAGATTTTTCAATCCATTGAACGCAATACAATACACTGCTTCCAGTCGAGAACTCTCATCAGTCACGCCACCCTCAAGTGATTGAACTTTCGAACAATCTGTCTAGTGATGCCCAAATGCAAGAACAAGACGAGACTTAGCCAGTCTTGGTCTTGGTCTTGCGCCAATACACCTGGTCTTGGTCTTGGTCTTGCGCTCCCAGTCTTGGTCTTGGTCTTGATCTTGCAGCAAGAGTCTTGCAAGTCTTGCAATTACCTATTAGTCTATTACTATTTATTAAAGTTTACTTTAAATCTTAGAAAAACGGAATTGGAACATTGTGAGCTTGAATTAACATAGCCAAAATAAAGATCAAGCAGATTAATAAATAACTGAAGATTTGATGAGAAATTCGAAAAATCAACTGACCTATATGTCGTTTTCCATGGAAGTAACTGTTTAATAAAATATATGTAAAGAATTAGTGCCAATCACTATTCTTTACATATAAGTGAATGTTTTGGCGTACATCTATACTAATATTATAAAGCTGAAGAGTTTGGTTGTATGTTTGATGACAGAAGTTTTAAAATAAATAAATAAATCCTGAACGTCACTATACCTCCAAAGTTACTATTCCTCGTGGACGAAGTCGCGGGCACTGCTAGTAAATACTTACTCTCATCATCTCTCTCAGAGATATTCGGGCTGGTAAGCAATACAAAACTCTTATCGCAGGCTTTTTATTTTATTAGTAGGTAAGTACCTACGCTTTTTATATTATTTTATTAGTTTTGTAGAATTTTTTTACACGTTTCAAGTATATTTAAAAGTGTCTACAATATTTATCAAACGGGTGATATTTGAACACTTTTTTGCTATTTTTTATAATATATAATAATAGTACCTAAGTAATTAGTTTAAAACCATATAATCAATATTATAATATATACTTACTAGAATAAATTATTATGACATCTACTACCTATCCTTACCATTTTATCCTAATCATAATACTACTTGCTTGATCAGTATAATGTATTCATTTTCATTCTAAGCACTCTGAAACTTATTTATTCTTTGGAACACCTGTAGGTACTCTTAAAATTCGAAATTATTTTGCATGAGTATACCTACGCCCTGTGGCGGCAATCAAATAGTGTCAAATGTTGTGATTTCGGCGCGGCGGCAACGATTGTTGTATATGATTTCAAAAGAAGCCGCCGGCGCGTGATGTACTTCCGAGCGGCAAATTTCTTTGAGAAGTAAGTACAAAACCTTTGATGCCGCATTATCAAAGTGCTGATGGTTAAAACATAACTATGCATGCACTCAGTTTGATTTTTATGGATATTTTTTTATTTGCTATGTAGGTATGTTTATGGTATTAGTCGTAATGCGCATAGGTCCAGTTTTTCATATTCTTTGATACAGTTTTTTGCGTCTCATAGAATTCCTAAGCGTACCTATACACCGAACTGTTACACCTAACTACTCCGTGAAATAGCGCTAAGTCCTAGCTGCAAGACGCAAGAGTCTTGCAGGCTATGTCTTGTTCTTGCTCAAGTCTTGCACGGTCAGTCTTGGTCTTGGTCTTGCTAAAAATACGCAGTCTTGTTCTTGGTCTTGCAAAAACGCAAGAACAAGATCAAGACTACAAGACCAAGACTGAATTTGGGCAACACTAAATCTGTCACATATATAATACATTTAACCGAATTCAACACTTTATCGCGAAATTTCTTTGACAGGTTTAAGTAAACCTAGGAATTTTTAGGGTTACACACAGTATAACTCCCGATTTGGAGTCTTTGTAACCTAGATTTTCCTGAAACTCCTAAATGTCGCAACTCATTTCGCGATAAAATATTAAACTCAGTTATATGTACTTTATAATTATTACTTTTATAACTATTCGAGAATGCAATAAGTTGAGGGGAGCGCATCTGATGAAGGTTCTCGACTAGAAACAATATATTGCCTTGCGTTCAATGGATTGAAAAATCTCGAAAAGTTAGTGTAATTTCTTTGACAGGTTTTAACAAACCTACGAATTTTTTCGTGTAATTTCTATCATAGGAATCATAGGGAAACTGCGTTAAACACAGTGCGGTTCCCGATTTGGAGTCTCTGTGAGCTGGATTTTCCTGAGGCTTTTAGATGTCGGGGCTCGTTTCGCGATATATTGTTGAATTCGGTTATATGTACTACATACATGGGTGATTGTTCAAGAGTTGAAGGGGGGTGCGACTGGAAGCAGTGTATTGTGTTCAATTGATTGAAAAATCTCGAAGGGTTGGTGTCAAATCTGTGTTAATATTATGCAAAAATGCTACCAACACGTAATATAAAAATTGAATATAAGTAGTAACAAAAATCTATATTCAGCCAAAGCAAAGCGCTGCAACGCTTCAATGCTTTAATGCTACATTTTCTTGAATGCACCCATTGATTTCACGTTCTGTTTAACTGCTAGCCCTAAATTTTATGTTAAATTTTTATTTATGGATAGCTTCTTTTTGAGAAATATCACAATTTAAATTGAATAGTGATCTACCTACCTTATACAGTTTAGGTACTAACATGGCACATACGACTTTAAAGTTAGCAGCAGGTTTCGTAAAATCTGTTGCTTGTCTTCCTCTCAAGTAAAACTCATTGTTCGGTTCCCTCAACGAATCAACTTCGATTCCAAACACGCAACTCGCTATGACGTCATTGGTGAACCTCGTGAAAACGTCTTGCATTTCAAACTCTAGCACCTCTCCTTCTTCATCCACGAAGTAGTCAAGGAATTTCTTGCTGCAACTGTCGATTATTTGGAATAGAATTTTCATTTTATTAGTTGTGAATGAGGGACTCAAGTAAGCGCGCATTGAGCGCCACCTTTGACCTACAAAGAATGTATTCCTGTTAGTATATTTGTATTTGTCCACGAACTGAATTTGGTATTTAACCGTTTTTTTGTAAAGCATCATAAATTATCAATAATTCTGTAATAAACACGCAATTTCTTTATAACTTGCAATATTGTGTAAAATAATTGGAAATTAAATTTAGATAAAAATAATTTGGTCAAGTGCGAGTTGGACTCGCATACTTAGGGTTCCGTACCACCTTTAGGATTCGAATATTCCAGTTTCAGACAAGCAGGGAATGAGTGCATTTTTTTATACTTACCCTTATATCTTTTAAAGGAAGCGTTTTAAATTTATAAAAAATATACACTTTGATTTTCCACACATAGACTTTTTATTTTATCTGCTTTAGGATTCGCTTGATTTTTATCACAATACATATGTATTTAATTTTCTAATTTGGCCCCCAAAAAGTAACATTAGAGTTTTATTTTACTAATAAACTTTCAGAAATGCCTTTTATAAACTACTGTCTGAGTTTTGAGGCTCTGTAGATTGGAAGAAAAACGGCAAAATAGGTCAAAGTTTAAATTATAAATTATTAAATCTGTTATTCAAATTATTTAAAAATATAAATAAAATATATTTTTCAAATTTTAAATACTGTGGAGTTTCTAAAGTGGGAATTAAGTCGATGTTTAATATTTTTAATATCATTTATACAAACGATTTAAAAATATGATATATTTGTAATTCACATAATGAGCCTTTTATCTGATATATTACATGATGCGTTTGAAAATTTAATCTTTATTTTCCATTTAATTGTATAATTTGTCCCTAAAATTGCTATGGGGGTTTTCTAGTAATTTATTTTCCGTTTAATTCCATTATTTGGAGGCCAAATAATAGAATTAGGTATTTTTTTTCATATTTTTCCTATAAACAAAAAAAATGAGGTGTTAGAGTTTGGGGAATAACGGGAAGAATGGGTAATTTTTTTAAAATATTTTTTTAATATATTTTAAAATATTCATTTTAAAAAAAATAAAAAAATATATTTGTACCTATTCGTCATAATGAGCCCTGAGATTTGATATATTACATGTCCCGTTAGAAACAATTATAATTTTTTATTTTCCATTTAATTCTATAATTTGTCCCCCAAAAATGAATATTAGGGGTTTCTTCTTATTTTTCCAGTAAAGTTCAAGTGAGGGGCTATACTTCCAGTTTTTCAAAATTTTTCAGCTTATGGTTTCGGAGATAAGGGGGGGAATGGGTAAAATTTTTTATATTTTTGTTAATATCTTTTAATTAATTTATTTTATAAATATGGAAAAAATATATTTGCTTTCTTCATCATAAGCCCTTTTATTTGATATATAACATGCTGGGTTAGAAACAATTTTAATTTTATATTTTCCATTTAATTCTATAATTTGCCTCCCAAAACTTTTAATTAATTTATTTTAAAAATATGAAAAAAAATATATTGGTTTTCGTCATAATGAGCCCTTTCATTTGATATATAACATGATGGGTTAGAAACAATTTTAATTTTGCATTTAATTCTATAATTTGCCCCCCAAAATAAATATTAGGGGTTTCTCCTTAATTTTCTAGTAAAGTTCAGGTGAGGGGCTATACCTCCATTTTTTTTTTTAAATTCAGCTTATGGTTTCGGAGATAAGGGGGGGGCAATGGGTAAATTGTTTTATATTTTTGTTAATATCTTTTAATTAATTTTTTTTTAAAAATATGAAAAAAATATATTTGTTTTCGTCATAATGAGCCCTTTCATTTGATATATAACATGATGGGTTAGAAACAATTTTAATTTTCAATTTTCCATTTAATTCTATAATTTGCCCCCCAAAATAAATATTAGGGGTTTCTCCTTAATTTTCCAGTAAAGTTCAGGTGAGGGGCTATACCTCCATTTTTTTTCAAAATTTTTCAGCTTATGGTTTCGGAGATAAAGGGGGGGAATGGGTAAATTTTTTTTATATTTTTATTAATATCTTTTAATTAATTTATTTTAAAAATATGAACAAAATATATTTGTTTTCGTCGTAATGAGCCCTTTCATTTGATATATAACATGATGGGTTAGAAACAATTTTAATTTTATATTTTCCATTTAATTCTGTAATTGGCCCCCCAAAATTAAAAGTAGAGGTTTCTCCTTATTTTTCCAGTAAACTTCAGATCAGAACCTATAAATCTATTTTTTTCAAAACTTTACGTTTTATAGTTTCGGAGATAAGGGGGGGGGGAATGGGTAAATTTTGGTATATTTTCGTTAATATCTTTTTAAATAATTTTTTTTAAATATGAAAAAAATATATTTGTGATTCTCAGAATGAGACCTTTCATTTGAGATATTACATGATGCGTTTGAAATTGTTTTCATTTTTAAATTTTTATTTAATTCTATAATTTGCCCCCCAAAATTAAAATTAATTCCTTATTTTTCCTGTAAAGTTCGGGCAACGTTCTATATTTCCTATTTTTTTCAAAATTTTAGGCTCAGTAGTTTCGGAGATCAGGGGGGGAACGGTCGATTTTTTTAGTTCCCCCCCCCAGAAGTACCCCTAAAATCAAATTTTTTTCTTTTACAATATCTACTCCTGATCGGGTCACCAAACTATACATTGATACCAAATTTCAACCTCTTCCGTCCAGTAGTTTAGGAGAAAATGGCTGTGATGTGACAGAGGCAGAAATCCGGAGTGATATTATAAGGGTATCCGTATATTGTATATACGGAACCCTAATAAAGTCGGCGTAAACACTTCATTTTTAATTTATGGCGTAACGAACGGAGCCTTGAACTGTTATTTCATTGTATTGTTCTGTGACGAGTGTGAGGATTGTATCTGTACTATGATTGAATCATAGATTTGCCAAATTCACAAACTTATTTAAACGTTTATTTAACGGTATAATGGTTTAGAAATGATGTTTAGCGCCACTGTGCACAAATAATTCTGAAAAAACTCCGATGATGTCTACACTTTATTTCTGTGACACTTTGATATAAGTAAACTTAACATACTTTCTGAACTTCCATAACATGAAGGTGTTTCATTGAACAGAACGACCACAGCACTTACATTCGCTCATTTTTCTACACACAAGTTCGTACTTCTTCTTCTTCAGGTGTGTCTCTTGCGATTGTGGCTTTGATCTTTCCGACAGACAATTTTATAAAAAATTATGTTTTATATACGATTTTATTTACAGAGAATTATATAAATATAAATCACTCTGTGGGATGGGGAACAGCTGGCCAAAAAAGATATAACAATCTGTATTCATTGGTTTAAATTACTACACTAGATACCTAACATCACTATTTACACTTATTACACATTTATTTTGTTTTTGTTTTACGTCGGTAGAATGAAAAATGTGCGTTTCTACAACCCTATGTTTTTCTGCAAGATAAGCGTTTTTGAATGTGCTTTTTAAATAATTTTCTTTTGTAGTTTTTATTTATTTATTTTATTTGCTTTATTACAAAATTAATTTGTGAATATAAATTTCAACCTTTCCGTGTAAAACTAGTGGAAATAAACTAGAGTGAGTTAGACTGTGTTTTTAAATAAATCCAAGAACTGAACTGAACCCGAGTGTGAAAATAAAAACATTACAATATGGTGATTTTCCAGTATCAATTGATGTCCAAAATTACAGTTTTTACTACCGGTACAGACGGTATACCGTCATTTTTCCTAAAGAACTGTATTTGTATTTTTAACTTATCCCTAAACACAGGTCAATTTCCCAATTTCTGGAAGCTTAGCCATCTTAAACCAATTTATAAAACTGACCCTAAAACAGAGGTGAAAAACCACCGGGCAGTCTGCAATCAATCCGAGATCCCTAAACTTTTGGACAAGCTTGTATGCCAACGGTTTTCATGGGATGTGAATCAAATAATCAACCTAGAACAATTAGGATTGGTTTAGGGAAGGTCGACTGAAACCAATCTAGTGTTATATCAAAATTTTATATTGAGTCAAGTGGAAAAGGGAAGACATGTTGAGTCTGTCTATACTGACCTTTCGAAGGCATTTGGCAGGGTTAACCACAATCTCCTCGCCCTAAAACTGAAAGCCTTAGGTGTTAGGGATCCACTGCTATCTTCGTTTAAAACCTTTATTACAGGCATATCTCACATGGTGAAGATTGGCAGTTCAGTGTCAAAGGAAATACTTGCCCTTTCTAGAATACCACAGGGGTCCCATTGTGGCCCGATCCCTTTCAGTCTCTTTATGGTTGACCTTAAAACCTGTCTACCAAATAAGAGCCCTTTCCTGATGTTCACTGATGACGTCAAGTTGTTCAGATCCTTAGACGATGCTTTACTTCTCCAAGAAGATATAAATCACTTTTGTTATTGGTGCAAGGATAATAAAATGGACCTAAACATAAAAAAATGTTGCCAAATATCATTGTAGACGTCTAAACCCCATCACTTTTCAATTCCAAATAGAAAAGAATAATCTTAATAATTCTTCAGAAATCAACGATCTCGAAATTACCTTTGATCGTAAGCTATCTTTTAGATCACATATAGAAGATATAACATCCCGTGCGCTAAAGATTCTGGGCTTCATTCATAGGTCCTCCTATAAATTTTCTATAACTACATTTAAATTGTTGTACTGCACATTAGTGAGATCGGAATATGGCTGCGTGATCTGGTCATCATCATATCGATCAAATGTCGATCTTTTGGATCAGGTGCAAAACAAGTTTCTACGTAGTACTGCATATAAAATGGGACTTCGTAGAGATGATTACTCATATGATCTCATTAAAACAGAGTTAGGATTGTTCTCCTTGGAGAGCAGGAGAATTTGTGCAGACTTATGCCTTTTGCATAAAGTAGTTAACCCATGTACAATATGCCCAGATCTACTGAATTTGATTCATGTAAATGTGCTGGACAGGCGCAATAGGCATACTGAGCTGTTTAAAGTGCCATTTCATATGACTAACTATGGGTCAAACGAATCACTAACTAGTATCACAAAAACTTTTAACTTATTTCAGAACCTTATTGGTATTTTTGCAATTTCTTTTCAGAAATTTAAATGTGATATTAAAAAGCTGTTTTTAACTTTGAGAAGATAATTTTGATGTTTGGTTTTTTAATTTAATTTAGTGTGTCCTAGCTTGTTCTTTGTAATATTTTTTGTATTATATATATATATATATATATATATATATATATATATATATGTCGGAGATAATGAAATAGTTGGTTTCTCAAGTGGCGAAGGCCTAAAGACTATATAGTTTGTATTATCGGAAACAGAATATTTGTGCTTTCGTACTTTTGTTTACGATTATTATATTCTATTACAAATTTGTCAGCTAGGGACCGGGGGTGATTCATAAATATGTAATCACTCGGCGAGCTGTTGATTACATGATAGTCGGTGAGTCAGGATATGATGCATGATGTTTGTGATGAGAATCATATCGAGAATAACAAAGGCAGTTCTGTTCGAACCTCGAGCGAGGTAAGATCGTACAGGGCTATCGCGTAATCGGGATTTCGCCACGGTTCCCAGTAGAATACCTTGCGTATCAATTTAGATTAATAATATCATATCGCTATGCCCATCGACCTTATGTTGGGTGGCACCCAGGATGAATTGATCATCAACATTATCTGTTGTTCGTATAGTTTGAAACTCCAGTGGTGGATCATTGTGGTGCCTTGGGTCAATTTAGTGTGATTATTATTTGTCGAATACATGTTTAGCCCACTTTTATTCCCTTTTGGATCAAACCCGACATTCCCTCGTGGATTAAACCCCGACATATATATGTACTTTGTAAAAATGGTTTTACCGTCGAGAAATAAATAAATAAAAATTTACATCAAATGATCAAAAAATAATTATTTGTTAGGATTTCACCAGCCCGAACCATATGTTTAATAAAGTCAAATACCCAATTGTTTTTTTATTAGTTTACTTCTTGTAAAAACACTAAACACCCGTTTCAACAATCATCAAGGAGTAAACCAGTTTGGTTTATTATTTGCACCAATTTGGAGTATTTATAAATGCCTTAATCTGTAAATATTTAAAAAATTCTCCAACATTCTCATTTAAAAAATACAGGCTTAAGCTATTTTTATTTAAACATTTCCAACAAAGTTAATGAAAGAGAAAACATATCAATATTTTTACTGTTTTCGTTCAAATTGTAGTTAAAGTGTTAACAATGTGAAATGTTGTGTAGTACAAAAACGTAGTGAATTGTAATATTTGTTGTGATTAGGACTACTGTTCGTGTGTACATGTACAAGGTTGTCAGATAAATTAAAAGTAACAAATAATCGAATAGGTATTTAACTATATGTAATATATAATACAGATTTGTTAAGGCTTACAAAGAAGTTTTTGCTTTTGCTATCGGAATTATTTAACTCCGTGATTTATATTATCATATAAAATAGCTACATTTGTAAGTACTCACCTTTCAAATTTAATAAATTCTTTCCAAATAATGGTTCTGAGTTATCTGCAAATGTAAATCTACGATCGGTAAAGTGATCAAAATCTTTAATAGCAATTTGTTTGATCAATTCCGGATCTTTTATAACGAGGCAAGGAACGTTGAACTGGTGGAATCCATGGTATCTAAAAACAAAATTGAAATTATGGAAAAATATATGCTGGTACTACTTAGATTTGTATGACCATTGTTTTCTATATTTGTATAAAATCCGGAAGTTCAAAGTCTGTAGAACGTGAGTGACAAGTTACTATAAAATGGGCCACTATGTTTTAGAATCAAAAAAAAATCCTATGGGAGGTTAGAAACATATCAAACTGACGTGTAGAAACTTCACGTATCTATGTGTACTCATGCCTAATACGTACCAAGGTCTAAAATTTCTAAAACAGGTAACTGAGTAGCCTTGGTATTACTTCACTAGTAAGATAAATATAACTAGAACAGATCCAGGAATATATCTATCTCGGAGAAACATTTAAGCAGTAAATGCTTCGTGTACACATCTTTACAAATGAATGCACGAGATACCTCGAACCGTGTCGACACTTCACCCATATAATATTCGAAATGCTAGTCACGAATGCTCTTCACGCAAGAGGTTTCTAGCCCGGTTTCTCGCAACGTGTACACGCGCCATAAGAGTTTACAGATAGACACTGGTAGTCCAACAATAGGTAATCCTTGTACTCACCTATACAACAGAGAAATAGACATTAGGCAGAGGCGTATTTAATGGGGGGGGGCAAGGAGGTTGGGCAGTGATCCCCCAAAAACGGTGACGATAGATTAAATACTCCTAGACAGTATTCTGCACTCATGGACAAAATTATCGAATATTTAATTTTTTTTTGTGTCAATAATAATTTAATATTCGTTATTTAAAATGTGTTAAATAAACTGTTCTTTCTTGTTTGTTACTTATTAATCGTGAAATTTATAAATATGAAAATCAAATTTAAAACAAATATTCGATAAAATCATTCGGAACCCTTTTCACAAGTTGGTGACCATCGGACAAGGGTTGCGACCTAACAAACTTGGACTTAACTTTACACCACTGGCACATACAGGATGGATGGCCCTAAGGGGCTGAAGCCCCCCCCAATAATCTGAGTGGTTTGCTTTTCTAGTGTTTATCGTGCTAAAATCAACCTTCCCTGACTTCAAGCCGCCCCCCACGAGATCAAGCCCCCTCCAAATGACAAATAAAATTGCGTGCTCTGACTGTTGTTACCCCAAATGTAATCTCTCAATGGACAAAAAAATCCTTTAGAACCGAAATTGTCACATGTTAATCTGTAAAAACAATATATATTTTTTAATGTCAAAATAAAATTTACCTTACATCTCTAACGCAATCGTACATCTGATAGGCTAGTTCCACTGTACTTTGTTTAATTAAGAACGCAAACCAGTTGAGGGTTACGTAATCGTACCAATTTGGATATGGAACTCCCAATTCTTCCCAATAACGCATTGGCTTGATAACAAATTTATATATCCCAGAGATTAAAATTAAAATCACCGCTACTACACCAGCAATATGATACTAAAACAAATATGCAATATCAGTTGTTGTTGCGAGTATTTTCTGTCTAGAATGAGAAACACAGTTTTGGTTATTTAGAAAAACACAATTCAGCATTATAGTGGTCTTGCCATTAATTACATGAGGTTTTTAGGCTTTTTCTCCAACCCCCCACATCCTCACTAGTAATAGTTGGTGAGGTTCTAAGTTACCCTAAGCTCCTAGCTAACATTTCTTGTAGTTTTATAACCGAAATAAAAAAAGTACATAACACTTTTAACATAACAATACTAAGGCAAAGAAACTTCAATAAATAAAGTGGAGCAAGTGCGCTCTAGAGAAAAATTGTAAATTACATATTTGTAGAGCACAAAGTGGCCATTAATTCTCTTATGAACGATTTTCATGTCGGACGAACAGTTTCCGAAATATTTACAATAATTCATTTTTTTCCCGAACTATAAGCTCTAGAGAAAAATTGTAAATTACATGTTTATAGAGCAAAAGTGACCATCAATTCTCCTATGAACGATTCTCATATCGGACGAACCGTTTTTGAATTATTTACAAGTTTATTTTTTTCTCGGACTATAAGCTCTAAAGAAAAATTGTAAATTATATGTTTGTAGAACATAAAGTGACCATCAATTCTCATATGAACGATATTTATGTCTGAGGAACAGTTTCTAAATTATTTACAAAAATTCATTTTTTTCTCGGACTATAAGCTCTAGAGAAAAATTTTAAATTACATGTTTATAGAGCATAAAGTGAATATCAATACACGTATGAACGATTTCATGTCTGACATACAGCTTCTGAATTATTTACAAAACTTCATTTTTTTTCTCGGACTATAAGCTGTAGAGAAAAATTGTAAATTACGTGGTTATGGAGCATAAAGTGACCATCAATTGTCCTATGAACGATTTTCATGTCTGACATACAGCTTCTGAATTATTTACATAAAATACATTTTTTTCTCGGACTATAAGCTCTAGAGAAAAATTATAAATTACATGTTTATAGAGCATAAAGTGACCATCAATTATCCTATGAACGATTGTCATGTCTGACATACAGCTTCTGAATTATTTACAAAAATTCATTTTTTTTCTCGGACTATAAGCTGTAGAGAAAAATTGTAAATTACGTGTTTATGGAGCATAAAGTGACCATCAATTCTCCTATGAACGATTTTCATGTCTGACGAACAGTTTCTGAATTATTTACTTACTGCAATTTTCAGATTTTTTTAAAGTAAACAACTTATTAATGCTCTGGTAGTGCACTATACAGACACATTATCGGGACGATTAAATACTTTAAAGAAAATGTACTTTTTCAGAATTACAACAAAATTGGAATACATTTTCTGTTCCAAATTTTGATTCATATTTCTTCGAAAAAATCCCAGCTTTTGAGAGAATGTGTTAATTTTGAAAACTCTAATGGCATCAGCTTTCTAGAAAATTTTATTCTAATCAGCCTTGTTAAGAATTTTTTCTGGAGCTGATATCAACTGATAAAATATCGATTTTTAAACCCCTAATTATTTACAAATAAGTTTCCACAACTTTTTATCATAGCGCATACCTATAGATGCACTTAGTATAGATATTGTCTATAACACATGTGAAGTAATACAAGAAACAAATGAATGTGCTCAAATTTAGTACACGTGGCCTTAGTTTAAACAACAAGCGTTTGTTTATAACTGGATTCGTATTAAAAAAAAACTTTTTTGTTTATCCCTTCTGAAAAACTCATGCATGGAGTAGTTAAAATGTTAATGTACAACATAATAAGCCGATATATTTTCTTTTTTTTTGTATTCACAAAAAATTGCAGAATAATACTCATATATTTTTACGTTATTAATAAATTATGATGCAGTATTCAATACTTACAGTTGTGAGAGTTTCAAAAAGTGTTATACATAAATTTGCTACAAATTGCATCGCGGTTTCTAAATACAACAGCAGCGGTTCCATTTTGTTCGTATTTCAACAATTATATTTTTCTTAACACGAGAAACACAACACAAACTATAAATTTAGAAGCCGACCAGGCTTCTACTCGTAATCTTTCGGCTCTTTTAAAACTTATTCCACGTTTAATATGTATTAATTTTCAGTTAGGTGCTAAAATATAAAATAAGCGAAAAAAGTTAGGACCCCATAGTTAATTAGGTTTCTACAAGATTAAAACAGTTTATATGGATATGGCCATTTAGAGCATTGTAATATATATATATATATATATATATATATATATATATATATATATATATATATATTTTTATATTCACTTTGATTCAATTCACTTTTTAAAAAAAATTATTTATTTAGAAACATACAATATTAAAAGTGAACAATTAAAATAGTTAAAGTACTTGAATAACTTAATGCTATAAATGATATTATTTGAATGACAACACGAGAACGTTTCCAGTTGCTTTTATAACATTAACGAAAGTGCTGATGCAAGTCAGCGTTTTTACTGGTTAAACGGACTCGTGTAGGTTTCCGGGAAGTTGTTTGCATATAATTCAAGATGTAATTTGATATCCCTGAGAAGTCACGTACGCTTTAAATTCCGTTGACTTCTCGACTGTGTGAATTAAGTGCTGATATATTTTGCATATAACAACTCCCCTTACATATCAAAAGTTGATGCTATAACATCAACTTTTAGGAACAGAGCATAAAATAATATAAAATGATGTTTGAATGGTATGAATAATAAGTAATAAGTGTATAAAATATGAATAAAATAAAGTAATAGGTAAAAATCAAATTGATATATGTAAAATAAAATCAAAATATGTTAAAATAAATGAGCAATAAAATAATACGAGTAATAATTAAATGCTTAACCTAAACATATCAAAATAAAATATAAAGTAAAAGAAAATGTAAATAAAAATAATGTGTAGAAAAATAAAAAGGTTAATGATATAAATCAATATTAAAAATGGTGTTTTTAGTGAACATAAAGTGTATACCTAAACTTGCGTCTCTAAGCTTTGTTCTGTTTTCAAAACAGGCCTAAGCTTGGGGAAGAATTTGAGTCTTGACTGAGGCACTGAAGTCTGGTCAGGATTGCAGTCCTTTGGAGGTTTTACCATCCTCTTTTTGACAGCTTGGAAGGTGATGAGTGCTGCTATGATCATGAGAGCAGCTATGGTTGTATAGGTAAACCAAGAGATATTTTTGGTTACAAACGGCTGGTTTATGAGACCATCGAGGTCTCTGGAATATTGTTCCAATTTGTGATTTGCTACGTCTAATTCTTCTACGTTAAGCGTGTTCAGCTTCAGGGGCTGAAGTTCAGGAATTATAATTTTTTCTGGCACTGCGTCGCAACAGTTGAACGGCACTGTTACTGGTTGGAAGGTTTCTAGAACATCGGTTTGTTTACCAGATTCGGCTTGAACTTTTGTAATTCCTATAAACGCACTACACTCTGATTGAAGAGTCAATATGGAGTTGAGGGAGATTGTAAGAGTTTTTAGGTTTGTTTGAGCGCAATTCACTGTAACACTTATGGGTTCAGAAGTAATTATGAGCCATGTATTGGGTTCTAGTTTTTGAACGTTGTATCCTTGAGTGAATATTAGTGAGCTTTTACAGTTGTCGGGTACCTTCTGGACATTCTTTAGAAGTTGAGCTTCACATAACGCGTTTGTGTCAATAGGGTATGCGTAAAGTTCAGAACACAGTTTCTTACGAGTGGATAACGGTTTACACGCACTTAAGTCTTTGATCGGAATAAACATTAAAGAATCATCATTCTTTGCAAGATATTTTTGAGTGAAGGATAGCATATGATGTAAACCTGTTCTTTCATCGTATATAGGGATAGGATATAAATGAAAGACTGTGTAAGGATGTTGTTCGACTAAAGGGATTCTTAACACAAATATAAGATCGGTATATGTTTGAAATGCCTCTAGTTCAATAATTTCCAGATATTGTGCGATGCTCGAGTACTTTACAGCCAATGGAAGGTTACTTTTGACTAAATTTTGCGATATTTCCTGTAATGAGGTAATAAGATGTTCTGGTGTTAAAATTGAAGAGTGAATTATTTTCAGACGCGCGAATGTGATAGAATTTAAAACATCATTTAAATTATCTTCTAAGTAGAGATAATTCTCCATAAGTTTTTCACACATTTCAAGTAGTGCGAGTTTTGATTCGACGTAGGCGACCTTATCATTAATTTTTCCGATAGTATTTTCCAGCTTTATCATGTTATCGTTAAAAAGTTTCTCGTCAATTCTAAGATTTTGGATAGTTTCGTTGAAGTTTTTAATTACGGATGTGGTGACACTTATTTGGTTTTTTTGTAAGTTCTCAATTTGAAGTTGGCCTTGATTTAAGCGGTTTATGCTTTCGGTAAAGTATTTTCCGTCGGCGGCGTCTAAATTGCCGGTGATTGCCTTAAAAAGGGTACCTGCCCCATCAAGTATACCTCGTTTGTGTCTTTTAGTGTCCATGTGAATGTCAGTAAATTTCTGTTTGATTGAGTTAGAAATTTGATTGAGAAGGTTAATGTGGGTTTGTACGTCTGCGCGAAAGTAGTTCATAGCAAAAGAATTGAAGTTAACAGTTTTTACAAGAGTTTGTAATATTCTGTTATTTGTTGTAAATACTTGTTCTAGTGTAGAAATGTTTCTGTGTACTAAAAGTATCCATTTATCATTGGATACAGTTATTTCTGCTTCGTTATGGAAGTAGATACCTAAAGTATTGTTTATTGGTTGTATTTGAAATTGGGGTACTGCTGACCCGAACAGCAGGCAAAACCTGAAACAGAAATTAACTTTCTGAGAATGGTTTCATTCGGTCGAAATTTACTTTTGATTTTTGGTTAGTTTTAGGGTTTAGTACTGTTGCGGAGTTTCTATGAATCTCCAGGATTTCGAAAGGACCATTGAATTTATTTTGGAGTTTGTCCTTGATCTGGGATTCTTTAATATAGACTTTATCGCCTATTTGATAGTTAGGGAGATTTTCAGAAACGTGTTCATCAAATCTGACTTTCGCTTTATGTTTTTGGATTTCCGTTCTTTCGCGAGCAATTTTATAATAGTGAGAGATACGATTATTGAGATCTCTGATGTACTTAGTTATCAAGGCTTGTTGGTTGTAGAGAGTTTCTGGAGTCCTACTCGAAGTATGTCCATAAACAAGTTCGTAAGGGGTGAATCCATGAGTTTTGTTTACAGAATTGTTATATGCAATGATTGCATAAGGGAGGATGTTAAAAGGGTGTTCGTCAGGATTTTCTAGTTTATGGATTCTAATCATCTCTAATAAGGTCGAGTGGAATCGTTCTAATGAACCGTTTGACTGGGGATGTCCCACACTAGAATAAGATAGTTTGATGTCAAATAGTTTACACAAATCTCTCATTAGTGTGTTGTCGAATTCCCTGCCATAATCACAATGTATCCGTAATGGAGTACCGAAGTGTTGGAAATAGAGTAGTAAGGTACTAACAACGGTTTTTGCGGATTTGTCGGTTATGGGGTAGGCCTGAGAGAATTTTGTTAATTCGTCCCGGATAGTTAATGCGTAGTTTTTTGTCGGGACTTCTAGAATATCGATGTTGACGCGTTCAAAGGGTGTCCGTGGGGTTTCAGTAATGACAAGTGGGCTGTCGAGATTTTTCCGGTAAACTTTTGCTCTCTGGCAAGATTGACAGTTTTTGATAAAATTGTCAACGTCCTTAGTCAGTCCTTGCCAATTGTATTTTTCTTTTATTCTGCGGATAGTTTCATTGATACCTCGGTGTATATTATTTTTGCCGTTATGGAATTGGTCGAGGATGATGGGTATTTGGTCTTTCTCAACCGTTTGGACGATATTTTGGCAAATTTTCCATTTGATATCGATTTCGGAAAAGATAAACGAAAGCATTTCCAAAATGGGCAGTTCAATGTTATTCTCAACACAGAATACTTCATTTTCAGTAAACACATCTCTACTATTATACAGAGATGCGAAAAGAATCTCGTTGACTATTTCTGGGTCAGAAGGGAGAGGGACGATGTAATAGCGTCTTTTTCTGACACTTTTGCTTGCAAAGACATTTACTCTAGGGGTATGGAAATCAGCATTTTCCTCAAAAATGTCTTCGATGATGTCATGGTGAAAATTTTTCATGAGCGAGCCTTGGGGAAATACTAGGATGTTTTTGTTTCCTCGGTCTAAGAGTTGGCAATTAGAAAATTGAATTTTGTCGTAATCTATGAGAGAGACGGTTTGATATCGCTCGACAAAAGTTTTAAATTCTTCGGAGATTTGTTGGAGATTAATGGGACTTCTCGTATGGGGTTCTTGTGAGTCATCGTCAGTTTCGTTTGTTGGGAGTACTGTAAATGGTGTTAGATGATTGTTTGCTTGAAATGATATGTATTCATTAAAGTTGTTAACTTTAATGCGAGAGAGCGCGTCGGCGTTTTTATTTACTTTGCCGGGTTTGTAAATTATTTGATAGTCGTACTCCTCGAGCTTAAGGCGCCATCTTGCAAGTCTACTTCCAGGATCCTTTATAGAAAACAGCCAAGTTAACGGGCGGTGATCGGTCAGAAGTAAAAACTTACGACCAAAAATTATCGGACGAAAGTGCTTAACCGCCCACACTATTGCAAGGAGTTCTCGTTCTATGGTTGAATACTTAGTTTCAGCACTGCAGAGAGTTCTGGAGGCATAGGCTACGGGTAAATCTTTACCTACGGGACCTTGAGAGAGCACTGCGCCGATAGCAAATGAACTGGCGTCGGTTGTAAGAATAAATGGCTCTTCAAAATTAGGGTATATGAGTATGGGAGTAGAAGTAAGGGCTCTTTTTAATTCGTCAAAAGATTTGACACATTCTGAATCAAACTGGAAAGGTGTGTCTTTTTGAAGTAATCTTGTCAAAGGTTTTGAAATCTTGGCGAAATTGGGGATGAATCGCCTGTAATAACCAGCTAACCCTAAGAAGGACTTGATATCTTTTGGGTTTTTTGGTTGGGGAAAATTTAAGATACAATCTACCTTTGAGGGGTTAGGCTTCACGCCTTCGGGAGTTATAAGGTGGCCAAGATACGCGACCTCTTTGCGAAGAAACTCGCATTTGTCGGGTTGGATTTTTAGATTGGCTTTTCGCAATCGTTTGAAAACTTCAGAAAGTCGGGTTATGTGCTCATGTATAGTCGGAGAATAAACGATAATGTCGTCCATATAGACTAAACATCTCTCGTTTTGAACACCTAAAAGAATATTATCCATTACCCTTTGGAAGGTGGATGGAGCGTTTTTAAGACCGAAGGGCATTCTAACAAATTCGAAATGGCCATTATCAACTGTGAATGCTGTTTTTTGGATGTCTTTAGTATCGATTTCGATTTGGTGAAACCCGGAAGCTAAGTCGAGGGTGGTGAAGTATTGGCATTTGCCAAGTTGGTCAAGTAAATCCGAAATGTTCGGTAGGGGATATTTGTCGTCAACAGTAAGTTCATTTAATTTACGATAATCGACGACGACACGCCATTTTTGGGTACCAGATGCGTCTAGTTTTTTGGGAACTACCCAAACCGGGGATGACCATGGCGAATTAGACGGACGTATAATGCCTTGGTCAAGCATCTTTGATATCTGACTTTTTACCTCTTGTTTGTGTATTTGGGGGTACCGATATGACTTTGTGAAAGAGGGTTTTGCGTTATTAGTGTCTATCGAATGTTTGATTTCGTTTGTAAAGGTCAGTTGGTCACCTTCTAAATAGAATATGTCGGAATATTCGAGGCAAAGTTGAGAAATAAGTTCGGCTTCCTCCTCGTTCAGATGTTCTAACCGAAGTTGTTCCATAATTGTAGTTTGTCTATCAGGCTGGGTCAAGTTTTGAGAGTAATTTTCAGAAAGAATGTTTACGGAAAAATTGTTTATCGGTTCGAGTTCCAAATTGTCGAAATTAACAGTCTTGGGGATAGCATTTGCATTTAAAACTGAAGTAAGGAATTCGCCTTTTTCATTAATTTTAACAAGGGCACGGGGAAGATAAACTTTTTCTATTTCGGCAGATGATAGGAAAGCATCAGTATTAGTGAGGTTACATTTTAATTTACATATTTGTTCTGTTCGAGGTTCTAAACAGATTGTATTAACCGGGATGCAGTTATTGAAAGTTGAAGGGTTCTGAGTACGCATGACAGTATCGTCCGTAACTTTGTAGAGAGGTAAAGTTTTAAAATTAGTGACAAGTTGTTTGCTGTTAAAGTCTATAACGCAGTTATAGTGTTCAAGGAAATCTGAACCCAGTAATCCGTCGAATTCAATGTCGATGTTGCAAATATATACCTTGTGTGGGTCGGCGACATTGAAAGGTACAAGGGTGGATTCGTTGATTAAGATTTTCTGATCGGTGATTCCTTGGATGACTACGTTTTCGGGAAATCGTTGTTTGAAGCGTTGGCAGGTTTCAGGTTTAAAAATTGAAAGTCCTGCACCCGTGTCGATAAGAAGTTTATAGGTGTTTGAAGAGTCAGTAATATAATAAAGATTCTTTGAGTTGACGGAAAGAAGAGGTCTTACAGAAAGTTCTGTTCTGGGAAGTTGACATTGGGGCTGAAGTCGTCCAGATTCATTGTCTGAATTTGGGTTTGAATTTCTGAAATTTCTTGGTCCGGGGGTTCTGCCTGAGTGGGAGTCAAATGAAAATTTACTTGAGAAGAATCAGGTTCGTCAGAATAAAATTCGTATAACTGTTCAGTATTGAAATATTCTGGTTCATTGTTTTGTTCGAAATCATTAGGGTGATAATCTTGTACGTTTCCGTACTCATCAGGTAAAGAGGTGTAATGATTTTCGTTTTGAAAGTAGTTATAGTCATTGTGATATGGTCCGAATTGCAGATTGTTCAAGTGATGAGTCTTTGGTTGTTGGCGTTGTTGATGTTTAAAGAAACTCGGGTTCGGTCTGTAATTGCCAGACATTTGGGGTTGTCTACTGGTAGATGGACGAAATTGTTGCTGTGAAAATTGTTGACTGGGATTAACATTCGTAGATTGATTAGCAGGTTGATTGGAAAAATGAGGGCGGTAATTCGAATAGTTCTGATTAGAATTCGGGTTGTGTTGAAATTGTCTCATTCTCAATAAGCATTCGTTGCTTAAGTGGCCCATGCGTTTACAAAAAGAGCATTGTTTTGGAGGTGGACCGTTATTTGGTTTACGAGGGGGTTGTTGGAAACTTCTATTACCTGAAAATTTCTGAGTTTCTAAATGTGATAGTTGTAGTTCTCGTTTAATTCTGGAAATGGCAGTGAGAATACTGCACGGGTCGCTAGCGCGAACGAGTTGACCAATTTTGGGCTCTAAACCCGTAAGAAGGCTATTAAGAGCCATTGACTCTATTAAGTCAATCTGTGCTTGTTTTTCTTTGATAGTTAAATTTTGCTTGTTTATAGCTGCTAGCATTTTCGCTTGATGCGTCTGGAGTCTAGCAGAGAAAGTGAGGGGGATTCATTAGGAGTTTGCCGCATTCGTTGCAAGTCCTGTATGAGAGCCGAGAGATCTCTAGGATCTCCAAAATGATTTTCTAGGAGGGTTTGAATTTCAGCTAATTGACTAGGGTTTCGCGAATTAATTAATTCAGCCGCTCTACCGCGTAACTTATTTTGATGTGGAGAGTTAGCAATACTTGCTGATTATCCGTTGCCATGCTGTAAGCAGTATTACAGGAGCATATGAAAGTATTCAAAAATATCGGATTACCATCATATTCGGGAATTATGGCAAATATTTCAGATAACTTATATGGTTCTACGGTTGGTGTAGCTGCTTGTCTAGTAGTGGCCATGTTTATAATTGTATAGATTCGCACAATAAATAAAAATTAAATGTTGAGGTTTTAAATGTAAATGGTAAATATCTAGTTTATCAAAATCCAATATCGAGCAATGTTTAATAGGGTAATAACAAATTTGAAATAGGAATGTATAAATGGTAGATTAGTAATAAACTTGAAATAATGTTTCAAATACTTCGAAATATGTAAGTCAAAGTAATAAAATAATATGATTATGTAAAATATATAGTTTCAATATTATTTAGGAATGTAAGGTTATGAGGAATAAAATATTATATAAATGAAAGAACTGGTGGTCATTCAAAATAAAAAAAATAGTTACTTTATGTGATTCTTACGTTATTATTCCTCGCATCGGACTGTTCTCCGCGTCACTTAGCACTGGTTAGCCTGGTTGCGTGTTCCCTTGCTAGTACTTGGTAGTTGTTGTCCTTTTCAAGTAGGTTTTGTCCACAATGATTTAGAAATCTCCACAGTTAGTTAGTATTCACGTGTTCTAACTGTGTGGACAATCCTACTGACTGCGCCAATTTTATATTCACTTTGATTCAATTCACTTTTTAAAAAAAAATTATTTATTTAGAAACATACAATATTAAAAGTGAACAATTAAAATAGTTAAAGTACTTGAATAACTTAATGCTATAAATGATATTATTTGAATGAAAACACGAGAACGTTTCCAGTTGCTTTTATAACATTAACAAAAGTGCTGATGCAAGTCAGCGTTTTTACTGGTTAAACGGACTCGTGTAGGTTTCCGGAAGTTGTTTGCATATATTCAAGATGTAATTTGATATCCCTGAGAAGTCACGTACGCTTTAAATTCCGTTGACTTCTCGACTGTGTGAATTAAGTGCTGATATATTTTGCATATAACATATATATATATATATATATATATTATATATATATATATATATATATTTGTTTTTAAGTTTTCGCGAGCACTAAATGTTTTAGGTGTTTCCGGAATTTCATCCGCGTAGTTGATATCTGATCTCTGCCGGGATCGATGGTAAAATGACGACGTTTCGGCAGAGTCACATCTGCCCTCTTCAGGTCGGTTCGCATAATTCTCGTAGCCTTCTGCTTTCGCTTCTAGTTACTCGAATACTAAGAGTAATAGAGAGTAGTATTCGAGTAACTAGAAGCGAAAGCAGAAGGCTACGAGAATTATGCGAACCGACCTGAAGAGAGCAGATGTGACTCTGCCGAAACGTCGTCATTTTACCATCGATCCCGGCAGGGATCAGTTATCAACTACGCGGATGAATTCCCGGAAACCACCTAAAAAATATATTATTATATATATATATTATATATATATATATATATATATATATATATAATATAATATATATATATATATATATATATATATATATATATATAGCAAAATATGTGTTATGCCGGGTTTTCATATCAAGCCTACATTAGCTGCATATTCTAACAATATTTATAAAAGTTGCTATATGTGAATTACAATTTATGGCGAAATTAATGGTAATAGAAACCAACTTTGTTATTTTAAATAGAACAACTTATATATTTACTTTGAATTTTAATCTCACCTAAAATGTATAGTTTTCGAGATATTAATTTTTTAACGATACATTGACTTACACATTACCAAACATTAAATTTCTGGTCGGCTTAATAAACGGCCATCCATAAATTACGTCATACAAATTTTACGATTTTTATCCCTCCTCCTTGTTCTTCTAACATTTTTTAAACACCCCCCTCCTTGGTGGGATTTTTCAATTTTATAATTATAAATACATTTTTTAAAAAACAAAAACCGACTTCAAAAAAATAAATTAACTAAAAAGCATGAAATAATTTTTTGCTACCACAATTAAATTTTTCATTTTTTTCTCAATTTATCCCATATTCCGAATAGAAAAATTTCCATATTTTTAATAACAGCGACTCCACCATAACTTTCTGTATAAACTGTTATTGAAAAAATATGGGACCACTTCGCGATCCCCCGGAACAGGATCCAGTATAAACGGTTGAAATTCCTCGAGCCCTTTGCGAGTAATCGGTGAACAAACATAAAAAAACATAGTTACAGACGAATTGAGAGAGCATCCTTCTTTTTTTGAAGTCGCGAGCACCATCTTTAAAGGTGCCGATACATACGTCCCTCGTCCGCCAGATATGACCACCCACGTTGGGTTCGTACCCTTCTTTAAAATGCGTTTTTTATGAATGGATATATTCATTCTACTCCCTGACCTACCAAAACATTTTGCGAAGATGAAAGATATTTCGACCAATTTGTACCCTTTTTTGCTTGCCTTCGGTGTTAATTTTATTCATGCAGGTGTTTTTCGATCCGTCAGTCCTATCCGCCAAAGGTCGGTAACTACAAATGCGCGGCTCGATGCAAGGGATCGATGGTTTCGGGTCGTTTCCTAGTAGGAAATTTCAATAACTGCCAGGCCAAAATATTCAGAGTGCCATAAAAAGTAATAAAATGTAAATCTGCAAATGCCGAAAGAAAGAAAGCTTACGACATAGTTCAGTTACTGGAGGTTTTTAAGTGATATAACACTTAACAACTGTTAAAATTTGTATATTGAAATGCCCTTAAATTTGCTCTTGTCACTGGTAGATTGAATCCTAATCGTCTTTTCGGACGACGGACGTATAGAGATCTGTTTGATGGTGCTCGCGATACATTTTTTATGTAAGTGGAAGGTTGTAAAGTATCCCCGAATTATACCTGGCATCCTACGGACGAGGGACGTCTGTATCGGCACCATTACACACTCAAACAGGTCTCTATACGTCCGTCGTCCGAAAAGACGCTTAGGATTCAATCTACCAGTGACAAGAGAAAATTTAAGGGCATTTCAATATACAAATTTTACCAGTTGTTAAGTGTTATATCACTTAAAAACCTCCAGTAACTAAACTATGTAATTCCTATAAAGCACTACACTCTGATGAAGAGTCAATATGGAGTTGAGGGAGATTGTAAGAGTTTTTTAGGTTTGTTGAGCGCAATTCACTGTAACACTTATGGGTTCAGAAAAATAATATGAGCCATGTATTGGGTTCTAGTTTTTGCAACGTTGTATCCTTGAGTGAATATAGTGAGCTTTTACAGTTGTCGGGTACCTTCTGGACATTCTTTAGAAGTGAGCTTCACATAACGCGTTTGTTTCAATAGGGTATGCGTAAAGTTCAGAACACAGTTTCTTACGAGTGGATAACGGTTTTACACGCACTTAAGTCTTTGATCGGAAATAAACATTAAAGAATCATCATTCTTTGCAAGATATTTTTGAGTGAAGGATAGCATATGATGTAAACCTGTCTTTCATCGTATATAGGGATAGGATATAAATGAAAGACTGTGTAAGGATGTTTTCGACTAAAGGATTCTTAACACAAATATAAGATCGGTAATGTTTGAAATGCCTCTAGTCCAATAATTTCCAGATATTGTGCGATGCTCGAGTACTTTACAGCCAATGGAATTACTTTTGACCAAATTTTGCGATATTTCTGTAATGAGGTAATAAGATGTTCTGGTGTTAAAATTGAAGAGTGAATTATTCAGGACGCGCGAATGTGATAGAATTTAAAACATCATTTAAATTATCTTCTAAGTAGAGATAGATAATGTCTCCATAAGTTTTCACACATTTCAAGTAGTGCGAGTTTTGATTCGACGTAGGCGACCTTATCATTAATTTTTCCGATAGTATTTTCCAGCTTTATCATGTATCGTTAAAAAGTTTCTCGTCAATTCTAAGATTTTGGATAGTTTCGTTTGAAAGTTTTTAATTAAGGAGTGGTGACACTTATTTGGTTTTTTTGTAAGTTTCAATTTGAAGTTGGCCTGATTTAAGCGGTTTATGCTTTCAGTAAAGTATTTCCGTCGGCGGCGTCTAAATTGCGGTGATTGCCTTAAAAAGGGTACCTGGCCCCATCAAGTATACCTCGTTTGTGCTTTTAGTGTCCATGTAATGTCAGTAAATTTCTGTTTGATTGAGTTAGAAATTTGATTGAGAAGGTTAATGTGGGTTTGTACGTCTGCGCGAAAGTAGTCATAGCAAAAGAATTGAAGTTAACAGTTTTTACAAGAGTTTGTAATATTGGATTTGTTGAAAAATACTTGTTCTAGTGTAGAAATGTTTTCTGTGTACTAAAAGTATCCATTTATCATTGGATACAGTTATTTCTGCTTCGTTATGGAAGTAGATACCTAAAAGTATTGTTATTGGTTGTATTTGAAATTGGGGTACTGCTGACCCGAACAGCAGGCAAAAACCTGAAACAGAAATTAACTTTCTGAGAATGGTTCATTCGGTCGAAATTTACTTTGTTTTTGGTTAGTTTTAGGGTTTAGTACTGTTGCGGAGTTTCTATGAATCTCCAGATTTCGAAAGGACCATTGAATTTATTTGGAGTTTGTCCTTGATCTGGGATTCTTTAATATAGACTGTATCGCCTATTTATAGTTAGGGAGATTTCAGAAACGTGTCATCAAATCTGACTTTCGCTTTATGTTTTTGGATTTCCGTCTTTCGCGAGCAATTTTTATAATAGTGAGAGATACGATTATTGAGATCTCTGATGTACTTAGTTATCAAGCTTGTTGGTTGTAGAGAGTTTCTGGAGTCCTACTCGAAGTATGTCCATAAACAAGTCGTAAGGGTGAATCATGAGTTTTGTTTACAGAATTGTTATATGCAATGATTGCATAAGGGAGGATGTTAAAAGGGTGTTCGTCAGGATTTCTAGTTTATGGATTCTAATCATCTCTAATAAGGTCGAGTGGAATCGTTCTAATGAAACCGTTTGACTGGGGATGTCCCACACTAGAATAAGATAGGTGATGTCAAATAGTTTACACAAATCTCTCATTAGTGTGTTGTCGAATCCCTGCCATAATCACAATGTATCCGTAATGGAGTACCGAAAGTGTTGGAAATAGAGTAGTAAGGTACTATACCAACGGTTTTTGCGGATTTGTCGGTTATGGGGTAGGCCTGAGAGAATTTGTTCAATTCGTCCCGGATAGTTAATGCGTAGTTTTTGTCGGGACTTCTAGAATATCGATGCTGACGCGTTCAAAGGGTGTCCGTGGGGTTTCAGTAATGACAAGTGGGCTGTCGAGATTTTTCCGGTAAACTTTTGCTCTCGGAAGATTGACAGTTTTGATAAAATTGTCAACGTCCTTAGTCAGTCCTTGCCAATTGTATTTTCTTTATTCTGCGGATAGTTTCATTGAACCTCGGTGTATATTATTTTGCCGTTATGGAATTGGTCGAGGATGATGGGTATTTGGTCTTTCTCAACCGTTTGGACGATATTTGGCAAATTTTTCTATTTGATATCGATTTCGGAAAAGATAAACGAAAGCATTTCCAAAATGGGCAGTCAATGTTATTCTCAACACAGAATACTTCATTTTCAGTAAACACATCTATTACTATTATACAGAGATGCGAAAAGAATCTCGTTGACTATTTCTGGGTCAGAAGGGAGAGGGACGATGAATAGCGTCTTTTCTGACACTTTTGCTTGCCAAAGACATTTACTCTCGGTATGGAAATCAGCATTTTCCTCCAAAATGTCTTCGATGATGTCATGGGGAAAATTTTCATGAGCGAGCCTTGGGGAAATACTAGGATGTTTTTGTTTCCTCGGTCTAAGAGTTGGCAATTAGAAAATTGAATTTTGTCGTAATCTATGAGAGAGACGGTTTGATATCGCTCGACAAAAAGTTTTAAATTCTTCGGAGATTTGTTGGAGATTAATGGACTTCTCGTATGGGGTTCTTGTGAGTCATCGTCAGTTTCGTTTGTGGGAGTACTGTAAATGGTGTTAGATGATTGTTTGCTTGAAATGATATGTATTCATTAGAGTTGTTAACTTAATGCGAGAGAGCGCGTCGGCGTTTTTATACTTTGCGGGTTTGTAAATTATTTGATAGTCGTACTCCTCGAGCTTAAGGCGCCATCTTGCAAGTCTACTTCCAGGATCCTTTATAGAAAACAGCCAAGTTAAGGGCGGTGATCGGCAGAAGTAAAAACGTACGACCAAAAATTATCGGACGAAAGTGCTTAACCGCCCACACTTTGCAAGGAGTTCGTTCTTTGGTTGAATACTTAGTTCAGCACTGCAGAGAGTTCTGGAGGCATAGGCTACGGGTAAATCTTTACCTACGGACCTTGAGAGAGCACTGCGCCGATAGCAAATGAACTGGCGTCGGTGTGTAAGAATAAATGGCTCTTCAAAATTAGGGTATATGAGAATGGGAGTAGAAGTAAGGGCTCTTTTTATTCGTCAAAAGATTTGACACATTCTGAATCAAAACTGAAAGGTGTGTCTTTTTGAAGTAATCTTGTCAAAGTTTGAAATCTTGGCGAAATTGGGGATGAATCGCCTGTAATAACCAGCTAACCCTAAGAAGGACTTGATTATCTTTGGGTTTTTTGGTTGGGGAAAAATTTAAGATACAATCTACCTTTGAGGGGTTAGGCTTCACGCCTTCGGGATTATAAGGTGCAAGATACGCGACCTCTTTGCGAAGAAACTCGCATTTGTCGGGTTGGATTTTTAGATTGGCTTTTCGCAATCGTATTGAAAACTTCAGGAAGTCGGGTTATGTGCTCATGTATAGTCGGGAGAATAAACGATAATGTCGTCCATATAGACTAAACATCTCTCGTTTTGAACACCTAAAAGAATATTAACCATTACCCTTTGGAAGGTGGATGGAGCGTTTTTAAGACCGAAGGGCATTCTAAACAAATTCGAAATGGCCATTATCAACTGTGAATGCTGTTTTTTGGATGTATTTAGTATCGATTTCGATTTGGTGAAACGGAAGCTAAGTCGAGGGTGGTGAAGTATTGGCATTTGCCAAGTGGTCAAGTAAATCCGAAATGTTCGGTAGGGGATATTTATCGTCAACAGTAAGTTCATTTAATTTACGATAATCGACGACGACACGCCATTTTTGGGTACCAGATGCGTCTAGTTTTTTGGGAACTACCCAACCCGGGATGACCATGGCGATTAGAGACGACGTATAATGCCTGGTCAAGTCATTTGATATCTGACTTTTTACCTCTTGTTTGTGTATTTGGGGGTACCGATATGACTTTGTGAAAGAGGGTTTTGCGTTATTAGTGTCTATCGAATGTTTGATTTCGTTGTAAAGGTCAGTTGGTCACCTTCTAAATAGAATATGTCGGAATATTCGAGGCAAAGTTGAGAAATAAGTTCGGCTTCTCCTCGTTCAGATGTTCTAACCGAAGTTTGTTCCATAATTGTAGTTTGTCTATCAGGCTGGGTCAAGTTTTGAGAGTAATTTTCAGAAAGAATGTTTACGGAAAAATTGTTTATCGGTTCGAGTTCCAAAT